>JAMPIV010000741.1:0-345384 GCA_024509875.1 Oreohelix idahoensis | reverse complement strand
AATCATTGAATAATTCAGTTAAGTGCATGTCAAAGGGGTTTTGTTTCTCTATATTTAGATATATAACACAAAATTCATGTTATCATTATAAATAAATTATTTAATGCAAAATCAGTAACGGTAGTCATGTCTGTAAATAAAGGTTAAAATATTTGTGCGCTTTATCTAAATATACCAAAAAAATTCAAATTGTGATAAAAACTTTATTTGTGCTTAGAAACAGCTCCAACTTTCCTACATTATGTGAAAATGGCTGTACTTTAAAATGAAAGTAGATTTAGGGGTAGAAGTTTACCAGAATTAATTATACATATTGATAAGGACAATTTGTTTTTCAATTTTTTATCTTTTTAAATTTTTCTGCATTCATTACTGCATATGTTGCATGCATGTTTAAAATCATTGAATAATTCAGTTAAGTGCATGTCAAAGGGGTTTCATTTCTCTATATTTAGATATACAACACTTCATGTTATCATTATAAATAAATTATTTAAAACAAAATCAGTAACGGTAGTCATGTCTGTAAATAAAGGTTAAAATATTTGTGCGCTTTATCTAAATATACCAAAAAAATTCAAATTGTGATAAAAACTTTATTTGTGCTTAGAAACAGCTCCAACTTTCCTACATTATGTGAAAATGGCTGTACTTTAAAATGAAAGTAGGTTTAGGGGTAGAAGTTTACCAGAATTAATTATACATATTGATAAGGACAATTTGTTTTTCAATTTTTTATCTTTTTAAATTTTTCTGCATTCATTACTGCATATGTTGCATGCATGTTTAAAATCATTGAATAATTCAGTTAAGTGCATGTCAAAGGAGTTTCATTTCTCTATATTTAGATATATGATACTTTATGTTATCATTATAAATAAATTTTTTAATGCAAAATCAGTAACGGTAGTCATGTCTGTAAATAAAGGTTAAAATATTTGTGCGCTTTATCTAAATATACCAAAAAAATTCAAATTGTGATAAAAACTTTATTTGTGCTTAGAAACAGCTCCAACTTTCCTACATTATGTGAAAATGGATGTACTTTAAAATGAAAGTAGGCTTAGGGGTAGAAGTTTACCAGAATTAATTATACATATTGATAAGTACAATTTGTTTCTCAATTTTTTCAATTTAAACATTTTTCTGCACTCATTACTGTATATGTTGCATGCATGTTTAACACCACTTAACAATTAAGTTAAATGCATGTCATAGATGTTTCATTTTTCTACATTTTAATATACAACACTTTATGTTATCATTATAAATAAGTTACTTAATGCAAAATCAGTAAACGCAGTCATGTCTAAAATTGTGCTCTCTGAAATCAGCTCGTAAAAACGCGGTTTTTGAGCACGTATACTAAGAGTTAACGTATACAGAAAACATAGGATGTTTTGGGATTCACCCTTCATCAGCAAGTCACAAACAGACGACACAGATAAATATAGACAATTTAATAGACAAAGGCAATGGAATGTAAATAAGGGGAAAAATGAATGAAACAACGATATGATGTATGATGCAAAAAGATTTAACTCAAGAAATTCAACAAATAATGAAAATAGAAAATGATGTAACAAAGTCAAATAATTTCCTGTGGAGATATAGACTGACAGCCTAAGTAAATATCTTTCCAAGGACATGATGTAGCAGCACAAAAATATGTAAATAGAATAAGAAATGAAATATATGCAACAAAAAAGACAGATTGTGAAGAAGTGGAAAAAAGAAGGTGGAAAATCACAATACAGCAGAATTTATGCAAAATGATGTTAGACATTCAAGCCATAAGAAGAAAGACATCCTATTTGATAAATGAGACGATTCTCCAAGGTGCTTTATCTCTTCATATTTTTGACAGCAGTCTAGGCAAACCTTACTTTTATATGCTTCCTAAGGTGTATAAAATTGACAATCCTTGTAGACCTATTATTTCAGCCTGCTCTTGTTCCACTGAACATATTTCTGAATTTGTAGACAGTATTTTCCAACCATTAGTCTCTAATCTACCTAATTACTTAAAGGACTCTGCTCACGCTATTAATACTTTTGATTCCATCAGATTCACGCCTGACCATACTTACTGACTTTTCCTTTTAGACGTTTGTTTGCTCTACACTTCTATCCCACATCCTGATGGGCTTAAGGCACTTCAGTTTTTTCTTGATCAACGTTCAGATCCTACTATCAGTAAAGGTCCTCTTCTTTGCCTTGCTAAATAGGTTCCTAATCTTAATTTTACTTAGGCTGTCAGTGTATATCTCCACAGGATGTTATTTGACTTTGTAACATCATTTTCTATTTTCATTATTTGTTGAATTTCTTGAGTTAATACCTTGTTTTGCTTGTTCTGTGTTTTTGGATTTTTTATCTTTCTGCATCATACATCATATCGTTGTTTCAATAATTTTTTCCTGATTTACAGTTGTTGAGGATTGTTGCATGGTCAGCAAGCATTTTGGTTTGAACTTGATTCGGATGGTCGCATCATGTAACACTCCCACTGAATAGATTGTAATAGTTCGCGTGTGGCGATGCATGACGCGTTGGACTTAGTTACAGAGAGTCTTTTGTGTGGCCTTCGAGCCTTATGGCCGTGTTTAGAATATGTGGCATGGCCACTGACTTATGATAGAGTATAATTATAAAAGTATATTATGGTAATGTGAAGCTGGTAAAATAAATAAATAAATAATGTGTAAGGACCATTGAGTCCGAAGATACAAGTCGGTATTATATTAACCGCAATAATTTATTAGTAGCGTAAATCGTGAAATGCGAAACGCAGTTACAATATAAAAGGCTGATAGAGCCTGGCAATGAATGCCAATATGAATTAATAATAGGTCATAGTTCTTGAGATGTATATTGGGCAGCGACCCTATGAGAGCTATAAACAGAAGGATTCATTCTGTATAAATAATAATTATTCAAGTATTTGATTACAAGATATTGAACGTTAATGAAAACGGTAAACTAACAGACGTGTAATGTCTGATTGACTGTAGACTCTAAGACTGTGCTATATCAAGTGTTCTTCAACGTAATAACATATTATTGTTAATGAATCATGATGGAAAGTTGTGTGATGATTAAATTATTGTAAGTCGTCAAATGAGACTTGTTAAATGAAAAAACGTTCTACAGTTCCAGTTTCAAATGTTGTAAGGATTTTTGACTGTTAACCTTCAAGGTCGGTTATGAACGAGAACACTTCAATACCAGCTGCTAATAATAGCAAGAGATAAACACTATCATTCTTTAATACAAAGTTTAATGAAGAAACACTGAAACGAAAGTTATAAAATAACGTAGATAACCCAAGGTTGCAGCAGAAAGATACTCCGTGATGGCAGAACAGATAAATTTAAAATACATGAAATGAAACGTAATATCAGCCCAATTATCAAAGTCTAAAAGTCTGCAACAACAGTGTCCATTGTCATTGTCTGTTAACCTGTAAATATTTATCTATGTCGCCTCTTTGTCGGCTGACGTTGGGTGAATCCTGAAATGTCCGGTGTTTTCTGTATACATTTATTTGTAAAACTGATTCCATACCATATTATTATTTTTTATAATTTATAATTTAATAATTTTCTGATCAGTTTTACAGCAGCCCCCTTATTTATTTAAACAAAATAAAGTATCAGAGTACAGTTCAAATTAAACAAAAGTGAGTATCAAAGTTTAGTATGAGATAAATAAAACTGGGTATCGGACTTCAGTACAAGTTTACAAGTTAAACAAAACCGAGTATCAGAGCTCATTACAAGTCACATTCAAAAACGAAGCATCACAGTTCAGGAAGAGAAAGACAAAAATCAGACCTCAACACAAGTTAAACAAATATGAATATCAGTGTTCAGAACAAGTTAAACTAAAATTAGCATCAGGATTCAGTACAAGTTAAACTAAACTGAGTATCAGGATTCAGTACAAGTTAAACAAAACTAAGTATCAGGATTTAGTACAAGCTAAACAGAGCCTAGTATCAGAGTTCAGTGTAAGTTTAAAAAACATGAATATCAGTGTTCAGCACAAGCTAAACAAAACCGAGTATCAGTGCTCAGTAACTATTAATCAAAACTTCAATGTATATCTAGGAACCATCAAAGTCTAAAGTTTTGAAAACCCTGTGTGGAACCTGAATCCAGACCCCTGAACACATTCTTCAACACTGTCCTACCCATGATGCCTGACCTGGCCAGGATCTGCTGAGCTCAGGCAGAAGCTATGGAGCTGCCAGGCTGACCTAGTCCTGGGAACAGACCTGCAGATTTAGCATGACCACAAACTGAGAACAAAAGAAGAAGAAGAAGAAGAAGAAAAAGAAGAAGAAAAAGAAGAAGAAGAAATCTCTGTACCTGCAAAGCATTTGTATGTTCTTGACCTTTTTGAATCTTCACCATCTGCTCCTTACGTTTCTTGAAGCGACGAAAGTAGTCCTGGATCAGAAATGTGGCATAGAACTTGCCAACAGTCACATCATCATCTCCTGTACAAACAGTCAAGTATTTACAATGTACTCTGTAATATGGTAACAAATAAATACTGAAGACAAAACTCCACAAATTAACACTTTTAACAATGTTAAAAATACAAATGATTATAGACTAAACATAACAGCTCAATTAACTAAATACACATAAAGTATAGATGTGGTAAATTTCTTGTAAAATGCTCAGATATTGAGTTAAATTTTCATCTGGTCTAAATCAGTATTCATTAGTGATAAACACTTGATAAAATAGTATGGTAAGAGTAAAAATAACAAATGCCAAATTTAACGATAAATAAATAAAACATGTTTACAGTGCCAAAATTATTAACATCTTTTTTATTATGTAATAATTTGAACGTTTTCAGCAAAGTCAGCTTTAATCTCAAATGCAAGATGATAAGGTAGAAATGAAAAATGGTGACATCTATCAGTAATATAATAATGGGTAAATATTTTTATTTATTTCTTTTTTTTTTTTTTTACTGTCTAAAGATATTACAATTTTGAAAGTAGACTTGCTTGATGTTTATAAGACTACCAAATAAAAAAGAAAGAGTAAAATATATCTTTGCAAAACAATATGTGTGGTGCTAATAGGTATTAAAAAAACAAACTACCATAACTTTTTTCCTGGTGAGATTCACAATATCATGAACAAGTCTATAACTAAGTAAAAACAAACAATCTACATAATTTTTGGATGCTGGGTGATCACACATCTTGCCATCTACATGAACTTTCTACTAACTGAGTCAATATAAATCAAAAGGAAACAATACGGTGCAGTTCATCTCTTAGTGCAACAATTCCAGGAAATTAGTGAATTTGTTTTTTTCCATGTAATCACTAACTTGTCTCACACACAAACTACGCTGTAATAATTAATGCACTGAAGTATCCTAGCAAAATAAAGGTCACACTAGCTATGAAACACAGTCATGAAAATGCAAGCAGGGATCAAACCAAACCTTTCCTGTAGCAAGGGTTGGATAAGACTGAGGAGAATCTTTGCAGAAATTATAAATGGAAATACTCATTCCTTAACTTTAAAAAGTTAAAAATGTCTACTGTAGGGCATTTGATTGGAGTGTTTGATTGACAGAGTGGCAAGAGCATTAGTCTCTTGTGGCAAAGGTGCTGGGTTCAATTCAAGGTATCAACACGCTCCAGTTACCCAGCTTTAAATGAGTACCTGACTTTGGTATTGAGTTAGGGAAGGAAAAGGCAGAGAGGAAGGGAACTGATCACCCCCACCTCTCAATGCTGAACCTAGTATAGTGAGGTCTCTAACACTTCACTCCCCTATAGCAGTATCTACTATAGGACAACCTTGACCTTTATCTTACTATAGGGTATATAACTGGAGAATTCATTACAGCAATAAAGCTAGCTTTCCTCTTGTGGCACAGTTGTCATGTTCCAGTATCAAAACTGGGTAGCCAGTCTACCTAGCTGTAAATGGGTACCTGACTCTGCTTGAGTTAGGGAAAGCAAAAGCAGTGAGGAAGGGAACTGGTCACCCCCATCTTTAAACAATCTAGAAGTCTGTAACACCTCATTCCCCCTACAGCAGTATCTACTAAGGGACTATTGTTTCCTTTTTTTTTAAACTTCACAATGGAAATTAATACTTTCACAATTGGAAAACTGACCGTCTGGTTTTTTTGCCAGATATTTTCTGTCATATTTGTATGTGTGTCTATGTGTTAAAAGGTTTTGGAAGTTGTGTTTTTCCTTGCTTATGTAACTGATAAATCTTTACAACATGGCTTATAATGGAAAATATACCTTAGTAATGCCCGTACATATAGAGACCAAACAAAAAAAAATCCATCTCCCCAAAAAATCTACCTCTTGTTTGCATGCCAAAAACCTTCAGTAACTTTTATCTAATGTATATTACGTGTATGAGAAATAAAAAGGCTTCAATTTGTGTTAAAAAATAAATAAAAATTTAAAAATAATACATTCGAAAAAGAAAAAAAAAACACTAGACGACAAATTACAGAAATAATTATGTCTTGTTATCAAAGAAAAAGTGGGGAAAATGTCCTACATCTACATAGTGTTAAAACTTCAAACCACTTTTTGGCCTAACACACATAACCAACCTATGGAGAGGAAGAAACACAAAATATCAGTTATGGGCATCACAAAGATTCTGGCTCACTTTCAAACATTTTAAGGAAATGTCTCATCAGGTCTGTCTATCCTCTTTGTCATGGCCAGAGTGTTTTAAAGAAAAGCATATTTCTCCACCACTCTACTGAGTTTTTGTCTCCAGCATCTCAGAATCATCTCACAAATACTGTCATGATCACCAACAACATTTCTCATCATATTTAAAGATAGATAAAGGCAGGGAAAACAATTATCCATCCAGCTTGATTCTGGACTACTCTTCTTTATCTTGTCTTTCTTTCATATTGGTGTTCTGCCAACATTCTCTTTAATGTGCTCACTGGTCAACATTTTTTCTCTTTGCTCTAGTCTGCTGCCTGTTTGGGTCATCTTTTGCAGTTGTGGTTTCATGCTTCATTAAGAGCAAAAAAAAAAAAAAAAATGAATGAATGTGACTAGTGCATCTCCTCTCTTGTTTGATCTCACATTTAAAATAATTTATTCCTGCCTGCTCTTAAATTATATTTATTACTCTGTTGGCTCCAGTTATTTCCAGCATTCCTCTTAAGCTTGACAGAGAGTGTATTGATTTTTCTGATTCTTTCTCTATGTTTTTAATCTATTGAAGAGAACAATTCTAAAGTAAAAATGGCACAGTTTTGACTTTGATTTTATACCTTTAAATCTTGGATGTGCTATAAATGGTGCTACCTATTCACTGTGAATATTCAACTTTCACACTTCACTGTTTGATTTCCACTTAAAAAAAAACAACAACTCAGCAATCTGGGGATACTCTGCCTTACAAGTAATATATCTGGATTGTACATCTGTACGGTTTGCTATGTTTTTTTACAAAGCGTATTTCTTGATGTTTATTTCCACTACTATGTTGATTTAGTCATGTATGTGTTATCACCAGTCTTTTAAATTTTTTAAGTCTCTTCAAATGTTGCAATACCCTCAAGAAAATGTATTGCTTCAAAATTTGATCATTGCATCATACGAAGATGCAAGTTTGAAAATGAATACTAACATACATATGAAAAATGTATGAGCAAAAATTGCCAAATCTAGAGAAAAGTAATGTTCCATGTCACACATACACTTTGTTCTGCATGTCTGACCTATTTTAAATGCTTGACTAGTGTGCGAACTTTATCATTTGACTGCAGATGCAGACATAGACAGTAGTATAAAAATATTTAAATACTAATATCAATATTTGTAGCCCAGTTCTAATTTTTCATTTCTCATTTCAATCCCTGCTGACTTAGAACAAAACTGACTCTAATATAATTTTTGTTTTCAGAACTATGAGTTTCAGATGCAAACATCAGACAAAAAAACTTAACAATCCAAGTAATAATGAAAACAGCGATGCTGAGGTCAGAAGTCTTTTAACAAAAGGGCCAGGTTGTCATGCGATTCAAAAAATCTACTTACTACCTGCAGGTGGAACCACTTGATCTAACAACTTCGGACTTGTCCTCTTCCAAATCTTTTTGATCACAGCTCTCAGCTCCTCATTGGCTGTGTCTATATTGCCCTCTGTTTTTATTTTAAGTGAGGTCCGCACCAAAGCAAATAGAGTTGCATTGAACATTACTGTACCATCACTATTTAGAGGCATATTCATACTAACAAGCCGCTGTTCGAAGAGAAAAAAAATGACTCAGAATTGATATAAAGACAAAAAAGTAAAACACATTAAAAAATGTAAACATACTGAACAAAGTGTAGGCGTACAAAGACAGAGACATGTATTCACAGCTGATGGAAATGTCAGTCAATAATGACAACAACTAAGACCATATAGATAGTGCAAGGCTATTCCCACAAGATTTGAAAAAAAAAGTATATGAGACAGAGAGACAAAGAGAGAGAGATAAACAAAGAAAAATGCTAGAGTGAGAACATAGAGAGAAAGAGATATTAGATGGCAAGACTAAAATCTGGAATGTAAAATTATGGCAAAGAATAAAACAAGCATCAATCAACAATGTCATGAAAAAATCAAGTGGAAATTAATATGACATAACAGAACAAAATATAACTGTTAGGCACGGAACTAGATTGAAGTCCTCAAGGCTAACATAACTTGTGGAATGAGAGGACTAAACAATACTGTTAGACAAGAATGAATATATGAATTAAAAAAGAAAATGGTATGGAATCAGTTTTACAAAGTAACGGAATACAGGAAACATGGGGCATACCAGAGTTCACCGTTTCTCAGCCATAGTTACAAACAGGTGACAAGGACAAGAAATACAGACAGGTTAAAAAAAAATACTATAGACACTGCAAACATGTATCAGGATGAGAAACACAGATAAGAATAGTGATACAGATGAAAAAGTAAACAACACAGGTCATGCACAGAAAAAGTACAGCAAATAAAAATACAAAACCAGAATTTATTTATTTATTTTTTAGACAAGAACTGAACTAGACTGAAGTCAACAAGACTAACATTAAATGTGGAATAATATAACTTGACTTAACACACAAAACAAAACATTACTGTTAGACCTGACCTGGACTGAGGTCCACAAGACTAACATTAAATGTGGAATGATATAACTTGACTTAACACACAGAACAAAACATTACTGTTAGACCTGACCTGGACTGAGGTCCACAAGACTAACATTAAATGTGGACTGGTAGGACTTGACTAAAGACACAGAACAAAACATTACTGTTAGACAAGAACTGAACTGGACTGAGGTCCACAAGACTAACATTAAATGTGGAATGATATAACTTGACTTAACACACAGAACAAAACATTACTGTTAGACCTGACCTGGACTGAGGTCCACAAGACTAACATTAAATGTGGAGTGGTAGGTCTTGACTAAAGACATAGAACAAAACATTACTGTTAGACAAGAACTGAACTGGACTGAGGTCCACAAGACTAACATTACATGTGGAGTGGTAGAACTTGACTAAACACACAGAACAAAACATTACTGTTAGACCTGAACTCAAGTCCACAAGACTAACCTTACATGTGAAATAATAGGACTTGACTAAATACACAGAACAAAACATTACTGTTTGACCTGAACTGGACTGAAGTCCACAAGACTAACATTAACCATGGAATATCACCCTCAACGTGCAGACTCATATTCACTGAAAGTAACTGTACACTGAAGAATTAGCAAAGGACTGACCAGTTGACAATAGAAGTGAAAATTCTAAGCTGTACTGAGAGTGAAAATTCTATGCTGTACTGAGAGTGAAAATTCTTTGCTGTACTGAGAGTGAACATTCTATGCTGTACTGAGAGTGAAAATTCGTTGCTGTACTGTAAGTGAGAATTCTATGCTGTACTGAGAGTGAAAAGAATTATAGGATAAGAGAGAGGTGATAAATAAAACAAAGGGTAACAATCTACTATGCCTGACACAAGGATCCACAATGGCTCAGAATGTAGAATGCTGATGAAGAAATAGATTAAACATGGATGAACAGACCTGTATAGATCATAGGATATAATAGGAAACTCTATAGAGAACATAACAACAACAACAGGAGGCAATCTGATCATCAGAAGTGAACCCACAGTCAGAACAATAGTTTCAGCCCCTTATCTTTTTTACACTCTAAGGGGAGTAGGCCCACTTGGGTCAAGACTCTCAAGGGGTTGCCTCCTGTTCTTTTTCTGCCTGTGCTGGGAATCGAACCAACTCCACCTCAGTTGCGACTCTCAACTTCAATCCTGGTTTTATCCATGATGCCAGCTTGAGGCAATTGTGAAAGTACAGTACTGTGTCATATGCCTTCTTCCAACAAATAAACTAGAATAATAATATCAAACAGAAACATCATGTGTTCAAGTGGATGCAGACAAAACTTTGGCAAAATAAAATTTTGAAAGCGCAAGAACCAAAGTGCCTCTAATGCAGGGATAACTCTTCATCAGATTACAAGATGCATGACAATAACATTCATTATTTAAAATGTACATGTCATTTTCTGGCCCAACTTTCCTTGTAAAAGTTATGTGATAAGCAAACACTGGCAATTTTCTTTTAGAAAAGTTACAAAACCAGGACTTGAACTTTTTGTCACTGTGATTACTCATATTTATTGGAATACCTGAACTTATCAATCTGAATGATCAAACTAGTTAAATGACAAATAAGAAGAAGAAGAAAGAAATGACAAATGTCAGAATAAAGAACGCCATATGCCCTAATTATAACTGACACAGTGTTGAGCCATGTATTAAATGAGGAAGAAAAACCTATTTCCTCTGTATGGGTGAAAAACAACAACAAATTGAGAAACTACGGAACTAAAACTGACAGAGAGGGTGCTCGATATAAATGGTGTCCCTGTCATTAAAGACTATTATATAGTAAGCAAGGTTTACTTCTAGCCGATAAGTTTATGCACTTGCTTACCTTGCACGCCACCCTATGTGGACACAGTTTTCCAAAGCCTAGAGGAGGAGAGATCTTCCTTAACAGGGTCACAACATCCAGATGTTTGATTCTGCCCCTAAAATAAATAGACATTCCCATGACATCTTCAGAATTCAAAATCAAGTAACATAACAGATTTTACAGTAAGTAGATATTATAGATGTAAATATATAGAAGTGTTCTAGGTATGCTAAACTTTCTGAACATTCATAAAAAATAAACTAAAGAAAATATAGCTGGTAACTTTACTTCCAGTCCAGGTTATTTTTTGGCCCTTAGTTAACAGTTTCCTTCATTTCCCAGTAAGTAATACCCTTTAATTCCATATTAATTTTTACTTCAGTCTCACAATATCTCTCATGTTTCTAAAGCAACATACAATTCAATTTTTTTCTATGTGCTTCTGTCACATACAAAGAAATTATTTCTATATGCTTCTGTCTTGTACAAACTGATGGAATAATTCAGCTTTACTTTTTAACACTTTTTATCCATTTTTAACAATCTGAATCATCAAGGTTCTTTGTTGCAAACAATTATTCTTTATTTTTGCTGTACTCAATGACCCTGACAACTTCTCTGTTTTTAGTTGTTTTATAATCATATCTGCCTTTTTCGAAAGCTTTATTTTGTCTTCTATTTTGTTCTAAACCAATTTTCTGTTTTATATTTATCATACTTGGCCTCAGGATCATATTCAGACCACAAGCGCACAAATTCATCCAAGTGATGTGGGCCTAAAATTGACCAGTCACGAGTCAGATAGTCAAAGTTGTCCATAATGACAGCCACAAACAAGTTGATGATCTGAAAGAAAAAATAGATTAAGTCACTTAAATGTTTATCCATTCACGCAGTCAATAAAACATGTGATCTTGTTGTTTATTTCTGGCCACTGTTGATTTTCTCCTTGTTCGTTCTTTATGGAACATGGTCCCCTTGCAAGAGCTAAAGCACTTATGTGCTATTGTTTTACATGATGACATATTTCATTAATGCTAGCAAATATCATTTTCAGCCAAGGACACCTAAAAAGAAAACATGTATATATATTTAATTTTGTCATAATTTCCCACTATTTTAACTACATTCTTATCACTCTTGTCTCCTGTTTGTTTCATGACCTGTTTATAAAGCTGTCTTGCCAACCACCAATCTTTCAATACCAAGCAAAAATGTAGGTTTGGCTCAAGCAACAATGGCCATCTTCATGTGTGTTAACAGCAGTCCTTAGAAAATATGTTTTATGGTGTTCATGTACATAAATACCTTTGTTGTTATATATAAAGGTGAAGGCAAATGTATGTATCTTGAAATAAAGTATAAATGCATTCTCTTAAAAATGATTAGTTATGCTAGGTAAAATGGAGGTCAGAAAATGATATTGAAACAATAATTGAAAAACCTGACTCTGGCTTGTGACACTTCCTCCTTCCCCCCCCCCCCCCCCCCCCCCCCCCCACCACACACACACACACACACACACACACACACAAACCAAACTAAGGTAAATATCCAAAGAAAAGACAGTAAAATATTCCATACAAAAATATTTGAAAAATGTATAATTGCATTTTTTAAATTTTGAAATCCTCAGGAAAAGAATATAAAAACAGGTCACTGGCCTGTAACAAATTGAACATTTCAAAACACATAATTGAGAGGGAAAGTAAAATATTAACTCCTAAAATACCCCTATTGTAAAATAAGTCCTAACTGAGGTTGCTGAATGCCTTCTCATGGCCAGTTTAACCCCTTCGCAACGACGGGTTTTTCATTCCAAATGACACCATTTTCGGCTTAGTTCGTTCCCCAGAATGACAGGATAATTGTAATTTTAGGGGTCATATATTTAATTTGACTGTAAACAGTTTATCGTAAAAGGAAACCCATTAAAAGTATATTCTGAACCAGAGCACACAAACTCTGACCCTGAATCTGGGTAATCTTTACATTTAGTGCCATCGAGTATGTATAATATGTGTATTGAGTCAGCATTAGAATTAGGGTAACCCTAAACCTAACCTCAACCTTAACTCTAAATGGTACGAAAATACACATATTAAACATACTCGACGGCACAAAAGGTAAAGATTACCAGAATCTCAGTAAAAAGAGTTGTCAGAATCATTCAAGTTGAATAAATTCAACTCAAACAAGAATTTTCGTGCTCTTTTTTCCACAAAATGTGTATGGTTTGGCGGTGCGGCAGCGTCCATGTTTGTACTTTCGCTTTTGTAAAATCACTATTATCAGTTCTACCGTATTCGCTAGTAGTAAAATATTTTGTTCGTTTCAAGCTTAGTGGCCAGATTTTTCAATGCTGAATCCGATTATGCCCAGCAATTGCCGATACGGTTGTAAACAGAAGAGTTCTGGTGCTTTTAAAATATGACATACGCCGTACGTCTTATAGGTGAATTGGAATGAGAAATCGCGCTACTTCCATGACGTATGGTGTACGACATAGCGACAAATATTGTAAAGATTTATGCCGTACGGCAAACGTCATACTGGTGCTGAAAGGGTTAACCAATTAGTGTAAGTTGAACACATTTTTTTACATAAATGTCAAGGTCTTTGAGAATGTTTTTCTATGTGATGCTAAAATCATACATCCTAAGAAATCAATTTGTAATTTAGTTTGTTGAAAAACTGAAATGTCTAACAGCATCTTATCTTTTGCCAAGTTTGATACATACCAGAAAAGAACAGAGAAAATAGAAGGAAATGAAGTAAACATAAGCAAAGTCATTTCCACAGCCAGGCTGTTTCCCATCTGTTCCATTCACATTCTGATCAGCAGCAGGGTCACATTCAACAGTGTCTTTTTCTGAGCAGGCAAGCATAATCTCCTGCCAGGCTTCACCAGTAGCTGAACGGAAAAGCACCAGGACTGCATGCGGAAATGTCTGGAAATTGTTGTTCTGATGAATTTCTGTGTCAAAGTTCAGTTTGATTCGTCCAAACATCTAAGTGGATAATGGAAGAAAGGAAATGAATCTTTTAATATTCTAGTACAGGTAGAAATAGCTGTATATTAATGAAAAAAAAAAATGAACTCTTTTGATAAAAAACTCATTATTATTTAAAAAAAAAATTGTTTAAAGTACCACAGAAGTTAAGTGCATTTAGTCAACTTTCCTAATGATTTAGCTTAAAAGAACAAATTTACAATTTGGTAACAATAAACCATTGTTTATAAACCTTGGATAAGCTTGCCCCCCTGAGGTTTTGAATAAGGTTAAAGTAGATATACAATAATGATAAATATAGGATTTAGAAGGGAAACCAGTGCCAAATAAATTTTGATTTTTATGATGCAAAACCTACACACACAAAAAAGGAGTAATAAGTTGATAATACATAATAATTAAACTGCTTTTTAGGGTGAATGGGGGGGGACTCTAAAAACTTGTGAGTGCAGAGTGAGACAAGAGATTTTTTTTTTTTTTTTGAATATTACAAGACCAAAAAATGATGAAAAGACAAATTCAAGAGATGGAGCAAAAAAGAGGCAAGTTTAAAAAAAATAAAATAAAGTATGGGTTATAATTAGGACATATGGTGTACTAATTCATGAAAATAAAGTCAGATTTTCAATACCCAAATATAGTACCTTCTTCCCCCCTCCACTCAGTCAAAACAGAGTAAATCAAAACCAAATTTGGGTGAATGTTTTTGTGTGTGATCTCCCCTTCCCAAGAAACAAACAAAACAATAAAAATAAAGAACAAACGAATTAAAAAAAAAAAATGAAGTCTCTCCTAACTGCCCTGTTGTTGTTAACAAGGTGACAAGGGGTGAGAAAGCCCGAGTGTGTCTGAGATTACATCATATCCACCAACTGTCTGTGGAAAAGGTGTTGAAAGTGGCAAGTGTACTTACCTGCATTCCAATGACTGCATAGATGAAAAACAGCATCACAATCAGCAATGCTACATATGGAAGAGCCTGCCAGAAGAGAACAACAAAAATGCATCTTTATTACACTTGTTGATTTCTTAAATGCAAGAGCTGTTCATTTTTATATAGAAGACTGCAGTAAATGATGTGCAACTCCTCAGAGATGCTGCAATAAATGGTATGTGCTCTCCACAGGGTGCTGCAATAAAGGGTGCTGAAAATAATTGGTATGCAACTCTCCAGAGGACACTGCAATAAATGACGTGCAATTTTCTAGAAGAGATTGCAAATAAATAATAGGTAACTCTTCACAGGGCACAGCAATAAATGATGTGTAATTCTCCAGATAATGCCATAATAAATGGTGCACAACTCTCCAGATAAGACAACAATAAATGGTGTGCAACTCTCCAGATAAGACTACAATAAATAGTAAGCAACTCTCCAGATAAGACCACAGTAAATGGTGTACAACTCTCCAGATAAGACCACAGTAAATGGTGTGCAACTCTCCAGATAAGACCACAAAAATGGCGTAAAACTCTCCAGATAAGACCACAATAAATGATGTGCAACTCTCCAGATAAGACCACAGTAAATGGTGTGCAACTCTCCAGATAAGACCACAAAAATGGCGTACAACTCTCCAGATAAGACCACAATAAATGATGTGCAACTTTCCAGATAAGACCACAATAAATGTTGTGCAACTATCCAGATAAGACCACAATAAATGGTGTGCAACTCTCCAGATAAGACCACAATAAATGTTGTGCAACTCTCCAGACAAGACCACAATAAATGGTGTACAACTCTCCAGATAAGACCACAATAAATGGTGTGCAACTCTCCAGATAAGACCACAATAAATGGTGTGCAACTCTCCAGATAAGACCATAATAAATGGTGTGCAACTTCTAAAAAAAGACTGCATTAAACCATGAGTGAGTGCATACATATTTGATCTCCTCAAAAAACATACAGCAAGTAATGACATTTTGATCATCCATTCTAGTCTTTGCTTCACCTTCTTAGCTTTGAAAACAGCTTGAGATACCATCTATTCAACAAGCTAAAGATAGGAACTACCGATCAGTGTAACTGTGGCTCTGATAAAATGACTGCTGAAAATCTGCTTCAAAGTTGCCCAACATATGCGGAACAGAGAAAGCGCACATGGTCGACTCCAGTACCATTCGTGGAAACGCTCTACAGAGATTCAGATAGCCTCAAACTGACTATTGCTTTCTCTGAAAAGATTCAAGTGGACGTCTGAGAGTGTACAAAGAAGAAGAAGAAAACAGCTACTTGACATATCTGGTCAAGACAAATGTCAGCTTTGAAGGGAGTTATTCTCCTGGAACAGCTATACTGGGACAGACACATATATTCATTAAACAGCAATTACTCTAGGTACTCTGCCATCACCATTGTCAATACCTTGTCAAGGTATGGCGGCTTGCGTACCCTGATTACCCCCAGAGCTATGCCAGCTGGAGTTTTACTCCTGGAAGGTTCTACCAAGCTGGACAGGTTTGCGCGGGCAGGGGTCAGACTAAAGCAGACACCCTGGTCCTCCAGGTTGGGGGTTTTAGCATAGGGCTGACACCCCTGTCTATATAAAAAGAAATGAAGTTATGGTAACGACAACAAATGAACAAACTTTGCTGCCAGATGGACATCCGGAGTCTGAGGCTCGTATGACTGTCAGTGGTGAAAGCCAAAAGGAAGCCACTGACACGAAAATGGACGTCCTGACTGCAAAACGTGAAACAAGAATAGGGAACCAGAGTTGGGGCACTGTACGAAGGATGGCCACTGACCGAGCAAAGTGGAATCAATTTGTTGTTGCCCTACAAGATGCCACCAGGCATGATGGCCACTGACTGCTTTGATGGTCAGCGGCTAAGGATCAAAGAAGAAGAGGACTCTAGGTACAAAAAAAATCTCTGTACACTGGCAACTTGAACAAAGAACAACAAAAGATTAAGAGCACATGGAAAATGATGATGATGATGAATGCTCAGAATATCAAAGAAGAAAAATGAAAGAAAATTTTATGGAAATAATGGATATTTGACATACAACTAAAAGGTCTCAATTTTGCAAATGAACTGTGTCTTTTGTCACATAAACAAAAAGACATACAGGAAAAGCCAAACAGGCTAGCAGTTGAAGAAGTGAAAACAGAACTACATAACAATTTATAATAGTTTGATTTTGGGCATTCTCTATGCAATTTTCTTTCAAAACTATTTTTGAGGAATAGAAAAACTAAGTAATAAAAATACAACAAAGACAGTTTTCATACTCTCAAAGGAACAAAAAGTCATACTTAAGCTAACTGACATCAGCTGTCAGATTTAAAAAGCCCTAAATATCCTAAAATTACACTGGACAGACTAACATGACAAAATCAAATTGATATGTCCCAAAAAAGAAGCTAGACAACAAATAACCCTGATGAAAATACTTGTAGGAACTGCTTGGGGTGCAGGCTATTAAACACTGAAGCTGCTGTATACAAGAAATATTAATGTGGCACTGGAAAATGGAATCCTAGCCTCAGAAACTGCATCAAAATATAACTTCTGACACCACAGTCAGAAAATAAAACCAGGCTGGCAGAATCATTACTGGAGCTATGAAATCAGCCCACAGTAAACAAAATTAATAAGATGATAAAACTACAACCCATTAATGACAAAAGATACTAAAGAATATTAGCTGTGTATTCTTCCATAAATGACTTGAAATGAAGTACAAGCTGATTTCCTGCTGCAAAATGCTATATCCGAAAGACCTGGTAGCACTCCTAACCACTTCCTAGTGAACTTAATGATCTTTCTCTCTTACAGCTTTCACTGTATTTTGCAACAATTAGGACATTCTCACAGAACATTTACATGCCTTCTATACTGTGTAACTAAGTGAATCTTAAGCCTCACAACTCATTCACAAAATCTCCTGAAATAGCGCATCTTTAAAGTTATGTTTTTGTCTGTGCCATTCAACATGTCTTATCATATTTAATTTCTAGGTTAAAGTTCAGTAGGTTTCACACCAAACACTCTGCAGTATATGGTTTTACATGGTTAATTGCACCAGCTCTTGTATTTACTTACTGGTTATCTGAAACGTGACTGTTCACTTCTGATACATACACTACATAGATAGGACAGGTAAGTATTTCACTTTCAATGTAAATTCTACATCTACCACATACCTGAAAAGATTTGATGAAAGTCCAGAGCAGTGTACGAATTCCCTCCCCTCGACTGAGAAGCTTAATGAGCCTCATGACACGGAAAAGCCGAAAAAAGTTTATGCTGATGAAAGCTTTGCCAGGCTAAAGTGAACAAAATAAAAGAAAGGAATACAGTAATCAAGTAACTGATATGAAACAAAGTTATGGTGTTAAAAAGTTTAGTGATGAATGTAGTTCATATTTCACAATTAGAGTTAGTTATATAGCATGAAGTAAAAGCTCCCTAAGTAAAACTCGTTATACTTTTCAAGACACTATCAAAGGCAACAATTTATTAGTAGATAAAAACAAGAATATTTAAGTAATACATTAATTATATAATATTTGTTAATTGACAATATATTTTAAAAAATATACTTAGCATGACAAGTTCTCATTCTCTTTCATTTTCTTGGTAATCATTTTGTGTCAGCCCCTCACCCTTGTTGTCTAACTTGAAAATATGGACTATAAGCAGTTACACTCGTTTGTGCTTAAAACAATGCATGGTAATGATAAACATTTCTGACAACATGTGGTGGTTACGTTTAAATATGACACAACATGACAGCCCTCTTGCACACACATACTCATGTATTTAAACACATTATCCATGCTTGTATGCCTCAACACAATCACCCACACATTTCAATAGCTAAACGCAATGACATGTTTACTTAATCGAACAGTTATATGTACTCTACACAAAACACAATCATACATACAACATTAAACACAATCACATCTATTCACATATTGAAACACACATGACCCAAAGACGCAGCAACAGAGAATGCAGTCAGCGACCAATGGCTTGACTGCTTGCGTCAGGGTCAGCGAACCAGAGCTGACCAAGACCCTACTCCACCTCCAAGTGGTGGTCCTGGGGACAGGCTGCATCACTGCAGTCTGGCTGAGAGAGTAGGGATCGAAGAGGGAAGGCAAACCCAGTCCCAAAAAATGCTGTGCTGAAGTCAGATGTGTCGGCCGAAAGGCGCAGATATCGCAGCTCTGCTGTAAACAGACACAACGCAACCAACGTCCTTTTCAGGACAAATGAGGAAGAAGAATCACACATCATTATCATTAATTTCCTTTTCATTCCCTATGGAGCACAGAGCCATCACTGCAGCTGCCCCCTTGCAGGAAGCCTGCACAAAACATTTCCATGCCTCTTACAGTGGTGGTTTCTGTAGTAATTTGTGTAACATAATGACATTGCCATGGAGCTTAATCACATATACTCACTCATTTAATCAAAGTCACATATACTCGCTCACTTAAATACAACATATACTCACATACTAAATAGAATATCCCAAACACTTATAACTAAAAAACAGCCACATGTTTTTGCATACATAAACAAAATACTCCCGCTAGCATACATTACACCACAATCACAAATATTCACATACTAACACTTGCCTACTTAAATACAATCACACATAACCGTGCAAACATATTCTAATGCTAGCAACACAGAACACATATATATAACAACATAGCAGAGCAAACCAGTGAAAGGATAACCTCAATGTATGCACACCGAACGGGTATACTCTTCAACATACAGAACCAGAATTTGCATGGCTTCAAACTTCAACTAAATCTCTGGCATGCTGTTAAGCACCCCAGTTAAAGTCTGAATGAACTGCTTTATTGCAACAATTAAAGCCCATGAACCAAAAGCACACATCACAGATATACACACATTTTTCCGTGGATTCTTCACTACAGCTACTGATTTTAAAAATACTAAAAGAATAAACAAATTTAATAGTTAAATCATATTAAAATAAATCAACCAAAGCTGGCATTTTCTTGTTAAAAAAAACTTACATGAATTTCTATACAGTTGTTAAAACATGTGCTATAATAAATATTCTTCCTAATACAACTGCACATCATGCAATGAATAAAAAACATGAATGTTGTCTTTAAAAAGGCTATTAAAAACTGAGCCATTTGCTCTTATTTTAAACATTTCAACTGAAGAAAATATTTGCACTGCTACAAATACTTAAAGAAAAATAGAATCCTTGCAAACAACAATGGCAGGTTTAGGGATTTAGACTTAAGATGGTAATGCAGAAAGTAAATTGTGAAATGAAACTGAAGATGCATCATAAACTATGCAAATAAAGTTGAAGGTAAGCATGCACATCTAAGCATTACCATGTTAATGGAGAAGAAAACAAAAAAAAGCTGGAAGCAGGAATAAAAATCTAAGGACAGCTAGGGTAAACTATACTACAACAGCAGTTGTGGGGCAAACTGAAACTAATATTTTGTAGCATATATTGTATGCTGTACGTATCAGCTACTGCATAGAGCACCAGCTACTGCATAAAGCACTCAAGGTAAAAATGGTTTATTCTGAACAGTTCACTTCATATTATGTACTAATTGTATATACAGTACATATATATATATATATATATATATATATATATATATATATATATATATATATATATATATATATATATATATATATATATATATATATATATATATATATATATATATATATATATCGCCAATGTGTAACCAATTAATGTACAGCTATAGGGCAATTACTGATTTTTTTTATCATGTCTAAATTGCTAATAATTCAAACTAGCTAGAATTTACAGCTATATCAATCTCTTGATAAATTTCAAAGCAAATCTTACAGCCAATTGTTATAATAGTTTTTAAAACAAATTTGTATTTTGCCAGATTTTGCAACAGCGTTTAAGAAGTATTAGCAATAATATAACATATTCAAGCTTAAATTCTGCTTGGCTAATTCATTAATTAACTTCAAGGCTTCAGTGCTGAACATTTTTTTTTTCATTTACACGCTTGTACACGAAGATTAGAATAAGTCTGTTTCAGTCACTAATGATTAGATTCAGCATATGCTGCTGATATGTCAGTATTTTTGTGAAATGCTGAAACAGGTAAAACCTCTCAAATGTATGAAGAATCTAGGCAAAATAAAATAAAAGGATTTGATTTTTGTTTGACTGAGACAGACGAAGAAAAAAAAAAAAAAAAGAATGGGAACAACAAACACAAACATATACACAAAGCACAAACAAACAAACATACAAATAGCTCAAATATTTCATGAAGTGAGACTGTGTTATTCCCAGAAATGTAATTCTACTGTAATTTACAAGAATATATTGCAAACAGCGCAGCAAAGCTGTTTTAAAACTGCACGTAATTAATCTCAGATTTGGGTTTGGTTTGATTTTTTCAGGACCATCTTCACTGCACATGGACAACTCCATCAGTGCTCCGATCTTCTCCCTTAGTTCACATAAGGAGGATCTCAGCACAGTGCACAAACTCCATAACACCAGAGAAGATCCCAATGTTTGTATACAGGAATTAGACATTTTATAAATATTTTTGTAGTGGGTAGGTTTTCCTAATTTTTTCAAAGGCAGCAACATAATGGCGTACTCTTTACGATTTCCAATTGCCGAAGGATTTTTAACAAGCACAACTTGCACATGGGACCTTCTATTTTTTCACCCTTATCCGAGAAGGGTAGGCATCCGATCTCACTACCAATGAGATCGGGGTGGGGTGGGAGAGAATATGATATCATTAGGACCCACTGGTTGTGAAAAAAATGTCATCAAATATATTCCCTGTACTGGGAACTGACCTTTAGAATTAGGGGCGGAAGCTATACCTCTTAGCCACTCTGACCCCCCCCCAAAAATCTCAGATTACTAACGGCAAATTGAAACTAATACTATATAGAATCTTATAACATGAAAATGGCTTACCCTTGCCAAAGAAATGTTACTGATTAAACTTACAAGAAGTCTAGATGTTTATCAAAATTATGAAGCATTTGCTATTGAATTCCTCAGCTTCAACCAGTCAATACTCTATTATCTCCCTAAGGAGCAGCAACGAACCAAGTGCTCCTGTCACATGACATCAGCTCAAATTATTTCCATGTCTTACTCATCATTTTCATTTCTGTCTCCAGGTCTCTTCATCATGTGACTTTTGGTTTACTTCTGCCTCTCTTTCCCTGGAGATTCCAGGACAAGGACTGCCTTGTAATGCTGTCAACTGGTTTCCCCAATGCGTGTCCTGTTCATCGCTAACGTCTTCTTCTCACCTCTTGTTCCACTGACATTTGTGTGCTTCTTGTCATCAGTTCCACGTTGGTGACCTTGTTGCACTATTTCAATCCTTCAATTTTATGCCAGCATCCATGTATGAAAGTCTGCAGCTTTCTGGTTGTTGTTCTCCATGTTTCAGTGCCATACTATAGGACATTTGAGTTGGAAATTCTCATTTTTGTGTTGGATTTAAACTCCTAAGCTCGCTAAAAATGTTATTTGAATTATCAAAAAGTTTCTGCTATTTCCTAAAATAAATGAATATATGACATTGTTAAGCTGCAGCAGTAAAGAATCACACACTGTAATAATATCCAAGATGAGCACTGCAGTTAAAGGTAAAATAGCATTTATACAGTTTGAAGGATATATTTAAATGCCATGGGATAAAAACTGTGTTGTAAAACAGTATCATGCAAAAATATCCTTAAAATAACAACAGGAAAGTCTAATAATCAGTTTAAAGTACTGCTTCAAATGAATGTACACGTATACAGAGATAATCATAAGTATATGTGATAAGGAGATTGTTTCATACTCATTGTTATTTTATATGCTACCTTACGTGGGCTGTAAATATGACACATTTTATTTGCAGTTGCCAATGCATCATAATCATCATTACCCGTAACTCCGTAAGGTATCGAGACCTTCAACAAATTTGTGTCCTGTGCCATCTGCACAAGATCTTTAGATGTCTTCTTTATCCATTTAATTTCTTATCCACCTTTCTTCTTTCTGTTTTTTGGTCTCAGTCAACATCTATTACCCTGGGGATGGCATTACAAGGACTGTCCTGAATGCTATCAAAAGGTTTTATCAATGTGAATCATAGTACACCAGCACTTTCTTTTCATTTCCTGCTCCACTGGTACCTGTCTGATTCTTGTCATCAGGGACATGTGACTGTTTGGATCTGCAGTGGTGGCTCCATGATCCATTAGGAGCGTAAAGGAACATGATGGAAATAAACGTTCTATGCTTCTGTTCTGCATACATTTGGCTGCCTTTTTTTCCATTGCTCTTGGTGTGTTATTAACCAACTCTGGGAAACTATTTCTCCTCCATGGTAGGAATATATTGTTAACCATTAGTTTCTCTGCCTTTGTCTGCACAAGACATGGTATAATGGAGGGAAGGGGGGGGGGGGGGGAACGGGGGTTCTTTAGCTTTTAATGCAAAGCAGCTTCTCTGCAGTCTGCCCTGGTCATATCCTTTCAGTCTACATAATTCACTGAGTAGTTTTACTCACTGTATTCCTTAGTTTGATGTCCAAGGTCCTATAACTCAGTTCGGTGTTACAGGTAAAAATAAACTGAATGTTAGCACCTAATGTAAACAACTTCAGGTATATCAGGAAGGAAAATTTATGGACAGAAGTGAGTACATAACAGCTACATGTACTAATGTGCACAAATTTAACATGTAACACATGGATTTTATATGCTCTGTTTGACATGAATAATAATATAAACTGCTTCATATGAGGTTTGCACATACTGTTTCAAATGAATGATTTAATATATGATACTTCATCACAATATTTTAAATGCTCTGCTCCATATGAATGTTTTCATATTACTACAGCTGAATAATGGAACTACTTAGCAACAAGAAGAAAACACTAAAGCCATGACAATTGTCGGTGGCTTATAAACTACAGAGTTTCTCATAAACGAACAAAAATATGACTGCTGATCAGTGATAGTGGTTAAAAAAATAGGATAAGTAACGTACTAGATAGAAATCAAAGGTAAAACTAAATTCCCACAAAATTCAAACATTCATATGAAGCCTTATATATTAATTATGTGAAAAAGCACACATAAAATTCATATGAAATATTCTATATATAAATAAATAAAATATATGTGTGTGTGTGTAATATTCATGCAAATGTGCCACTAGGCGTGATGGCCCCTGATTGCTTTGTCAGTCAGTGGCTAAGGATCCAAGAAGAAGAAGAAGAAAATAGTAATATTGACATAAAACAGCCCATAATTTCTAACACTTGTTACATCCTGTTCACTTTTGTCAAAATAAAACCAAAACAACTGAGATAAAAGAAATGCATAATTCTTTTCTTACAAAATTTAAAAAAAGAAAAGAAGAAGAGAGAAAAATAAAAGAGAATTAAAAAGATCTACAGCAGCAAATGTCCATCTCACTTCTAAAATTACAGCAACATTCTGTAAAATTATAAAACAAGATAAGTACAGTAAATATAGAAAAAAATATGCTTAATTATTTTCTTACACCACAAGTTTCCATCCCACAGTCACACATAGCCATGCAAATCTAGGAATTTTAATGGGCGGCATGCATGTTTTGGTCTAAACACTAAATTCTTTGAAAGATGGTGGTGGGGTTGAGAAAGAGAAAAAAAAAACCATGTTTTGGTGAAATTAAGTGCTCATTTACTGGTGGGCTCTGAGCTTTTCTGATTAGAATGGCCACATGAATGACAGTGGGAAGATGTGAACGAGGCAGAAAGAGTAAATAATACAATCAACGACTGGCAGGGCATTACTTACAGCTGTTATATCAGGCTGCATGATGTTATAAATAAAATTCTTTACACAATGTCCTCACTTGACAAATGGCAAATCATTGGCACTGTACTTGTCTCTTAATTCAGCATTTCTCAGCAGGCCCATTTAAAATACTAATGTTGTTTAATGATATCAATCATGATTTATTAATCATCTGTTATTACATTACTAGGCACCCAATATGAGGTTGTGCATGAGGCTGGTCATGATTTATCATGCCAAATAAACTGCTAAGGACAACCACCCCTGCAAGATCATGTGACTGCTTGGTGCAAGCTTCCTGCAAGGGCACACTATCCACAGTGGTGGCTCCATGCTCCAAAAGCAGCTAGATGATGATTATGATGATTAAATTACAGCTTCTGAGAAAGTGAATTCTGAGACAAGTAAGAATCATTTATCACAACTTATGACTCAGCCAAGTTGTAATGTAATACATAACAGTCAAGTGTTAATGTGATATCTAACAGCCAAGTTTAAAAGAATATGTAAAGCCATGTGTTAATGTTAAATATAATAGCCAAGTTTTAATGTAATAAGCAACAACCATGTTTTAGTGTAATATGTTAACAGCCAAGTTTTAATGTAATACATAAAAGCCAAGTGTTAATGAAATACGTGTTAATGCAGTATGTAATAGCCATGTTTTAATGTACTATGTAACAGCCAAGTGTTAATGTTAGTTAATGTTATGTGTAACAGCCAAGTTTTAATGTAATATGTAACAGCTATGTTTTAATGTAATATGTAACAACCAAGTTTTAATCTTATTTAATGTTATAAGTATGTAATAGCCATGTTTTAATGTAATATATGTAACAGCCATGTTTTAATGTTCTATGTAACAGCCAAGTGTTAATGTTATTTAATGTTATATGTGACAGCCAAGTTTTAATGTAATATGTAACAGCTATGTTTTAATGTAATATGTAACCACCAAGTTTTAATCTTATTTAATGTTATATATATGTAACAGCCAAGTTTTAATGTAATATGTAACAGTCATGTTTTAATGTAATATGTAACAGCTATGTTTTAATGTAATATGTAACAGGAAAGTTTTAATGTAATATGTAGCAGCTAAGTTTTAATGTAATATTCAACACATCATGTTTACAGAGAATACTTTATCAAACATTTCTACATTTTAACGAGGGCACCCAAAATTTAGTGCTAAAAGATCCGAAAATGTTTGTAGTGAGAAACAAAAATTAAATTCAAATGTCAAGAAATAAATTACAGCTGATTTTTACTTTGGCATATATAGGGTTGCCAGATAGTCCAGCATTTTAACTGTTAGTCAGACAAACAGACAATGATATATCAATACACAATGTAGATTTTCACACAATGTTTATTTTTTTGACTGGCACATACTTATGTTTCCAACATGTCTGTAGATATAATTAGGCAAACCTAAACATGTCATTCTCATTCATTCATTTTCATATTGCTCCTTATGGAGCATGGAGCCACCACTGCAGTTGGTCCCCTTGCAGGAAGTCTCACCTAGCATTCTCATGCTCTTGTGGTTTCTGTAGCACTGTATTTGACATGATGAGGTTGCCAGCCTCCATACACAACCTCATATTAGTCACCTTGTATGGCATGCCTGGGATGTAGGATAAAGAGAGAGGGATAGTACCTCATGGTGAGAGACAGCCATGTCCTTTTTAGGATAGTCAGGATCCTATTTGGTTCTCCTCTTTTTATCTAGCTCATGTATGGCTCCACGAATACCGCTTGTGTACGGCGGTGACCACATCCCGGGCAACATTCTTGGCTGACTGGCTAAACATGAGTGGAGTAGGAGTAATCTTACTCAAGGGAATGTCCATCCCTAGTACACAAAGACAGAGACGGTGAGTGAGGCGGAGGAATCTAAGAAGATCAACGGCTCACAAAGCGGAACATCAAAGTGCGTGGCTCACTAGAGGCGTGTCGGGCATAGAAAAAGACAATGGCTAGCCACTGTGGAAGAGATTGGGGCCTTACCACGTACATCCTACAGAATGTAATAAGATCACAACCAAAAGATAAGAACCGATATGTAGAGAACTCTCTGTACCCTGGGGAAGAATCTACTGTACAAATTAACAGGGAAGAGGCAACTACTCTAATGAGTAAGCAAGTATATAATGACGAGTGTTCCTCAAATTCTGTTGAAAGGGAGCATTCTGAGAAAGACCACCTAAAAACTAGTAGGAGGAGCCTAAAAATAGGAACATGGAATGTTAGAACTCTAAACGGAGAAGGAAAACTTAACAATCTAATATTAGAGGCAACAGACATGAAACTCGATATACTGGGAGTTGCAGAGGCAAGGCTATTGGATACAGGCTACATAAAAAGAGACCAATACACGCTTATACACTCAGGAGGAGAAAAACATGAAAGAGGGGTAGGAATGTTGATAAAGAAGGAGTTAGAAAAATATGTATGTGGATACTGGACACACAATGACAGAATGATGTTACTAAAGATGAGAGCAAAGCCATTCGACATATCAATCTTACAAACTTATGCACCAACTAAAGATTATAGCGAGGAAGAAATAGAAGAATACTATGAAGAGCTACAACACACACTTAAACCAGTAAAATCTACAGATGTGTTGATAGTAATGGGTGATATGAATGCAAAAGTAGGAAAAAGAAAATACAAGAAAATAGTAGGACAGTATGGATTAGGGACAAGAAATGATAGAGGAGACAGACTTATCCAGTTCTGTGAAGAAAACCAGCTGGTCATATGTAACACCTTTTTTGAACACCACCCAAGGAAATTATACACATGGAAAAGCCCAGGAGATGTAACAAGAAATCAAATTACTATATCATGATAAAACATAGATTTAAGAACAGTGTCACAAGTGCAAAGACACATCTTGGCACCGACATAAATTCAGATCACAATCCGGTCGTCATCAAAGTAAATATAAAGCTGAAAAGAACAGGAAACAGAAGACAGGAGGAACCCCAGATAGAAATATCAGCACTGAAACAACCAGATATAAAACAAAAATATCTAATCGACGTCAAAAATAAATATCAACAGTTACTGATAGAAAGCGTGGAGCAGTATAGAAGAGAAAGCCCAGAAGAAAAAGTAACCACAAAATGGGAATGCTTAAAAACAAGCATACAATCAGCAAATGCAAATTTACCTAAAAACGAGCCTAAGAAAAATCAAATTTGGATGACAGATGACATCTTGAGTAAAATGGCAGACAGAAAGAAAGAAAGCAAAAAACACTCCAGAATATAAAACAATAGACAATGACATACATACTATGTGTAGACAAGCAAAAGAATGGTGGATAGAAACAAAATGCAAGGAAATAGAAGACTTGGAAGCAAAGCACATGACAAGAGATATGCATGAAGAAATAAAGAAATTATCAAATAGGTCGCGGTTTGCACAAGGAGGTAGCTGTATCAAGAACAAAAATGGTGTAATTTTACTCATACATGCCACACTTAAAGGTTTACCCATAATCTGTACGGGGTGTTTGCGTTTTCAGATGTGTACGGGCCGTACACGGGTCTGTACGGGTTTTTTCGCCTAATTATTAAATATACATATAAATCTTGTGCCACTACACAATTTGCGTCATGAGATTCGGCGAGATTTTAAGCCAAGTGGATAAAAAAAAAAAATAACCAATGAAAATCAAGCTGCCTATTTTTCAATTGCCGCGGGATGTGCGTGGCGTGTTCATTCACAATTTTTCGCTAAAGCTAGCGCGAGGTTACTGATTATTTGAACGATTACGCAGCACTGAAATCTTTTTTGAGTCGAGCCTATTGTTTAGGATTAATTTCCAGTTTAGTATTGGTAAGTAATTCATTTTTTAAAAAAATATTACAATAACATTGTTTAGATGAAGTTAGATTTAACTGTCAGATAACTTAGGCCTATGCTTTCTTTTCCCCTAAGGTTTAGCATAATTTATTATTTACGGCTGGTAAAAAAAAAAAAGGCTGATACCACTACATATTATTTGATTTCACTAAAACTTGTAGAAAGTGCGTAAGAAATGTAAATTTTAAAAATAATACAATAGCCTACAAATTATGGGTAGCCTAATATCGTAATGACGGTCGCCGAATGCTCCGCATGTATTTTCGTACCATTTAGAGTTATAATTAGGGTTACAGCTAGGGTTAACCCTAAATCTAAATGGTACGAAAATACACGCGGAGCATTCGGCGAACGTCATTCCGATATTACCAAATTATGAAACTGAAAAGAAAAAAAAACCACAATAGCGTGGAAAATTTACATCTTAACTCGATCAGAGAAAAGTTTATTTGGAGTTAGCCTACTTCTCTTCTTAGTTTTAATTTCGTTTCTTTAAAAAACAATGTTATTTTGCCTTTGGTGGTCATCATTACGGTCATTCAATGATTTATAATTATTAAATAATTAATTAGCCTACTATCAATGTTTGATTGACACTAAAATGTGTATGGGAAGGTCTATTTAAAACTACCAGTTGGGCTTTAACGGCTATTCCAATTTTTGAAGTTCGGTAGAAAATATACAGGCTAATATTACGCCAGCGCTAGTTTATATTTTCATTACCAGCTTTAGCAAAAAATTTATTAGATTTTAAATTTAAGATTCCTAACCCATAATGCTTATTACTGGTCTCTTTAGGCCTGTACTTTTATAAGGCACTATAGAAAACACAGCAACTGTTCTTCATTTCAACCATAAATTGTATTAATTTTTTTCCAAGATTCTATTTCATTATATAATATTAAAATTACAAATAATTATATTTTTCAAATTGATTATTAATATTTGTATGGTGCAGAAACATATAATTGAATATACTTTTACATGAAAATCAGCAGGTCACGGATAACATAAAAACAGGTTTTTCATCTCTGAGGTTGAAATGATAGAAGCCCTGGAGAGCTTTGGTATAGATACAATCACAGATCTATGCAACGATTTATACAATACAGGATATATACCACACAACATGAAGACATCAGTTTTTATAACATTGCCCAAAAAACCTAATGCAACAGAATGTTCAGACTTCAGAACAATCAGCCTGATGAGTCATGCAATTATAATACTGCTCAAAATCATACAGGAAAGAATAAAAAGTAAGGTAGACAGCGAAATCCAAGAAGAACTGTTTGGTTTTAGACAGAACAGTGGAACAAGAGAGTCAATATTTTGCCTAAGAATATTAGCAGAAAAATATACAGAGGTCCAAAAAAGTATGTACATGTGCTTCATTGACTATAAGAAGGCTTTTGACAGAGTCCATCATGAGAAAATAATTGAATGCCTCGAAGACATAGGTATTGATGGAAAAGATATAAGAATACTCAGTAACCTTTATTGGGAGCAAACTGCCACAGTAAGATCTGGAAGGAATTATTCACCATACATAGACATAAAAAGAGGTGTCAGACAAGGTTGTGTGCTGTCACCCTGCCTATTTAATCTATACACCGAAAACATTTTCAAACAGATACAGGAAATAAGGACTGAACATCAGTGGAAGGTCAATAAATAACCTTAGATATGCAGATGATACTGTGTTGTTAGCTGAAAGCGAACAGGAGTTACAAGAACTAGTGAAGCAAGTGAACAGTATAAGTCATGAATATGGACTCGACATTAACATTGAGAAAACAAAAACTATGATAATTAGCAAAACAGACGATAAACCCACATTAAAGATAAGCGTAAATGGGAAAATCCTGGAACAAGTCAAGAGCTACGTACATCTTGGTCATATAAAAACAGAAGATGGCAGATGTGAAACAGAAATTAAGAAGAGAATAGGAATGGACAAAGCTACATTCAACAACATGAAACATATACTGACATCTAAACAGTTATCTCACAAATTAAAACTGAGAATCATAAAGTGTTATATATATTCTGCATTTCTGTATGGTTCAGAAACATGGACGATGAATAAGCATTTGGAAGAAAGAATTGAGGCTCTTGAAATGTGGATATATAGAAGAATGGGGCGTATCTCATGGAAAGAGAAGAAAACAAATAAGAAGGTCCTAGAAAATCTAGGTATGAAAAGAGAACTAATGAGGGAGATCAAAGTTCGGCTGCTAAAATGCTTTGGCCACATAAAAAGACATAACACCTTGCAGAAGACCATAATAGAAGGGAGAGGTGAAGGCAAACGTGTAAGGGGAAGACAGCACTATAAGTGGGAAGATAACATCAAGAGATGGACAGGAAAGAGTCTATCAGAGTGCACCACCAAGACAAGAGACAGAAGACATTGGTGAACCATTACAGCCAACCTTCGTTGTGGAGATGGCAGCTGATGATGATGGCATGCCTGAAAGAGCAGTTGTCCTCTCCTTTCTTTGTCTCATCAGAGACTCACAGGACCTACATGGGACAAATGCCTTTCCCATACTCCTCTAAATTCTCTCCATGAATGTTACAAACAATTATGTAACAAATTTATGTTCAAACTTGTACAAATATTCATGTGAGAAAATATATGTACATGTATATATATATACATACATATTCACGTGACTAAATTAGGATATTTGTCTGTAAAAGTCATAATATTTATGAATGAGAGGATTCTGGCTGGCTACAGTTTTCAATCATGCACAAGGGTATCTGGATCGACTAAGGTTACAAACAGGCTATTTCTTTCTCTTCAACTACTTGGACATAAAGTCATATACCTTCAGGCATTTGTACATCTAACACTTACAAAGTGGCAAACCAGCTTGTAGATTTTCACAGAAAATTCTCTGTTAGTTTTGTTTCAATTCACAGGCAATCTATGAAAGGCTGCATTAGTTATATGCTTCTATTAACTCTCTGGCATGTCTAGGCTATCAATCAAAGCTTGTTTAAAAATATATATACATATATTTAAAAGCTATATATATAATCCAATAGAATACCCAAAGGATGCATGCAAATACTCCATGTTTTATAAGACCTTAAGTGTAACTTTTAAGCAATGTCTTTAAAAACCTTCTATATTCTGAGGGGTACATTTTTTTAAGACACACAAATAAACAATTTAATCTGAAAAACTTTAAATCCATTCATTAACTAGTCAATTTCAAATCCAAAGTGTACAATTTATGTTTAATTTCTAAAATATCTTGGAATGTAACACCCGGTAAATTTGTTTATTCATATTGTGTATTCCATCATGTTTGAAGTATAGTTCCATCATTTTGGAACTGCCATATTAAAAAAAAAAAATAAGAAGAAACATTAGAAATAAGCCTCTAAGTCTTTTTATAACAAAACCAGCTGGAAATCAAAGATAATTAAATTGACCAGCTGGAAATCAAAGATAATTAAATTGACTTTTGACACACAGCAATAAGTATAAAACTCCACAGTACACCACCCCCCCCCCCCCCCCCCCAAGCATGGAGGCATACCTGGAGTCATCCTTATATGACCACCAGATATGCACAATGCTACAATATACATATGTGGAAGTGAACCTCTGTCTGCGAGACCAATTACTCCCTCAGTGACTCTTGAAATCATCCCTACACTTCTAGGGATTCCCCCTGTGGTGAAATATGTTGAGAACACAGCATTGCACACTAAGCTTGGAGAAGTCACTTGAGCCCCAGACGTAATTCTTTGGCTTTGACCTGGTTGACTGCATGTAGTAAGATCTCACTATGGACCCAGTGATAGGCAAGGGGAGCTGAGAAGTGGCTCTGTGCAGGACGTGACAATTCATTTGGAGAGCCCAGAACCAGAGTACAGTATTTTAGCTTTGCATTTGCAGAGCCGCCTTCAATGGAATGCACAGTATGCCACATGCTTCTTACTTCTAGCTTGAGATCAGGGGTGATGATCTTTTAAATGCAAGCCAAGCAGGAGACAAGGGAGCTTATGACTTCAACATTTCGGAATGGCAGAAAAGCCACAGGAAAAGCCTAGATCTACAATGTATATAATTCTAAGGAGTCTTCAACTTGGTACTGGCTGCAAAAGAGTGAGAAGCTCAGCAGCCTGAGTTAAACAACATACCCCCCCCCCCCCCCCAAACTACACAGTACCCCCCATAATACTACATGGTACCTCCAGAAATCTACACAGTATTCCTCATAATACTATACAGTACTTCCAGAAAACTACACAGTACCTGCATGTGGTGAAACATTACAACTATGGCCCACTTTGTTTCTTCAAAATTAGGAATAAATGTGCACTAAAATTTTTATTTGTCACAGTGCGATATACCTAAGTATGTAAGTCATTTTACAATTCAGTTACTGAGAGATCTGTTTAACTTTGCTATTAACTCTTTGCCGAAAGAGCTTGTCACTTTGCCCTTTTATTTTGTCTGGAGAGCCTTAATTCCCTAGAAGTTCATATCAAGGTTAGGTTGATCAACGACGATCTAATATCTATTCACAGAACAAAACTTGCACACTTTGAAAGCTGACATTTGCTAGCTGCTGTCAATGTTTGGTTCAGCATGGGTCTGTGAATTAATTTAATATTTTCAAAACTGGGTTTCATCAAACTGAATACAGATCCTGCATTTAAAAAGTCTGTAGTCTGAGCTGAGATAAGCATTGACTTGTGGCTTTCAAGCATGATTTCATCGCCTGCTCAGAAATAGTCATACTGGTGTATCATTAATCTTAGAAATCACAGCTTTGTGCTAAAAGGGAAAAATTTGAAAAAGCTAGTACTAAATAATCAATGAATAAGTTCAATCATTTGTTCTATTGTTTTAACAACAATAATCCAAAAATCAATTTTTATTACATATGAAATTCACCACAACAATGGCTCATTAAAAGTCTAGGTGCCGACCCCCCCAGTATAAATGAAAGTGCTTTCAGAATTTGTTATTTTATGTTTTTCATGAATTACAATGAATATCTGAAAATAAATTCTAGAGCTCCATTAATAGAGCTTTTTCATACATTTGTCTGCATACTATTCCAGCTGGTTTTGTTGTTATTGTGTACAATGTCATTGAGCCTGCTATGATATAGCAAGGGAAGACAACTTATAAGCTATGTACTTCTGGATGCCTAGACTAGACAACTTATAAGCTATGTACTTCTGGATGCCTAGACTAGAACTGATATGGCAATAAAAAGAGGACTACATTTCAGGCCAGCCAGGGCGCTTACCCTAACAATCATTTGGAACAAATGGGGTGGTGAAGGAAGACTGAGCAAGGCCAACATCTTTTGGGAGATTTTTATTTGGATGGCTAAGTTATAGACAGACACAGATACTATGCTATGTTTGCTTACCTATTATATTTCTTTGTACTGTGTATGACCCTATTCATCCCAAGTAAAATAGAGCCTAGTCTTTAATGATAATAGTAGGACATTTAAGAATTATGGTCAAGGTAATTCCATAGCAGATACTGCCATAAGGGAGTCAGTTGACAGAATCTTCACTATATTATTTTCAGCTTTCTGAGGAGAAGTGACTAGTTCTCACCAGCACCCTTCCTTGCTGCCTTTGCCTTCCCTAACTCAAAAGCAGGGTCAGTTATTCATTTACAACTAGGTACACTGCAGCATGACGCTTTGAGGTTTTGAACCCGGTAACTATGCCACAAGATGCCAGTGCTCTTATCACTCTGCCATTCGGCCACATATTAAAATGTTATATTAGCTTATGAAATTTTTTTTCCTACGCATGGCCTCCTGGCTGTCTTTGTGACTTCTATATTCAAAGGGATCTTTAATGAGCACAACATGCACTTAGGGGTTTCTAAAATATTTTCACCTTATCCCTCAAGCCTTGATGCTGGCTGTACTATTGTGAGACTTATGGAAATGGTAGGCTGCCAGGAATGAATCTGCCATGTGTTACCAACCTTGCCACCCACTACTTAGTACAGAGGATGGCACACAAATAGGGCAGAAACACTTGTCTGATGGGGGTGTAATCATACTCCGATGATCAGATTCTCTCCTGTTGTAACAATGTATAGAGTTTTCTATCATGCAGAGCATGACATTAAACCTTATCTGACACTGCTAGTTGAACAAAATGTGACTGGCAGGCTAAGTTGAAATCTTACTGGCTGAACAAATACCAGAATGGGGCTGGGCTAAAGATGTATGGAAAGAAGCATGCACATAACCAGGGCGATTAAATTAAGCCAGAGTAAAAGAGGTAGTAGACATAATTCTTTGCTCTAAGTCACAAACCTCGAAGGTCTACGTTAGCAATTTTTTAATACGAAACCCAGCAGCAGTTTGAGGAAGAAAGAAAATGTAGAATAATAAATAAATGGACTAGCAGAGGTGAAATCCTGCTTCAAAACTAATCATTTCAAGTGCGTGAAAAGATTAATCACCGATAAATTCTGTTTCATGAGAAAATGGATGAATATAATTTTTAAAAGCACCATCAAGTTGAAATAATGTTAAGAAATTAAGAGTGTTAATTCAAAAATTGTAATCAGGTGGTGATGATGAAACAAACATAAAATAAACTGTGCTCATTATTAGTCATAAGTGCTGGAATACAAAATATTAACATTTCACAGCTATGAAACAAATGATAATATTTAGAAGTCACATGACAGGAAAATCTCTTCCCTACAAAGAAAAGAAGGCACTTTCTGTACAATGTTTTTGTTTGTTTAGTTATTTTTCTTTACATGCACACAAAATTGGTAATTTTGATTAGCCCTATTTACAATGTTTGAACAGGGGATGTATTGCCACTTTCACGTATCAATAATTATTCATATTATTTGAAATTGAAAACAATATATATCCTAATTATAATCCATCAGGGGTTGAACTGCATATTTCTCATCATCAAATTAAAAAAAAAAATTTCTGTACAATCAACTTTCTCATACTTAAAATTTTAAGAAATTTGTAAACTTCATAACTATTAATTATTCTTGTTTAACTTTCAGGACTCTATTTACAATTTTAACTGTCATGACTCTATTTACCATTTTAACTGTCAGGACTACTTACCATGAAACTGTCAGGACACTATTTACCATTTTAACTTTCAGGACTCTATTTAACATTTTAACTTTCAAGACTCTATTTACCATTTTAACTGTCAGGACTCTATTTACAAGTTTAACTGTCAGGACTCTATTTACCATTTTAACTGTCAGGACTCTATTTTCAGGACTCTATTTACCATTTTAACGTTCAGGACTCTATTTACCATTTTAACGTTCAGGACTCTATTTACCATTTTAACGTTCAGGATTCTATTTACCATGAAACTGTCAACATATTTGTGCTTATATTTGTATAGCTTTCATCATCATTGTCCTTTGTACTCCTTCCAAAGCTTGGAGCTACCACTACAGCTGGTTCACTTGTGGGACGCCTGCACCAAGCAGTCACATGATCATGCTGCGATGGTTTCTGTGGCAGTTTGTTTGACATGATGAGGTTGCCATCCCCATACATAACCTGACATTAGTTGCCTGCCCCATACATAACCTGACATTAGTTGCTTGCCCCATACATAACCTGACATTAGTTGCCTTATATACACGTTACTCAAGAGATGACTTTCATTGAAATTTATAAAGCATGTTTTATCTTATCTAGAGAATTGTCTCTATACAACCTAAAATTATCAATATTTCTATCTGAAAATAATTTTCAGACATATTGTCAATAATTCAATTGCTAGTCATGAAGATTAGTTGGTTAGTATGCCGGATGGTTTTGCTATGTATCTATGTGTGTATGCGTAGGTGTGTACTTATGTATAATATATGAGTGAGTAATAATTATGATTCAGTTTATATGTATATCCAGAGTAAGACAAGAAGAGGTAGACTGAACAACATGGAGAAGAGAACTGGAGACAAAATTAAAAATGACAATGGAGATGAGGGAAGAACTTGAACTCATGGCACATGACACATGGCACATGGTACATGGCACATAGCACATGGCACATAGCACATGGCAAGCTTTTGGAATAAAACTGAAAATAATGATTATCAAAATCTTAGTTGAATTCATCAGCAACCTGCATTAATATGGGAGTCACTCAATACTTGCAACAAACATTTGTACACATAAGATAAGATGCATGAAGATCCATTTTATGTACAACAAGAATTTTTATGAAGTGAGAACTTTTCCTGGTCAAGTGTTTAATATAAACTGTCAGATGTAACAGAAAAAAATAAATTTGCCATTTTTAGTTTGAACAAGTGGGACGTTAAACATCGTACACTTTCAACTCTTAATTTAGTTCAAGAGAAATTATAATGTATGAAATATGCCTGCTCATTTAAATAACTGTAAACACAAAGTTAAACACTCTGGTTAAAATGTTAGGCAGCATTTAGTAATGGTATCACTCAAGGCAGAAGAAGCGGTGAAGTTATTTGCTTGTCAAAATGAGAAGAAAGAATAAGTAACAACCTGCTACTGGCGTAACATTTGTGCTAAAAAAATTGTAAAAGTAAACTTTTAAAAAAAATTTCAATTACAAAAATTGATACTAAATTGGCTTTTTCTTTCCCTGTTCCATATTTTCAAGGTTATCCTAGCTTTACTTTACAGCTTACCAAACTGCATGGTTTACCTTTCTGCTTTTTTAAATCTTTTTTTAAAAAATAAACTTCAAACTAAAAAAATGCAACCGAAGGAACTATTTTGAAACCAAGGATTCTTCTTCTTCTTCCTCGTTCGCCTTCAGACTTCCACATTTATGACTCTAATAAAGGCAGTAGTCAACTCAAGGTTTCCGACATCTCCAAACAGTTTTTCTTTGACAGAAGTGGGTTGTTGCCATATGCTACTCCGTTCATTACTGTAGGTTGGGCAATACTGCAGGAGGTGTTCGACCGTCATCGGGCTGGTACCGCAGGTGCAGAGATCTGTTGCACAAATCTTGTATTTGTGGTATAGATGGTATCTCAATCTGTTGTGTCCAGTGCGTAGCCGAAAAAGGATGACCTGTTCTTTCCTGGACAGTTGATGATATGCATCATTTTTCAAATGGCCCGGGTGCTCTCTTTCCCATTTGGACTTGAATGTAGCCTTTATTGTCTTTGCCATTGCGTAAGTTGTCTCTATATCATTTTGTTGTAAGGCACCTCCTTCCTTAGCAAGTTTGTCTGCCTCCTCATTTCCTGGTATGTTGCAATGGGCTGGTATCCACTGGATAGTGCACTTGTTGAAGAATTTGGCCAGTCTTTCAAGGGAGATTATCAGATCTTTCAATCCTTTAGTTTGATGGCTCTTCAGCGCTGATATTACTGAGAGGACATCTGTAAAGATTACTATCTGTTTTTCTGCCTGTGCTTTGCATTCAATAAGAGTTTCAGCTGCCTGTTTCAGGGCTTCTGCTTCAGCACTGAAGTTATTGCAGTATTTGCCAGTGGCAATTGCCATAGAGTGGATTCTATTCAAAGCTTTGGACACATGCATATACTGATGGTTCAGCTAAAAATGCAGTTGAAAATGGGAGTGCCGGCATCCTCATAAAATTAAACCAAGGATTCAAGATAAATGAAGAGCTCCTGAGAGAAGATAAACAACCCACCTATCTCGGAGTTACATTCGATGATAGGCTGACATGGAAGCAGCACATCAATCAAAAGGCAGCAACAAAGGCCAGGAGGAAGTTAGCCATCCTGAGAAAACTAAGTGGAACCACATGGGGAGCCAGCGGGAAAATACTTAGTAAAGTTTACCAGCAGGGCATACAACCACACCTGGAATATAGGTCAGCTGCGTGGTGTCCAGCATCAAATACCACATTACAAGAGCTAGATAAGGTGCAAAACCAGGCGCTTAGGGTCATCACGGGGGCAATGAAATCAACGCCTATAGTGGAGATGGAGAAAATGGGGAGGATACAAGCACTGAGAGAATGCAGAGACACGAAAGTGCTAACACAGGCAGAAAAGTTCCTCTGTATGCCAAGCCATCCAATGAAGGACAGATTCCAAAACCTAGCAATGGGGAGATTGAAAAGAAGCAGCTTTATCCACCAGGCCAAACGATTTCATAGACAAACTTCAGACCTGCCTGAAGTTGACAGCCCCCTAAAGTCTGTGCCAGAACAAACCCATGGAGAGAGGAGCCTGGACTACCAGTACACATCCAGACAAAAGTGAAAGGAATATTCGACAGGGATGAACAGAACAGCATGCAACGTAGGACAGTCACTCTCAGTTTCCTGGATGATGAATACCCGCAGGACCTCTGGGTCCGAGTATACATGGATGGGTCAGCACAGAATGCTGTAAAGAATGGAGGAGCAGGAGTACATAGAATACTTAAACAACACTAGGGATACGGTCAGAGTACCAACGGAGAAATTCTGTAACAACTATGATGCAGAAGTCCAGGCAATCAAGGTGGCAACTGAGAAACTGTTGAACACCAATCTCGGTACACAGCCTGTAGTATTCCTGACAGATGCAAGATCAGCACTCCAAGCACTTCAGTCCAGAAAATTGCCAGGTATACAAGCCCTACTTTCTGAACTGTGCAAGCAGCGCAGGGTTGCCATGCAGTGGATACCGTCTCATTGTGGAATACCAGGAAACGAGAGAGCGGATCGACTGGCTAAAGAAGGTGCTGCAGACGAGCAACCGGATGTACCAGTTAAGTACCATCAGAAGAAAAAGATGATCAATTTAATCAGAAAGCCACCAACACCAACACAGGATGACTACCAAGCTATGAACAGATCAGAACAAATTGTCATTCTGCGCCTTAGAACAGGACACAATCGACTCTGCAGCCACATGTATACAAAATTCAAGATTCGCAATTCAGCCATGTGTACATGTGGACAGGCACCCCAGACTGCGGAGCATGTACTTCAAGATTGCCCCAAATATGATATATTGAGGCAAACCCACTGGCCCAGAGAAACAACACTGGAAGCAAAACTATACAGATCTCTGTATGAACTACAAAAGACAGTGAAGTTTATACAAGAAACAACTTTGCAGATATAGACAATATATTTCAAGCGAATGAAAGAAGAAGAAGAAGAAACCAAGGATCTGCTGAAAGTAAATTAGAAACTCAAAGAAATCATACATTAAGTTGTTTAATTAAGATGAACATTCAACATTTATTAAGTAAATAAAAGTCATGTTGTCACAGTTGTACTAAGTTTATTACTAAATGTTAACTCTGTGCACAAATGTTAAAGAAAATCAGTCAAAATGATAAATGTTAGTACTGTCATCAAATCAAGCAAATGACTGTATACACGTCTTGTGGAAAAAATCCCAGGCCAATCTGGAAAGCCATCATATACCTGATTGAAAACTTGTTTCTGTAGAGTAGGGGACATAATATTCAGAAATATAAGTATTAGTTCTAGCAACCTTCCAAACTTAGGCAGCATTGCACATATTCTGAGCTCTTCAAAAAACAAAACAAATAAGGACAGACTGTATTTAAAAACATAGACAAAACAAAATCTTCCTCTTTATTAAAATTCGAAGTGTTGAAAGAGACTGGAATACCTGACCAATGAAGGTGACCATCTTGCCAGGACACAGATTTTCAAATATCGATTTGCATATAGCTTAAGTTGAACTGCCTAAAGCCGATAAATGACAGACTGAAAATTCATTGCATATAAGATTTAACTTTCTCACTGTAAGATATATTTAAGTGAGGTCAACTTCTGATGTCAAATAGTTTATGGAAAGTTTATAGCCATGTGGTTTGTTGCTTTGTGGGATAGAAAACTTTGACCTAGAAATGAAATATGAAGAGTCACACAGAACAATATAAACAGTTACATCCCTTAACACATTAACTACCGCGAGCTGGTGGGACTGGCTTTTGAAATCCTATCATTTGGACCGAGAGCCACTCAGAGCGTCGATCTATGTTTAGTAATAAAACAAATGGAAAATGTACTGAAACACTTTCATATCTGGTTCGAGATTTTAAGTTGCCACCGGAAAACAAATTCCCAAAGCATGGTTGTTGTAGAAAACTGGAAAATTGATATTATGACTGGAAAATTGATATTATGTTCATATTTTTCGGCATTTTGGGTTAATTACTGTTTACCACAATTGACTGATAGATCTAGCGAAAATATTGCAGGATGAAAATGGGAAAACAATTTAGTTCGGCCACAGTGTGTTTTTCAATTCGGTAGTTAATGTGTTAAGAAACAGACTAATTCAGGAGATATGGCAGATAAATAGTGGATTTGATGTAATCTTGGACAGCCTCAGGCTTTCTCACCCCTTTTCACCTTGTTAACAACAGGGCAATTATGAGAGACTTCATGTTAGCTTTTATGTTATTTTTTTTTTATTCGTTTGTTTTTTATTTGTATTGTTTGTTTGTTTCTTGGAAAGGGGAGGTCACGCACAAAAAACATTCACATAAATTTGGTTTTGATTTACTCTATTTGGACTGAGTGGAGTGGGGAAGAAGGTACTATATTTGGGTATTGGAATTCTGACTTTATTTTCTTGAATTAGTACACCATTTGTCCTAATTATAACCCACCAAGGGTTGAACGAGATACTTTATTAAAGAAAAAAAAGAAAGGAGATCTGAGGTGATGAAATATGGGGATCAAAGTCTGCTTAGTTTATGCAGTGACACAGTGAGTGAGTAAATAATGCATATAATTCGTTTATTCTAGGAGTATTTTAGTGCTACTGTTACTTTTATATTTTTATTGCCTACAAGTGAGTCTTACTAATAATGCTTACAGTTTTTCCTATATTAACGGATTAGAGTTTAAAACAGAGTGATTTTACAAGAAATGTGAAACTATAAATTAGTAGTACTGTAACTTTTGTTATTTCTTAAACCTATTTTTCTGCTGACTCCTCCTGCTGCTTTCACTTTGTATTGTTTGAGCTGACAAAGGTGATTTCTTAAATGCCACATGTCAGCCCTAGTCCATCTATAAAAATGACAGATCGGTACATGTCATTTTTTTTCTGCAGATTTAACACAGATGTATAAATAGAATCTATAGCTGAGGCTCAAATTTGGTTAAAGATTTTTGTTAATAACTGGAGACAAATACTCTTTTAACCCCTGATGGGTTATAATTAAGATATATAATGTCAATAATCTTAGATAATATATTATATTGCTGCTGGTTAAAGATGCTAATTGAAAGCAACAGTGTGATAAATGATGGGTTCAAAGAGAAGATATGGTGTGCATACTTTAATAAACAACTTTTAAAATGAGATGTTACTAGAGCACTCGATTACTGACTTATGTCTTACAAGACAACAACTGTCACTGTCTAGATTTGGCTTGTGAAAATAGCTGTCTGTCTAGATTTGGCTTGTGAAAATAGCTGTCTAGATTTTGCTTGTGAAAATAGCTGTCTAGATTTGGCTTGTGAAAGTAGCTGTCTATATTTGGCTCTAAATCTGGCATGTTTTCACAAATGTGAGTGCTGGTGTTTTTGGTTAGTCCCAAGCATATTGTCAGTAGTGAGAAAGTATAAATAATATTATAAACTTGGCATGAACCACAGAAAAAAAGATTGTTTCGTGATACATAAATGCTGCGTAATTGGACAAAATTGTTTCACAACTTATGAGAACTGAGTTAGAAGCCTTAAGCAAGGTGAATAAATTGCTGGTTAAACTAGCAGTGAAAGCAAATAGTTTACTATCAAAATTCAAGACTTGTTGTTGGTTAGACAATATAAAAATTATTTATATTGTATGACCACAGTCATAAGCTGTTTATATAATGTTTAAAGGATTAGGTTATGGTGTTTCAGCTAGGGCAGTATTTTTAATTTAAGCAAGTGGAAGGAGAGAGCTACATTAGACTCAATGGCATATTAATATGTCAAAAATGAAGTATGCATACAAAGTTTTAAATATAAATTAGTTTTATGCACTGAGATAATATCACAAATATTGCTCTGAAACCACTGAGACAAATACAAATATAAAAATTTGGAAGGAGTAAGCTGCAATAATGAGACTATTAAAAAAAAAAAAAAGCATAATTGTTACAATCCGATTAGTTATTATTTTTTTGCAATTAATTTACAAAGGGTGTTATCACACTTTAACAATCTTATTAACTTAAAACATATCAGCTTGTTCCATTTTATATCTTTTCTTAAAAATACATTTAGTTAAGGTACACTTACCCCAATATTTAATTCAGAAATGCCTGCTTTCTTTGCTTCACACACTATCGACAGACAGTAGTATAAGGAATAATTTACTATCGCCACTCAATATACAAAACTCATAATGTAGAGCTTAGTCTTTAGAATAACTTTCAAAGTCTTCACCATATTTTTTAAGCGCTCATTAAAATGTTTCCCTGAAAAACAGGATGACCAATAAATGTCCAAATCAAGTTTGTTTCAATGAGACACAGAAATATATACTATGCCGCAATTAGCAAAAGAAGCTATACACAAAAATATGAGACTTATAGCGATTAAAATCAAACATGATGAAAAGAGATGTCAGGAAAGACAACTCTGTTTACTTACGCTGACTTCTGCATATATGATATCAATGAAACTGCCAAGCACAATGATGAAATCGAACACGTTCCATGCATCTCCAAAGTAGTTCTGAAGTAAAAAGAAAGTTTATTATTTTAACCATACGATGTATATGTACTCAACATGTAGCATTCAGGCTCTCTTTAAAATATAATTCTTTGCCAGTGGTTGGTGCAAGTGACACAACATTATAAATGTTAGCTGTGTTTTTTTTATTTTTCAGGTACAGAGATTTATGAATCTCATTATAAACTGCTTAAATATCATAGCAACTTCTTCTTCGTCTGCTCTCAAAGAATCACATTTATCTCTGTTATAAATAAAGCTTGACTGTCTCAGGCTTTTCTTATCACCATACAGTTTCTTCCTCAATTGTATTGGAGAAGGCAACTGAAGAAAGATTATTTCAGCTGAAACAAATGTGATGACATTTTTTTGGGTAAAGATATGGTGTGAATGTCGTTGTGAGAAAGTATAATATAAAGCAAGCCTAACTGCAGTCTTTTTTCCTAAGTAGAAATACATCTAAAACACACAGTGCTGCTGATTCATATTCATAATTTTCTATCTTCGATGTCCAGTGATGTTCCAACATGCAATAATAGTATTAACCCGTTTCAATCAAAGCCTGCTATCAAGCCCACATTTGTTGATCTGCATATTCCTAAACTTACTGACACTGTTATTAAACTTCAAATATAGTCCATTTTCTAGATGACTAAATGAACAGAAGAATGGTTGTAAACAGAAACATGTTTCAAGACACAGAAAACTGTTCTACAGGGTCTCCTGATTCTGACATAAAGTGACTATATATCAACACTCTTTATATACATAGACAATACATCGACACTCTTCATATACATAAAGTGACTATACATTGACACTCTTTATATACATAAAGAGACTATACAGTGACACTCTTTATATACATAAAGACACTATACACTGACACTCTTTATATACATAAAGAGACTATACATTGACACTCTTCATATACATAAAGACACTATACATTGACACTCGTGTACAAAAAGAGACTATACATTGACACTATATACACTGACACTCCAAGCACAGCTGTGTTTGTATCTTAGAAAACCAGATTGCATTAGAATGGCTGACCTTGAACCTAAAAGCTGCTAGTTTGAGGATGAACTCTGAGGCAAATACACCCGTGAAGATAATATTGAGGTAGTCCAAGGCGTCTGAATAGTCATCACTTTGGCCATCATACTGGGGAAAGGAAAAAAAAAATAAACAGTTGATTTTATTTGTGTCAGTGCTAACAATAACATCTTTCAGCTAAAACTATATGAAGCTGAATGAACACAGTCTTAGAAATCTAACTTTCAATTCATTTCATGTTTTTTTGCTCAACCTGTGCTGTAAAGCATAATTTTCTTCACTATCCACTTCTTTTCTATTTTCCTACTTAGATCTCCGTTTTTTTTTTTCCATACTTAGTTCTCTTGTTTATTTTTATTTGTTTCTGTTTTCAGTTTTTACTGCACTTTTATGGACGTCTCCCTCCCCACGCCCCCCCCCCCCCCCCACCAGATGTAGCAGCAATTGTATGTATACATTGCAGTGACATAAGCCATGTTCATCTATGGGTTGTATAATTTTATTTAACATGTATTTCACTTCGCTCAGTGTCATTTCATGTCATGATACCTCAGGCTTTCTTTCAATGTTGCCCATCTACATTTCTCTCATGCATCCCCTTGCCCTTTAGAAACATCAGCAGTTGGTAGCCTTCAGTGGAAGTGATCTTACTGCATTTTGATGACAAAGTCCATGACTGCATTTTAATGACAAGTTCATGGATGCATTTTGATGAAAAGTCCCTAATCATTTTATGTCTCTGTATAGCTGGTGTATGGTGTTATTTCCAACATTTTTCTAATCTACTCACTTCCATTTTGTCTCTTAAGGTGACATTTGCAGCTTTTCTTGGACATGTCATCTCTCATGTTGTGATCTTCCTCTTCTCTTGATATAGAACATATTTAGCACTGATTGGAAAGAGTGGGCACGAACATACTAATTTTTCAGTTGTAACTTTGTCTCTGGAAAAAGGGGAAGGGGTCGACCTAGACGACGGTGGACCCAGGACATCACAGAGAGTCTGAACTTGTCTTTGGCTGATGCAGGTCGACTTGCCCAGAATCGTGATGCGTTCAGAGCAGCTGTAATGGAGACAACGTTCTGGAAAGAATACGTCACATGATGATGATGAACTTTGTCTCTGAAGATGTGTAGGTGCCTAAGCAGTGGAGTCAGCTAGTAAGTTAGCCTTTTAACATCAAGTTTCTACTTCTCTGTCCATTCTACCACCCTCTGTGAGCATACTTCCATGCATTCTTTTCTTGAATGTCCCACTAGTCTTATGCCCAGAATTGTTACCTACACCCCTGTTTTTCTTTACTTTTTTAGCAAACCTGGCAGCTGTAAAATGACTAGGATTTAACATGCAATTTCATTTTGCCAGTTCAAAAACACAATTACCTTCATTGCTAGAGCCACTGTGTTAATCATGATGAGAACAAATATCCCATATTCAAATGCTTGAGATGTGACAAACCACCAAATCTTGTACTGCCATCGGGCTTTTGGGATGTAACGGCGGATTGGTTTCACTTTCAAGGCAAACTCTATACACTTTCGCTGAAAGTTATATAAACAATAGAGTAATAATGAATATGCCAAAGAACAATTCCACAACAATAGCCAACTATGAACAAATTGCTGACTTTATTTGTATTCAACCGCTAATGCTGCTAACTACAGACAATCAAGTCAACAGACGATTTTACTTTAAAGGAATCTTAAATCTTTTCTGACATTGCTATTTTTCAGGCTCAATTTTACCTTGTAAACAAACAGCGACAACTGCTGTGTTCATAAAACCTACATTTTCACTCTGGCAAATTACAGACAAGCATCCTTGCTTACAGTTTGCCCTTTTCACAAGAACAATGTTTGCTGCTTTCATAAGATTGAAGGATATTACTTTCACTAGACCTAATATGAGCACACTTTCCTTTTTTCAACTTCTGTTGTTTTGATAAACCTAAACAAGACTGGACTCCAGCTCCAGGTGCTTCTGCTGCTCTTGATTTATATACTGCCAACACTTTGCACGATATTAATCAACTTTCTCTATCACGTCTCCGTTGATCTAACTTGACTGCTTCTGAATGGCCGGCACTGTCACTCCTTAAAAAACGTGATGACATTATCATCAAACCTCCTGACAAAGGTGGTGCTGTTGTAGTTTGGCGAAAGGACTTGTATATTCAAGAAGGCGTTTCACAGCTCAGTAACTCCACCTTCTACTCACCTAGTTTTGGTGATGCAGTCCACAATAATCTCACTGTTTATAAAACTATTCGTGATCTCATCCATGATGACCTCCTTCCTTCTAGTGCATTGTCTCTCCATACTGTTGAAAGTAGTCTAGGTAAACCTTCCTTTTACATGCTTCCTAAGGTGCATAAAATTGACAATCCTGGTCGACCCATTGCTTCAGCCTGCTCTTGTCCCACTGAACGTATCTCTTAAATCCTTGATAGTATTTTGCAACCCTTAGTGGCCAATCTACCTTCTTATCTGAAGGACACTACTCATGCTATCATTACCTTTGATTCTATGCAGTTCACGCCTGACCACACTTACCATCTTTTCCTTATGGATGTTTGTTCGCTTTATACTTCTATTCCACATTCTGATGGTCTTAAAGCACTACAATTTTTTCTTGACCAACGCACTGATCTTACTATTAGCACAGGTCCTCTTCTTCGCCTTGCGGAATAGATTCTTACTCAAAACTCTTTTGAATTCAATGGTCAGTTCTTTAACCAAATTAGTGGTGTGGCTATGGGCACTAAAATGGGCCCTAGTTATGCTTGCCTCTTTATTGGTCACTTTGAGTATTTGGTGCTTCAAAGTTACGATGGGCCGATACCCAAGTTTTACCGTCGCTATATTGACGATGGGGTTAGAGTCTCAGACATGTCTGAAGTTAACCTCTGTAGATTCAGTGACTATGTTGGCAATTTCAATCCTGCCATCAAATTCACTTCTCAAATTTCTACTAGTTCAGTGAACTTTCTTGACCTTACTGTCAAAATTACTCCCACTGGCCTTAAAACTTCTGTCTTTTATAAACCTACTGATGCTCATGGTTTTCTTCTTTACACTTCTTCTCAAAAAAGTTTTTTGCTTTGGTACATAACTACGATAATGTCACCTCTGATAACAAGTGTAAACATTGGTTTAAAATTAAAAACGACATTTTAATCAGATGGTATATGGACCAATCTCAGGTGAAACAACAGGTTATGGTGCCCTTTATCATTAAGACCTTATATCCTACGACATGCACATGACTCCCAAAGCGCGAGTCATATGGGATACACTCGCACATGTTCTCGAGTGTTGTCTTCATTTTTTTTGGCCAGGTATCTCACATGATGTATCATTATATGTACGTTTATGCATCACCTGCCAAGAGGTTAAGTCACGAGGAGCATTTCATACTGCTCCGATACAGGCATGTGACATTTCGGTATGTCCATTTGATAAGATGGCCATAGATATTATTGGTCCTCTTTTCCCTTCAGCCAGAGGTCATAGATTTGTCCTCACATGCATTGATCTCTGCACACGATGGCCAGAAGCCATCCCATTAAAGAACACCACTACATCAGATGTAGCTGATGCACTGTTACTTATTTTTTCCAGAGTAGGATTTCCTAGAAAAATATTATTAGATCATGGTTCTCAATTTGTCTCTGATACCATGTCTGAAGTGATGAAGACCCTTGACATCGGAAGAAACCTCAGTAGTATATATCACCAGATGAGCAATGGTTCCGTGGAATGGCTCAATTGCACCATTAAATAACTACTGCACAAAGTTACTGTTAAGCACCCTCAAGACTGGAACAGAGTACTCCCAGCTGTGCTGTTTGCATACCGAGAGGTGCCGCATGAATAGACCGGCTTCTCTCCGTTTGAATTGGTGTTTGGTGCTCCACCAAGGGGTCCAATGGGACTGATAAAAGATCTTCTACTCGACTCTGAGATGACCCAGGAAACCCAGTCATCATACGAGTATGTCATCAACTTGCGTAAAAAAATTGTAGACGCTTGCCAGTTGGCGACAGCTTCATCAGAGGCTGCTAAATTTAAAGCAAGATTATTTCAGAATAAGAATAGATGCTTAAACCAGCTATTTCCAGGTGATGAGGCTTTCGTATTACTTCCACACAAAGAAAATAAGCTATTAATCGCATGGAATAGTCCTTACAAAGTTTTAGACAGAATTTCTGACGTTGACTATGTTTTAGACATTAAGGGTCATAAGAAAATATACTACATCAATATGCTTAAGGAATTTCACACTCGCCCTGAACACTTACAATCTCTTTTCCATGATCTAGATGACAAATCAGTTGGTTCTTGCCAATATTCTAGTCTATCCATAATTCAGGAAGAAGAATCTTCTTTTCCTGAAATACATATGTCTCTACCTGTACCTGCTTTACAGGCTACAGAATCATGGCGAGATGTTTCCATTTCTCCTTCGGTTACACCTCAACAGCATTGTCAGATTGCTGATCTGTTAAAGTCTTTTTCGGATGTGTTAACTGATTTGCCTGGTCGCACATCAGTTATTTGTCACGACATAATACTCAAAGATAATACACCTATCCGCTTACATCCATATTCAGTTCCAGTACATTATCAAATTAAGACAACTCAGGAACTCGAACAAATGTTGGCTTTAGGTATCATAGAGAGTAGTAATTCTCCATTTTCTTCACCTTTGGTTATTGTTAGAAAGAAAAACAATAACATTCATCTATGTGTTGACTATAGAAAATTGAATGCTCAGACAGTCACTGACAGTGAACCACATCCACTTCTTGATGACTTACTTACTCGTCTATTGACAGCAAAATTTTTCACAAAAATAGATTTAACTAAGGGATATTGGCAGATTCCCTTAACAGAACAAGCCAAATATCTTACTGCATTTTTGACTTTACAAGGTCTTTACCAATGGAATGTCATGCCGTTTGGGGTCATGAACGCACCGGCAACGTTTATTCGCATGATGTGAAAAATTTTATCACATAGACCAGACATTATCACATACATAGACAATATCTGTTTATTCAGTTCGTCATTTGAGGAACATTTTTCAGGACTTAGTTCCTTGTTAGAAATTTTGAGATCTAATAATTTAACTGCTAAACCTACTAAGGTCCAAATTGCTTTCCATGAAATAACTTTTCTTGGACATATCATTGGGGCTGGTTGTATCCAAACAATTCCCCATAATGTATCTAAAATTCTGAAGTTATCAAGTCCTCAAACAAAAAAACAAGTTAGAAGTTTACTAGGTCTCATCCAATACTACAGTAGTTCATACCAAATTTATCATCCATCACAGCTGTCTTGTCTTCCCTCTTGAGGAAAGGCATGCCTGTGAAGGTCAAGTGGACTGAAGACTGCGACAAAACTTTTAATCAAATACTCACCATCTTTTCCAGGCCACCTATTTTAAGGTTGCCAGACATTAAAAAAATGTTCATTCTTCATACAGATGCCAGCAATTACGGATTAGGCGGTAGTCTGCTCCAAGAACATGAAGGCGTACTACACCCAACACTATTTATATCACGAAAACTCACGGATTCAGAGCAGAAATATTCCGTGATAGACAAATAATTGTTAGCGGTCATTTGGTCGATACAGAAGCTCGAGAAATTTCTACTTGGCGCTCCGTTTGTGGTACAGACTGATCAGAAATCGGTAGCTGCGCTCAGACGAGCCAATCATAAGAGCCCGAAGTTATCCAGATTCTCGATACTTCTGCAACCGTTCCAATTTACCATCGAGTCCATTCCAGGTTCCGAGAATGTAGTGGCAGACTCCTTATCACGCCATCCTACATCATCAAAGGACGATAATTAATGACACAAGTTTACTGAACTATGAACGCTTATATACGATCGATATATCCATCCATACACATTGTCATACGGACCTGCAACTTATAATTACCAATGAAAATGTGTTGTCTAGAGACGTTTGAACAGTTGTGAACATCAATTCGTATTCACAGTACATACAGGATCCTGAATCAGTTTCATGACAAGAAACGTTCGTGATATGTACAATATACTCAATTATCTCTCAAGCATTCATGTGGATCGTTCAATTACATGTCAATTTCGTTGATCTTTCAACTACATGATTATGGACTTTGGTTAGTGTCCATACATCTATCACTCATCGTGATTCGGTTTACAATCAATATGCGCTCGAACTTATGAATGAATGGATTGATACGTACACTTCTACATTTTCATTTAAACACTCATGAACAACTTCAGCTGAATGAACTTTTCCAGCTAACGTATTATACTGTACATTGGGTACAGATAGGAACTAATAACAGATTACTAATTGTGATTGACACGTTTGGTTTCGATACTATAATGTGATTAAATAAAAATAAAAAGTTTGAAAAGAAACATTATCACACAAATAATTAATATAATTACTATAATTAGGTAACTGTTAAATATTATGTGTATTTACATTACTCATTTAACGTAAATGTTTTATAAAATGCTATGTATAATTGTTTATTAGTGAATAGATTAATTTAATTTAGTTTTAAATGAGATAGATATTTTACACACAAGTTTCGTTATACATATTACTTAATTTACTCTATTAATTTTATTCCTTACTACTTCCTTTCAGTTCTTTTCTTTCATGTATACTTTCTCATGTGTTCTTAGTGTTTTCTTTGTCTTGGTTAACTTTAATACAATACTTTATTAGTTTAATTAATTAGATTTAATTCTATAACATTCTACACACATACTTGATTTCATTAATTACTTAACTATATTTAATTAGTTATCTCTTAGGACTTTGATTAATTCACCACATCTTATGTTAGTTAACACACATTTAGTTAATTAGATAATAATTCACTATCCTTTCTTTACTGTTGACGTTTTCATTAACTTAGTATTATTTCCATGTATTATGTGACATTTAGGATAATGACTACGACCTTCAACACTGTTTTATTCAAAACATCGTGGGCCGTATGTCGCAAATTTTAAATTTTGATATAATTAATCGAGTTATTAGTAAAAAAATCTATAGAATAGATTTTTTTAACCCCTGTCGGTCAGGGGAATGTTACAACACGTTGGCCACTACAATTGTGAGCACTTTAAAGTTACGCGTTAATGTATTGGGATGCTATAAATATAAGATGTTTTGCGCTTAAAGATAATTTATTGAACGCGAATTTGTACGGTTGTCTAGGGTTAGACATGACGTGATTAGTTGTTAAGCTACCACATGGTAACGATCTATATACACCCTTCGTAGTCTGAACTTTGTTCAAGTCAGACGTGTTATTGATTGCTCCCAAGATTTATCGTGCAGATGTTCTCCTTTAACTATAAGCCAAGGGGTCGGCTTTTATTTATGTATGGATGCAGGATTGAGTCATCCCATCATTATGTATAATCTTCTTCTTTGAGAAGTAGCGTAGGGAGTATTGTGATATAATTGTCAGAATTAGTATGTTGCCAAACCTATGGCTGTTCGTTACCGGATGACCGACATAAGGCGTCGCGTGTAAACAGTCAGACCCTTTGACGACAGAGGAGTAATATAGGAGATTATAGTGGACTGCACGGATATGATGTACCATTTGAAATGCCATGATTGATTGTATGTATACGTAATAAATCGTATTGTTTTGTGGACTCAAACCCACATAGCGTTGTCAACTTTATCAAGTTGGATTGGACCATAATACCCAACATTCGCACTTCACCAACATCAGCATGATTGCCCAATGATAATGAACGGGACAATTATGAGCTTCAGAAAATAATACAATAATTCGCTCAACAAGGAAAGATTAAACCACGAACAAGTGGGCTTAACAGTACTCCAAACTCAGTCAGTTACTTTTCCGAAAGGCAAATTTGTGATTAGAGAGTCTTTCATGTGCTTATCCAGAAACCCGATTTATGGTATCATCTGCAAGAGCTGTAGCATTTCTTATATTGGCGAAATGGGCAGACGTTTGGCAGACAGGTTTCATGAGCACTTAAATGACATTTATCATGGCAAACCTACACCGGTGGCTCTTCATTTTAATAGGCCTGACCATTCAGGTAATTCGGATATAAATGTTACTGCCCTCCTTTCTTGCGTAGGTGATGACCGCACTCGCTTTTCCTTGGAGAATCGCCTCATTTTTCAAATGGGCAGTCTATCTCCCAAGGGCCTTAATGTCCTGCATCACTTTGCCTAAATTCTGGTCTCTTTTTCATACTTCTTTATTTCTTCTGCCGTCATTTTTCCTATCTATCTTTTTATGTTTTTGTTTTGTTTTGTATCCTTTTTATTTGTCGCTATCTTATACGTCACTTCCTTGACGCTATTGGACAAGCCATCCTAGTGTATTATTCTAAGAATATAGCTAAGTGACTTTTTTCTTGTGTTAATAGTTTTGTTCATTATCTTTTTACGTTTCATTGATTATTTACCTTCTTGTTTAGATGTTTCTTTCAGGTTTTACGATTTTCTTGCATTAGTATTGTTCTTTTTTCACTCATCATCGTTGTTGTTTACTTTTTCCATCTGCTTGTATCACTCATTTGGTGTATCATCGTATGTTTTTGTAGTACCTATATGTAATTCTTGTCCTCGTCACCTGTTTGTAACTGTGGCTGACGAAGGGTAAAACCCAAAACGTCCCGTGGTTCCTGTGTACCGTTAACTTGTAAAACTGATTTCATACCATTCTATTTTTTTAATTTATATATCTGTTCCAACTGGCATAAGCAACAACGTTTCTCCACAGTTATTGGTTACTGGAGTTCTCAATTAATTTTGTTGTTGACTCTCTCCCACACAGTATTATCTCATGGTTTTCATCCCCAGTCTCACCTTCCATCACTTTTATCTGCCATAGATTCTAATTCTCCTATTTTTAACACATTTCCAAGAAAATGAAACGCTTTTTTCTGATCTGTCAAGTGACATTTCTTTGTATATTGGCCTCTTTCAGGAAACTGTACATAGACTTTTAAGCTGCTTCTAACAATCCTTCAGGAGATATCACACAGACTTTTTAACTGTACCTAACAATCCTTTTAGGAAATCTTACATTGACTTTTTAGCTGTTCCTAACAATCCATTTAGGAAATCTTACATTAACTTTTTAAGCTGTTCCTTACAATCTATTCAGGAAATCTTACATCAACTTTTAAGCTGTTTCTTACAATCTATTCAGGAAATCTTACATTAACTTTTTAAGCTGTTTCTTACAATCTATTCAGGAAATCTTACACTGACTGTTTAGCTGTTCCTAACAATCTTCTATGAAAACATATGTCAGTTGCCTTCATAGATCTTAGTTGCTAATGCAGCCTCCACAGTTTGCGTCCATAGATATGTAACAGAATATATTATAACTCTACATAACATAACTCCTTTTCTCACTTTTATGGATCAAGACTTCTTAATAGCATAGAGTAGCAGCAGGTAACTCAGGAGAAAGGGATCTTCTTTATAAACATTGAGCTGATTAAAGATTTACTTTGATAAAATCATGTCCGTGTTCAAGTTTAAGAGTATCTGGAATATGTGCAACCTAAATGCAACTTTTATCTCTGCCAGGCAATCTGCTTCCTGTAATTCCATCATCAAAGCGGTCAAAAGTTCAAATTAAATAATATTTTTCCAAATGGTAACTTCACTACACAGTAAAGACTGCATTCCTATTTCATGTAGTTAATGACTGAAGTGAACTTTTGTAAATTAGCTCATGAGTTTTCACAGGGAATACAGAAAAAAATACCTTTAATCCTTGGTATGTTGCACTTTTAAATGGCAGCAGGACAGGGCTATTGCAGAATTTCTCCACCTTTAAAATTATTTATCTTTTCCTTCTTTGTAACCTAGAGATTTATCAAATCATCCTTAGTGATCTACAGGTAGTTTGGAATCTACCATATGTTGACCAATACTATATAAAAAAACATAACTCTCTTTCTTGCTTTTATGGACAAAGATTTCTTAATAGCATACACAATTTTTAATTTTCTAAAACCCTGACAAGCTGGTGAAACTAAATGAGGGCTGACTTGACTTGCAAAAACCTGGTCTGTAAGGTCACTGTGCCAGGAAATTAACAAATACCTGAACTACTCCAATAACTGACCTGATTTTTGTCTAGCTCACAGTTCTTGTACTCCTGCTCTCCCTCATTCTGGAAGGTAACAATCACAAAACCCACGAAGATGTTCATCATGAAGAAAGCAATGACAATGATGAAGATGAAGTAGAAGATAGCCACAGCAGGCTGGTTGTCCTGGATGGGGCCCATACCCTCACTGTGAGAGTCTATGGACTTGTACAGAAGGCTGCAACGATTTTGTTAAAATAGGGATGAGAAACTGCAAGAAACAAAATGATATACATGTAAGTTTTGCTATATTTCTTCTTTTATGCTCCTTAAAGAGCATTGTCCCATCATGTGAAACCTGTGCTCTCTTGTGCTTTCATGTGCTCTTGCAGTGATGAATTTTTGTAATAAAATGTTTTACACACAATGAGGTTACCAACTGTGTTGAGAGCACATCATGGGGCAGGGCAAGCCTGATAAAGTTATATTTAGAGGGATTGCTGTGCACAATGATGTTCCTCACCAAAACGCATAAAATTAGAACCAGTAGCTATGACAAAGGGGGGTATCTAGGGATGACGAAGCAGAGATTGTGTCCACGCCTTACAGCGTACAGACGTGTCAGAATATGTGGCCAAGTCCACTTAACAAAGTGTAACATAGTCTACTTATATGTGTATTTCATGAGTCTGGATTTGACTCAAAAGTAAGTGTATTATTCGCTGTGTTAATTTTGCCGAAATGGCTATGAATATAAAGAGAGATGACTTCTCAAGAAATTCGAAATGTTCCCAAGGTCAGCAGCACCTATGTGAACATATGTAAAATATTACGAAGTGATGAAACTGTTTTATTAGGCTGATAATGACCAAAACGAGAAGAAATTAATGCACACAGAAATATATGTGCAAGAAAGGCACATGATATAGATTATTACATGGATCGTAAAAGAACAATGTAATGGGTCGAGAATGACCGTAACCAGAAGAAATTAGTTGACACAGAAAATTATATATAAGAAATACACAGGAACAATGGTATTACAAGTATCGTCAAAGTTATCGAAATAGTAAAAGTGTGTAGAAAGGATATATATAAATATAAGAAGTCGATTCGTACTACTGAGTACCTAATAGTAAGTTCATTGGAGCATGTTGTGATTCATGACAGTTATATGTGTGGAATAAAAGAAAGTCGTTATAAACAATATTGTTGAAGAATCTAAATAAGATTTCAGATTCATCATTTGTGTTCATTATATCAAATTGAGAGTTCTTCACAGTAACATACACGAATACATATCAAAATACAAACGATTATACTGGAATGGCTAAGCCAGATTTAAACAAGAAAGTTGAAAAAAAAAAACCACTCAAACACGAATAGCAATTCAAAGGTAATATTTATTCAATGAGCCAATATTTGATCAGAACGAGAAATTGAGAATAATCCTAGACATTAAAAGAGAACTATAAATCTGGTTCTTAAACTGCAAGCACAGCCTCAAACATTCGCCTCTTATGGGATGCCTGATAAACCAGTGGTTTTATTCCTTCTTCCTTTGCCTTCTGTGATGGTAGTGCCTCCCCTGCTCTGCAGTAGTGGTCCAACAATGGCCAGACTTAGAGAATAGTGATCAGGGTATTCAAAGGTATCAACTTTTGCTTAAAATTACTCTTGGGAGAGATACAAATAGAAGAATGGTGCCTCTATTTAAGGGAGCCTCACAGGATTTTAAAGAATAAGAAGCATAACAGCTGAGATCATCTCAGCTGTCATGAACTTATTATTCTCCCATTCCTTCTTATAGGTAATTTATTTTTGCTCGTATTTCTGAGCCCTAGTTGAAGGTGATTCAGAAACTATTAATCTAATAGCACTATCTGTTTATGTATTTAGAACTACATGAGTTACATGGGTGCAGACATAAATTTCACTCAATAATGATAAAACTGACTATATCTTTACAGTTACAGATAAACAGGTTTGATAATCACTTATAGTTTAACAATGTAAAATAAATAAAGTTGTTTATAAAAAAGAAGTGACACTAGTTATCATCATCGGATGATTTAAACCGTGGTGGAAAATTTAGAAATGTTTTTTGGTTGCGCTATTTTACTACTTAGCTTCTGGTGTGGGGTCGACTGGTGTCAGCTTCAGCTGCTGTTGGACTGTACTTCTCTACAATAGTCAAGTCTAGTGGCTGTAGCACGTTTCATGCATTAAGGTTGAAGTAACTACAAAGACTGTCAAGCGTCTTCAAGACTCATCTGATGTTGGTGTCTGAAAAGAGACAAATGTCTCTGCTAAGTAGTGGGTCTCCCGGCAGGGCCGTAGATATGGGGGTGGGGGGGGGGGGGTGGGGGTGTTCAATTTGGAAATTATACTGTACTGGTACCAAAATAGTGCATTTAAAAAAATGTTTTTTAATTAACCCCCCCCCCAATCCTTTATTTAGTCCTATCTATGGCCCTGTCTCCTGACATAGTCATCAGGCAACCTCTGTTTCCATTTACCCCTTCATCTTCCTCAGAAATGTTACCCTCTCTGAGCATTTATTTTAACCCCGGTGAGCCTAGTTGAAATTACTTTTAGACAACATGAATCGACAATTGAAATATATATATATACACACACACATATAAAATTTACTAAAATGCTTGTATAATAAATATGTATACCATGATATCATCATCCACTCCCTACTCTCTATGGAGCCTGAGGCCACCTCCGCTGTTGGTTCCTTGTGAGGAAACCCGCATGAAACAGTCCCCAGCTCTTACAGTGGTGGTTCGTGTGTCAAGTTATTTGCAGTGATGAGGTTGCTAGCCTCATATGCCACTGTACATCCACAAGCTATATATACATGTCAAAATGCAAATATAAAATGTTAAAATGTACTTACTACAACTTACCCCAAGTTTTTTTCGGGCGCGCAAAGACTTTTGCCCAAGAAACTTCTGAATATTATCGGGCAACTGTTTAAGATGCCGTACCTTTCAGGTGAGTTAGGTGTCTGAGTGTACTTGAAATTGGATCCTAGAACTTAACTCTTTGACTCTGGAACAACGCTCAGAGCATTGGTCAGATTTGACACCGGTACCAAAACAATTCTCTGAGCGTTGTTTTTAGTCTATCACGAATTAAAATTATGGCACAGGGTGGAAAATAATTGTGGAGTCAAAGAGTTAAGGTGCAAAGTGATATCTCTGAGACTACTCTCTTGTAATCTTAGAATTCACGTAAAGTCCTAATGGCTGTCTATGATTTGTTCTTGATGAAATTGGAAGTCAGTGAAGTAGTCTTCCTATGCTGTAGAATATAAGCAAAATCTTCGCCTACACACCCAGATTGCCACTTAGAGAAGAAGTCCAATCAGGAGCAGTATATCTTAGCATCTCAAATGTCAAATCAATTGCAAATAAGTGTATGATTTTGATACCACTACCTTCATGTAGAACATTACTATATGACAACATAAGATATTGCACTGTACATGTGATTTTCAAACTCCATAACCATATAAGGTCTTGCTTCTTCTGTTTCTCCTGTCATGTTTACAAACTCACTACTTCACAGATCTAACATTATAATCTTCTCCAAGATGTTACTTTCTGGTAGTTGATTATCACAACAAATTCCATCTGCCTGAAGTATTACATCACTGTCTATGTCTTAATCTTTACCAAGATTGTTATCCTCCTACATCCCAGTGAGACTGACTGTGTATTTGGGCACACCATGTTTGCACACTAGCACTTTATCATGTCTGCCATCAACAGTGTCAATACCTTGTTGAGGTATGGTGGCTTGCATACCCTGATTACCCCCAGAGCTATGCCAGCTGGAGTTTTACTCCTGGAAGGTTCTACCAAGCTGGACAGGTTTGTGTGGGCAGGGGTCAGACTAAAGCAGACACCCTGGTCCTCCAGGTTGGGGGTTTTAGACACCCCTGTCCATGTAAAAAGAAATAAAGTTACGGAAATGACAACAAATGAACAAACTTTGCTGCGGGACGGACATCCGGAATCTGAGCCTCGTATGACTGTCAGTGGTGAAAGTCGAAAGGAAGCCACTGACACGAAAACGGACGTCCTGACCGCAAAACGCGAAACAAGAATAGGATTTTGGAATGTCAGGACAATGAACAAGACGGGTAAACTAAAACAGGTCACAGCAGAAATGAGAAACTATAGATTACACATTCTAGGGATAAGCAAGAGCAGATGGGACAGGGGTAGGAAAAGTTAAAACAGCAACAGGAGAAACAGTACTTTACTCTGGAAGAGAGGATGGACAGCACAACGAAGGTGTAGCCATTATTCTACAGAAAGGAATAGAAAGGACATTACTGGAATGGAAACCCATCAACAACAGACTGATAAGAATAAGATTGAGAGGGAGATTCACCAACACTACAATAATACAATGCTTCGCACCAACGAATGACAGCGATGATGAGGTCAAGGATGAATTCTATCAACAACTGCAGAAAGAAATGGAAGACACACCTAGATATGATCTTATCGTAGTAATGGGAGACCTCAATGCGAAAGTTGGAATACACAATACATATAATGAAAGAGTAATGGGGAAATGCGACAGCGGAACAGCAAACGAAAATGGGGATAAATTAATAAGTTTCTGTAGCATTAACAACCTGGTCATTGGAGGAACACTTTTCCCACACAAAGAAATTCACAAATTAACATGGGAATCACCAAATGGTTGGGACAGAAACCAGACAGACCACATTATGATTAACGGTAGATGGAGACATGCATTACAAGATGTGAAGGTAAGAAGAGGTGTGGATGTGGGAAGTGATCACCATTTGGTGGTAGCAAAACTGAGAGTGAGGCTGAAAATGGCTGGACCAACTGTAACTACACAGAAAAGGTTTGACATCAGCAAATTGAAGGACCCCCTTACCAGAAAAGCTTTTGCGGCTGATATAAAGAAGCAATATCAATTTGCCAAAAATCAGGAAAAGACATTGACTGATGATATGGACCGGAAATTCAACATCATTTCAACAATATATAAGCAAAGCAGCAAATCATGCTTGGGATTCCAGGAAGGGAAGAGGCGGGACTGGATAACACCAGAAACATTAAACACCATAGCGATGAGAGGGGAAATGAGGGGAAAGAAAGCGGAAGCGAGGTCCCCCAGGTTAAAGCAGCTATATAGCAAACAGTACAGTCAGCTGGACAAGGAAGTTAAACGCCAAACCCAAGCCAACAAAAGGAATTTCCTAGATGATCTTGCAAGACAGGCAGAAGAGGCAGCACTGAGAAATGAACAAGGCACAGTATACAAAATAACTAAAATCATCAGCGGAAAACGAGGTGCAAACGGTATCACATTAGTAAGAGATAAGCACAGAAATCTCATCACAACAGCAGAGGGACGGGAAACAAGATGAGCAGAGCATTTCAGAGAAACTCTGAACAAGGAACCACCAGAGACACAATTGTTCCTGAGGCTGAAAATGATCTAGATGTTAATACTGACATTCCACGAAAAGAAGAAATCATCACAGCAATCAAAGGGTTAAAGAATAGAAAAGCTCCTGGCCATGATAACTTAAATGCAGAGCTATTTAAGACAGACCCTGAGCTAGCAGCAGAACTATTAGAACCACTATTTGCACAAGTCTGGAAAACGGGGACAACACCAACAGAGTGGAACAAATGAATAATTGTCAAAGTGCCCAAGAAAGGAGATCTTGCAGACTGCAATAATTGGAGAGGAATAACTCTTCTCTCAGTTCCCAGCAAAATACCAGGCAGGATAATTATACAGAGAATTTCAAAAGCAGTAGACAACAAACTGAGCAAAGAACAAGCAGGATTTAGAAAGAACAGAAGATGTGTAGATCATATATTTACCCTCAGGAACATTATAGAGCAGTGCTCAGGATGGCAAAGACAGCTGTACATTAATTTCGTTGATTTTGAAAAGGCTTTTGACAGTATACATAGGGACAGTTTATGGAAAATACTGAGGGCTTATGGAATTCCAAGCTGCATAGTGTTAATCATAAAAAGCCTCTATGCCAACTTTATGTGTAGCATTGGGCAGAGCAACCTAACCTTCGAGGTGAAGACAGGAGTACGACAGGGATGCCCCTTATCAACCACTCTATTTTTAACAGTCATAGACTGGGTGATGTGCCAGACAACAGAGGGCAGTCTAAGAGGAATAAGATGGACTACATTTTCTACATTGGAAGATCTGGAATATGCAGATGACATTGCACTGCTAGCACATTCACATCAACACATCCAGGAAAAAACGGATAGACTTAATAAGTATAGCCAGCAGGTGGGCTTGAACATCAATCTAAAGAAGACAGAGGTCATGACGCTCAATGTGAGCAACCCTGAGCCCATATCAGTAAGGAATCAGCAACTGGAACAGACAGACACCTTCACATACCTAGGATGCATAGTAACACCAGACGGCAGAGCAAGCAAAGACATCAACAACAGAATTAACAAAGCAAGAACAGCCTTTTTTAGTCTAAAACAACATCTGGAAGTTCTCTCAGTACAGCACAAGCACAACATCAAGATTATATCAGAGCTGTGTGCTTTCTGTGCTTCTCTATGGTGCGGAAAGCTGGAGAGTTACAGAGAAGGAAATGTCAAAATTGTCCTCTTTTCACACATGCCTAAGAAAAATTATCCGAATCTTTTGGCCGAATATCATCACCAACCATGATCTGCTTACTCGGAGCAAGGAAGAGGACATGCACACCATCATAGCTGGCAGACGCTGGAGCTGGGTTGGCCATGTCCTCAGAAGAGACCCCGATGCCACCACAAGAACAGCTATGCTATGGACCCCTGAAGGAAAACGAAAGAGAGGCCGACCAAAAACAACTTTGCGGAGGACTGTGGAGGCTGAGATGCAAAGAATGAACCAGAGTTGGGGAACTGTACGAAGGATGGCCACCGAATCAATTTGTGGAATCAATTTGTTGTTGCCCTACAAGACGCCACCAGGTGTGATGGCCACTGACTGCTTTGATGGTCAGCAGCTAAGGATCAAAGAAGAAAGACCTTATCATGTGACAACATGGTTTCATGTATCTTCCTAGACAAAAAGTCTGGGTTAACAATAGGAATGTCATTCAGTTTACTCGTACTCTGTCTGGAGCTGGCGATAAGCAAACAATCAATGTGACAAGTTCACTCTTTTGCTAAGTGTTGCCAATAATGAAGGAGAAAATAATCAGGAGAGAGGGGTGGGTGAGAGATGTGACAAGATATGGTAAGATAACGTTGATTGAGAAGAGTGTAAACAAGGAAGGCTGGAAGAATTAGCATATAAACAGAATGGTTGAGCAAGAATGCAGGAGAGGAGTGAAGACCAGAAATTACGTGTCAACATTATACTTATGTCCCTTAATCACACCCATGTTGCAGTTCTTGAAACCTAGGCAAATATAATAGTGCATTCAAATAAAACTAATAATTTGCCTTTTACCAAATTACAATGTACCTAGCAACAAAGAACACAAATCTGACTGAATCTTTTCAAACTTAAAATTCCTTTGTCAAACGGACTGGAATATTTGGCTTTAGAACCTATGGGGAGGGTGAAGAATGGAACAAACAAGAAACAGATGAAAAAAATTCACTAACACCAACACATAATTTGTTAAAAGTTCTATATAAATTTGCCCACAACAAGACATGCTGGACAATTTTTCTTTGTGGCATATTCGTTCAGCATAAAATAGGAAAGGTGAATGAGAGAGAAAATGGGAATGGCATGAATAGGAGGAAAATAGGAAAGGAGAATAAGAGAGGACCAGAGAGAATAAAATAGAAAGAGAGAGTGAACGAGAAAAGGAGACAGAAAAATAGATTAAAGAAAACATCAAAATTACCCAGGCCATCCCTCAAAAGTGGCCACCGTGAACAGTGTGAGCATCCCATTTTTGACATTATCAAAGTTGAAATCATTCATCTCCCATTTACGTTCTAGAAGTTTTGGCTTTTTGAAGTCTCCATTATCATAATCTATGAAAAAACCTCTGGAAGACATACAGTACAGAATAAAGTTATATAAGAGTAAAGGATAACATTACAAACATATAATAATAAAATCACAAATTCTGCCACTGTTCACTCCCAATAACATACAACACATTGTTTGAGTAAAACCACCAACAAATGAAAGTTCCAAGTCTCAGTAAATATTCATGAAACATCAATAAAATCTTGTTGGATTGCGCACTGTTAGAAAAAAAAAATGTTCCCTCTGAGTGCCCACAAGCAATATTCCCTCTAAGCTGTGCGTGCACACACTGATTATGGAATCAGCGCATATAGAAAATTGAACTGTCCTGAAAAAAATTAAATTCATACAAATATGATAATAATAAAACAAATATGGTCCTCCATTAAAAAATATATGAACTCGATATAGTATACACACAGATCGCTTTGTGTGGATTTTTAACAATGGTATAAGCGCCGTACCGTTCAGAAAGCAATGGCAAACTACTGAATGAAAAAAATTGCCTAGAAAAATCACAAACAGCCAATAAAAGCTGGGGTTGATTGCCACGTCCTGTAAAGGATAAGCAACTAACTTTTTTTTATAGTATATACAAGTTTTTACTTGATTTACTGCACACCCAGAAAAGAAATTCACAATTTGAAATTATTTTCAGGGATAGCCCTTAAAAGTGTGAGGGAACATTGTCCACAAGACAAATTTTGCTTTTGTAACCTCAAAGTCAATAAATAAAAAAACACAAACAATTGTTCTCACTGGAAACTGTAATGCCTACCACTGTGTTATGCAGCATACAGGGAATATCACTGATATCTATATATTAGCTTACATCAGACCTTATATTATTTTTAGACAAAACATTATCAAAATTTTTAAAGTTTTTACTTACCGGCACTCATCTCTTGTCAATTTTGATTGATCTGTACATCTTGAAAATTTTCCCTGAAAGAAGTATTAATGTATCAAATATGTATATATCTCTGTTTGAAATGTATTATGTCTCTTTTTATGCCAAACATCTTTTTGGGTCTAATTCTGACCTTTCTCATTAACTATTTTGTCATCTTTTCATTCCTTGGTTTTCCACAACTTCTGCATTTGTCTTCTTGCATTTTCATGAAATGTATCTCATTTTTATGTAAATGTATTAAATGTGACTAAATAATTATAACATCTTGTTGGTACTGTGGAAGTAGGCAGTGCTGCTGAGGTGTAGACATATGCTGTGCTGAGATGTGTACTACAAAAATATAAATGTATACAGTTTTACACGGTTTGGTAACTAACACAAAACGCTGAAAAATATGAACATAATATCAATTTTCCAGTGTTCTACAACAACCATGCTTTGGGAATTTGTTTTCCGGTGGCAACTTAAAATCTCGAACCAGATCAGAAAGTATTTCAGTACATTTTTCATTCGTTTTATTACTAAAATTAGATCAACGCTCTGAGTGGCTCGCGGTCCAAATTATAGGATTTCAAAAGCCGGTCCCACCGGCTCGTGGTAGTTCATGTGTTAAACTAGAAAAGTGTGTTCAATGATAGACTTATGTCTTGTTACTGTCAGAATACAAATGGATAGGAAAGACAGTAATGGGTATCTTCTTCTTGTTTGATCCTTAGCCGCCGACTTTCAAAGCAGTGTGTTTGCATAATGTAAAAAAAAGGGAAGAGTGGAAAAGAAATCCTTCATAAGTTAAGAACTACCTGTGGTGATGATTATCTGAGTAAGGCTGACATTTATCAGTAAGCAAAATGTTTCTAAAATAGAAGAGAATCAATCAAAGCTGGCCCATGTTCAGATCAGGTAATACTGACATCATGCAATGATCATTAAGGTGAAAGAAAAAACTCAGAATGATTAATGGTAAATCATCCAAAAAACTACTCTTTGCACATGAAAAGATCCTTAGTCATAATTGCCTGACATGATCCTAATTATGATTTCCTTTGCATGCAAGCCAAGTTGGAGAAACTGGAGCTCATGACTTCAACTCAACACATTTCAGAATGGTAGAAAAGCCACAGGAAAAGCCTGGATCTACAGTGTAGATAATACCAAGGAGTCTTCAACTTGGTATTGGCTGCTAAAGAGCAAGAAACTCAGCAGCCCTAGTTAAACAACAACAACAACAACAACAACAACAACACCAACCTTATATTTGCAGTTCATCTGTAACTGTAGTACCTGCCCTCCAAAGACACATAACATAATGGTACAACATATATGTAACTGTATAAGAACAGGAAATAACACCACATAATAACTTAACTAAACTGAAAACCAATAAAGAAATGTCTTACTTTGAATAGTTGAACACCCATGACAGCAAACATGAAGTTTAGCAAAAACGTGACCAGAATGATGTTGTAGATTGTTCTCAGTGCCACAATCACACACTGAACAACATGCTGCAAGATACAATTATATGTTAACTATATCTTAAAATACACACTGAGAAATCTGTTAATAGCATTACAAGGCAGTCCTCCAGAAACCTGATTTATGCTATCATCTGCAAGAGGTGTGGCATTACCTATATTGGTGAAACTGGCAGGTGTTTGGCAGACAGGTTTCATGAGCACTATCATGGCAAACATTTACCAGTGGCCCTTCATTTCAGTAGGCCTGAACATTCAGGTAATTCCGATATTCATGTCACTGCCCTCCTTTCATGTGTTGGTGATGACCGGACTCGCTTTTCATTGGAGAATCGTCTTATTTTTCAAATGGGCTATTTTTCTCCAAAAGGCCTTAACTCTTTGACTCCACAGCAACGCTCTGAGCGTTGCAAAATTCAATACGCCGTGCCCCAGCAACACTCAGAGCGTGGTTTTTAGTTTATCACGAATAAACCTTAAAAATCGTCCGCTTAATGCAGTTCATATATTAAAACTTGTAGAATGACTTCCGCTACTATTTAAACAACTAATTTGACTTTAGTTAATCAGCACATGTGCGTGTTTTGATGTTATTATCACAATTTTTGTGAAGATTCGCGTGTTTACGTTTTTCGTTGTTTTTGCTAGAGAAATATGTCACGCTTTATATTTACATTTTCTAAGTCTCCTAAGCAAATAATTGTGTCAAACTACTTTGAAACATTGCTGACATTGATGATGACTGTTTGGTAGTCACAGTTTGTTGTCAAAATACGGAATATATGCAGAAAAGCTAGACACACTAGATTTAGTTGATGAGTGGGCGTAGTCATATTCTGGCTGATCAAAAAGCAACAAAACTAGACCTACCGTAACATCTAATCACTAGTTCTTGGTAGAAGATGAAGCTAGGGATACTATTAAAACATTAAACAAGAGTAAAAAAGTATTTATATGACGTTATTCTTATTTATTTGTTTGAAAATTACGTAATGCACTTTTTAGCGTTTTTCAATTTTACATGCAAAATGATTAAATTATACCGAACATACTTGTGTTAATACTACCACAGACATTATATATTTGCATTTTCTATCCATTTCCCTACAGTTTGGTATATAATAAGTACATGTTCAAAGGAAAATTCACAAACAAATTTAGACTGAAAGATGAACACTTCACTCTATAAAATTCTGCCCACAAAAAAAGTCTGGCACAGCGTGCAAAATAACTCTGGAATGAAAGAGTTAATGTCCAACGTAATTTTGCATAAGTTCTGGTGGCTTTTCTCTCTTTTTCATTCTTCTTTATTTGTTGTTTTTTTCGATCTATCTTCTTATGTTTTTGTTTTGGTTCATTTCCTATCCTTTTGTATCTTTTTAAATTGTCGCTATCTTATACGTCACTTCCTTAGACGACTTCTTGGACAAAGTACCTCAGTGTTCTATTCCAAGCATCTACGGATCTAGCTAAGTGAACTTTTACTTGTTCCGAAGTTTTGTTCATTCTTTTTTTCATTTCATTGATTATTTACTTTCTTGTTTTGGTATTTCTTTCAGGTTTTACGATTTTCTTGTATTATTATTGTTCTTTTTTCGCTCATCACGGTGGGTGTTTACTTTTTCCATCTGCTTGTATCGCTCATTTGGTGTATGTTTCTCATCATCATATGTTTTTGTAGTACCTATATGTAATTCTTGTCCTTGTCACCTGTTTGTAACTGTGGTTGACGAAGGGTAAAACCCAAAACGTCCCTTGTTTCATGTGAACCGTTATTTGTAGAACTGATTCAATACCGTTTTATTGGTTTATATACGTATAAAATAATACAAGGGCAATAATGATGGTATAAAATAATACAAGGGCAAAAATGATGGTATAAAATAATACAAGGGCATTATTGATGGTATAAAATAATACAAGGGCAATGATGATGATGGTATAAAATAATTCAAGGGCAATAATGATGGTATAAAATAATTCAAGGGCAATAATGATGGTATAAAATAATACAAGGGCAAAAATGATGGTATAAAATAATACAAGGGCATTATTGATGGTATAAAATAATACAAGGGCAATGATGATGATGGTATAAAATAATACAAGGGCAATAATGATGGTATAAAATAATACAAGGGCAATGATGATGATGGTATAAAATAATACAAGGGCAATAATGATGGTATAAAATAATTCAAGGGCAATAATGATGGTATAAAATAATACAAGGGCAATAATGATGGTATAAAATAATACAAGGGCAATGATGATGATGGTATAAAATAATACAAGGGCAATAATGATGGTATAAAATAATTCAAGGGCAATAATGATGGTATAAAATAATACAAGGGCAATAATGATGGTATAAAATAATACAAGGGCATTATTGATGGTATAAAATAATACAAGGGCAATGATGATGATGGTATAAAATAATTCAAGGGCAATAATGATGGTATAAAATAATTCAAGGGCAATAATGATGGTATAAAATAATACAAGGGCAATAATGATGGTATAAAATAATACAAGGGCAATAATGATGGTATAAAATAATACAAGAGCATTATTGATGGTATAAAATAATACAAGGGCAATGATGATGATGGTATAAAATAATACAAGGGCAATAATGATGGTATAAAATAATACAAGGGCAAAAATGATGGTATAAAATAATACAAGGGCATTATTGATGGTATAAAATAATACAAGGGCAATGATGATGATGGTATAAAATAATACAAGGGCAATAATGATGGTATAAAATAATTCAAGGGCAATAATGATTTTAAAAATAATACAAGGGCAATGATGATGATGGTATAAAATAATTCAAGGGCAATAATGATGGTATAAAATAATTCAAGGGCAATAATGATGGTATAAAATAATACAAGGGCAATAATGATGGTATAAAATAATACAAGGGCAATAATGATGGTATAAAATAATTCAAGGGCATTATTGATGGTATAAAATAATACAAGGGCAATAATGATAAAAATATAAATTTAAAAAGCCATCATCATTAGACCCACCCCCAGGCATGCAAGACATGGGGGGGGGGGGGGGAAGAGGGTACCTCTCCATTGACCTTGGTCCTGAACAGAATTAAATCTATCTCTGAAGGCAATATTCTTATTTCAGATAGTGTAAAGGGACTGGTCTTATGTATGACAAAAGCCACCTGTAATGATCATGTGAGTCAGGAAAGCATTGTCCTGTTGTTTTTAATCCTAACAGAATATGATTCATGGAATTCAGAAGGAGATAATTATATATTAATTTGGTACTAAGTAATATTGTAACAAAAGCCCTTGTATTATAATAAAATCCTCCTGAAAATAGGCTGCCCCACTAAACTGCTGGAAATGATAAAGTCATTCCATGAAGACATGAAGGGAACAGTCCAATATGCTGGAAGCATATCACAGCCCTTTGACATATGCAGTGGCATTAAACAAGGCTGTGTTCTGGCTCCAACCCTCTTCGGGATCTTCTTTGCTTTACTCTTGAAACACGCATTCAGAGATGCAACTGAAGGAATATGCCTTCACACTAGGACAGATGGTGAACTGTTTAACCTTGCAAGGCTGAAGGCAAAAACAAAAATCAGAAGGGACTTGTTATTCGCTGATGACACTGCAGTCATCACTCAAAGTCAACAGGAGCTTCAGAGCTTTATGAACCGCTTCACCCAAGCATGCTAGGACTTTGGCCTCACAATAAGTCTAAAGAAAACACATGTGCTGAGTCAGGATGTGGATGTTGCAGCAGTTACCACTATCGATAACTATAAATTGGCAGTGGTGCACACTTCACATACTTGAGGTCAACCATCAATGACACTCTCTCTGGACACAGAAATTGACAGCCACATAGGCACAGCTGCAGCTACCTTTGCCCGCCTCACGTGTGTTTGGGGAAACTCCAAACTCACAACCAAGACCAAAGCTGCGGTATATATCGCGTGTGTAACCAGCACACTTCTATATGACAGCGAGACATGGACAACCCATGCTAAGCAAGAAAGAAGGCTTAATACCTTCCATCTACGGTGCCTACGCCACATCCTCGGAATTTCGTGGAAAGATAAAGTGACAAATGTTGAAGTGTTGTTATGTGCTGGCCTTCAAAGCATGTATACACTGCTTAGACTGGGCAGACTATGCTGGCATGACCATGTCCGCTGCATGGAACATGGTCGCATCCCAAAAGATATCTTCTATGGACAACTGACAGATGGCAAAAGAACAGCTGGGTGACCGCAGCTGAGATTCAAAGATGTGTGCAAGAGAGACATGAGGGCACTGGACATAAATCCAGCAACGTGGACGGATGAAGCTGCCGATTGCACCAACTGGAGATGCTATCTACGGCGCCACCTCAGATTGGGTGAAAAGAAGCTCTCACAGCAAGCAGAAGAGAGAAAACATTGTAAGAAACACCAGGAAAATAAGCAGCTGAGGGCTGTCACCTCAGGGGAGCATTCCCATAGTCAGTTATGACTGAAGGGGCAAATATTATTATTATACTATTACTAAGTAATAATTTTAAGAATATTAGTGTGCCTCTATAACTGAACAGTGAAAAACAAACATGTTTTGCTGTTGTGTATAATGTTATTTTTCTTCCATTCAGTTTGCCTTTATTAATCCTCAATTATACATTCATGAACTTGGACAAGACAACTAGAGATAGAAATGAAAGGGGATGAAGAAGACATGAATAGACATTCACCTGATAGCACAGGACAAGTCTGCTGACAAGAGGACTTGGTATATGTTTGTTGACAAGAGGGCTTGGTATAAGTTTGTTGACAACAGGACTTGGTATATGTTTGTTGACAAGAGGACTTGGTATAAGTTTGTTGACAACAGGACTTGGTATATGTTTGTTGACAAGAGGACTTGGCATAAGTTTGTTTAACAAGAGGACTTGGCATAAGTTTGTTTAAGTCCTATGCTCCTTGGGCGGCTGAAGAGCAATGATAATGAAGATATATTCCGGACTTTTAAAGCTAATTCCCCCCCCCCCATGTATCACATTCTTTCAATTTTCATCTATCAAGTTATCTTTATTTCTTCCTCCCTCTCAACTATTATATGAAAAGGTTTAAAGCCAACTTTTTCTAGATAGGTCAAGGATAACACTGATGTTAGGTCATAGTGTAACACATTATTTTCTTTCTTCTTTTTATTTCTTTTATATTTTTACAATGGGGTCACCACCAAAGTTGGTTTTATTGCCATGAGCCTGCATCTCAGCAATGCCCATGATCTTGCTATGGTGGTTTCTGAAGCTATTTGTTATACATGAAGAAGTTGTCAGACCCAGGCACACCCCAGGCACACCTATATAGCGTGCCTGAGAGAGTAGCAATTCTATTTTCTCTTTGTCTCCTCAGAGAATTTCTTTCAGTATCATAGTGTAATGTAAACTTATAAGACAGCGATGAACAAACAGTTGTATTGCTTTGTCTTATATGACTGATAAAATATAATTACCTTCAGACCTTTGGCCCTGTTGATTGCTCTCAAGGGTCTTAACACACGAAGCACTCTGAGAATTTTCACTACAGATATGGCTTGATTACTGCAATGGATGTTGGTTGTATTTAATTATTGCTTGGATAAGTTGTATGTAGGTAGTGAGAAAAATATCACATAATATTGCAGTAGAAATCTGGCTCCCTTGTCACAAAAACTGTCAATAATTATTTAGACATCATCATCATCACTATTACCACTCAACATTTATACATTATCATGAAGTTCATAATATCATCATCACCACTAATAACACTCTACACTTATACATCATTGTGACCACCACTTAAAAATAGGTGGTTACACTACCACTTTTCACTTATATATCATCACCACCACTACCATTTTACATCATTTTATATTCACCACTATTACAGATATGGTTACACATCCTTATATCATCTTTCCATTACAGGTATATGGTTTCAAATCCTTATCATCATCACCAGTACATATATCTGGCTACATACCACTATTGTCATCACACCACTACCACTTTACACTTATACATCAACACAACCACCATTGCAAGTAGGTGGGTTACACATCCTCAGAATCATCACCTCATTATAGATGTCATTATACATCCTCAGAATTATCACCGCATTATAGATATGTCATTACATATCCTTAGAATCATCACCTCATTATAGATAAGTCATTACACATCCTCAGAATCACCACCTCATTATAGATATGTCATTACACATCCTCAGAATCATCATCTCATTATATATTTGTCATTGCACATCCTCAAAGTCATCACTTCATTATAGATATGTCATTACACAGAATCATCACCTCATTATAGATATGTCATTACACATCCTCAGAATCATCACCTCATTATAGATATGTCATTACACATCCTCAGAATCATGACATCATTATAGATATGTCATTACACATTCTCAGAATCATCACCTCATTATAGATATGTCATTACACATCCTCAGAATCCTCATCTCATTATAGATATGTCATTACACATCCTCAGAATCATCACCTCTTTATAGATACCTTATTATAGATACGTCATTTCACATCCTCAGAATCATCACTTCACTATAGATAGGTCATTTCACATCCTCATTGTCACCACCTCATTATAGATAGGTCATTTCACATCCTCATTGTCATTACCTCATTATAGATATGTCATTTCATATCCTCAGAATCATCATCTCATTAAAGGTATGTCATTACACTTCCTCAGAGTCATCACCTCATTATAGATATGTCATTACACATCCTCATAATCATCACCTCAGTATAGATACCTCATTATAGATAGGTCATTTCACATCCTCAGAATCATCACTTTATTACAGATAGGTCATTTCATATCCTCATCATCATCACCTCATTATAGATATGTCATTACAGAATCATCACATTACGGTTATGTACTTACACATCAGCATCATCACCACCACAACAGATATGTGGTTGCACATCATTATAATCCCAACCACTACCACTTTACACTTACACATCAACATCATCATGACCTCAGTTATAGGGTTCTGTAGCGAAAGGTTTTTATGAGTGTAGTATTCAGTTGTAGTTATTGAAAAGAACTGAAGAAGAATTCAGTCTGACAAGAATGTAGTCCCAGTGTCAGAGATGAGTACTGGTATCACAGGAGAGTCACGGCTGTGAAGGTCTCTACTTCAGATAGTATTCAGGTTAAAGATAGAGCCTAAGTTGCCACCTTGCTATGTAACTAACCTATGATAATCAAACAAATTCAGCAAACTCAATTCAACAATATAAAATTACTGAATCAATTTATTATGTACATCCATCTTTTTTCCTTGTGCAAAAGTGAATGATGAAAAATGATGAAATTTAAATGAATAAAAATTAATTACAAAATTGCTTTAAAGTTGAGTTACACTAAATAACTAAATAAGAAGTCATTTCTGGAATCTTCTGAATAGCATAAAATGTTCCTCCAAATGTTCCTTTATCACTTAAGTATATCTTGTCTGGTCTAATGTTTCAGAACTGTTTTCTCATCCCTACACAAAGTTAATAAGCTTTGATTCTTTTGATGTCTCACAATGGTTGCTGGAATTTGGTCATATAGAATACTTATATTAAAGTTCTGTGACTGTCCTCTATGAGTATACAGAGCAGTATCAGTTGAAGGTCTGTCATTGGACCACCAAGCACTGATAGGGCCCAGGGCTAAATTCTAGATGACAATATCTGATGCTCCTATGTTGAAAAGGAAGGCAACTATCAACCTAGGATTCTAGACCACAGATGTATGACACAGATCAACCTGGGGACAATATGGGACAAGTGGCTAGCCTTTGGATATAGGGCCCACAAGCCTATGTGTCCATGAATGATAGTGTTCAGATGTTTGCATGTATATGAATTATACATGGATCAGTTCTGAATAGATTAGCGAGACAAGACTGGTGTCTAACTGCATAAATCATTCTAATACAAAACATGAATAAATATAATATATTTTTATACATGATGATGATGTTACCGTCGCCTTTTACACTCTGGAGTGCCAAGTCCATTATTCCAGGGTAATAATTTTAATTGAACACTCCTATTTACATTTCTGCTAACCGTTGGTAAGCATCAAATTCCTTTCTATCCACAACTCAAATACAGTTCAGTCCTCTGGCCTGCTCCTGATACAATTCTATTTAAACAAGCTGTAATAAAACAATTAATTATTCATAAATTTACATACCCTCTAGAATCAATGTAAAGCACAGAATAGACTTGGTTTGGTGATGGAAGAACTGCATGGCAACAGTTGGTAAAAGTTTAGCCTTCACAAGCGTCTTCCTCCATCCGTCTATCTGACTTCTGCTGTGTGTGTGTAAAGTTTGAAATTTCCACTGCTTGCCCTTTTATAGGGGGTTGGCAGGCATACCGCAAGTTTTGTGTTAGCTGGGTCCAGAATTCTTCTTCATTCTTCTCAACCCTGTTAAAGTCCATGACTTTTATCTATATCTCCTTCGGGAGCCGCGCTGGTGTAATGGCTTCGGCGTTGTACTGGCGACCAGGTGTTCATGGTTCAAACCCGGGCGTCAGCGTTTGAAGAAATGTTTATGGCCGGAAATTTGACTGAATAGCCTGAACGGCTCCTGTGATAAACCCTCTGTGGATGGGAAGAAGCGAAGCTCCTGACCGGGTTGGAAGGAAAGTCCTCAGGTTCCCCAGCCTCGCAATGACATGTCATTGGGCTGAAGGGCTGAAAGCCCAAGTGCCGCTGGTTAAGGGAAAAAAAAAAAAAAATCTATATCTCCTTCCACTTTCCATAACTTCTGCTTTCCTATTATACAAAGTTTTCCGTAACTAGTTCCGACTTCGATTTATATCAAATTTTTTAACACAGTCGACACAGCAGTTTTCAACGTGCTGGCGCCTTTACTTACAATTTTCTCTAAAAGTACTGCACACAGCAACTATTCCTTTGAATTCAATAAAGCTGGTCTTATCCTCCAAAAAAACGAAATAACTGTCATCACTTTCTGTCACTGCATTCACTTGTATGACACACGAATCCATCTTTATACTAGCACACTTTCCTTTCCTCTGCAGAACGCCATTATAAAAATGGGTTTGTCTACAATATTTTTTTGACTGCACCGTGTCTCTGTTATCTCGTATCTCTATCTACCTATCCTGCTTATCTCCCTGATCCTATCCTATCTCCTTTTCTCAGTATTTTATATCCTACTTAGGCCTACTTATTATTATTTTTTTTCGTATTTCCCTATTCTTCCTTCATACCTTATATTGCTGCAATCTACCCTATTTATTTATTGTTTCATTAATCTCTATTTTCATTTAGCGTTTTATATTTTATTTATTTCATATTTTATTTTCTGGACGTTTTTCTTTTTCCCCACTATGCCCTCTCTGAAATATTTTATCAACTCTCTCCGTGTGTCGGTCACCACCAGCTTTAGCTCCCTACCTCCTGATATATCCCGTGTCGCTATTGACTTTGCGTTCGTTACTTTCAAGAAAACTAGATTCACCTCTCATCTCCACTTTATTCACACCTGCCTCCACCACAAAATTCTTCCTAATGGATTTTCTTCCAATTTTCATCCATCTGCTGGTACACTCAATCCTAGGGAACAACGTCTCCTACAACGAATTGAGACCAGATGTGGCTTTCAACGTATGCGCGTAGTGGTCGCCAGTCACTCCCGCCTTTTATCAGACCTCAGTGCCCAAAAGACCCAGCTTCTGCTTCGCTTACGTTGTCTCACCTCCAACAACTTCCCTTTCTATTCTATGATACGCACCACTATCCACACACTGAACCGGCAGCTGCATGAGTTCCTTTCCACGTCTAAACACCATAAACTATCCCGTCTCATCCCTACCTCCAAAGCTACCCCTCCATCCTCCACTCCATCATGCGCTCAGGTAGTCTGCATCCCCCCAGATCTACCCCTCTCTGAGGAAGAGCGCTCTGTTCTTAGTAAGGGCTTAAAATTTGTTCCTCTTCGTCCGACCCTAGACCAATACAATCTCCTCCAGGATGTTCATCGGTTTCACCATCGCATGAGGCTGAAGCTCCATTTTAGAGAGGAAGACAGCACTCCGCAGTCTCAGGCTGAATCCGACATCTTTGCACGCTTTTCTGACTCTACTAAACCTCCCTTACACCTAAACCTGGAGCCTCTCATGCCCTGGACCTGTATATCAAGAACACCATCCATGACATTCAGCAGCTCCGCCCTCGTAGATTGCATTATTCCAATCTCACTTCGGCAGAGTCTAGTGCTCTCTCCCTTCTTCGCCGTAGAGACGACATTGTCATCAAACCGGCTGACAAGGGAGGAGCCATTGTCGTCTGGCAGAAAGACTTGTACCTAAGTGAAGGTAAAAACCAGTTGACCAATGGCTCTTTTTACAGGTCTAGGACCAGCGATGCGACTGTCTCTAACAATCGCATTGTACACAACACCATTAAACAGCTTATCAATAGTAATGATCTTCCTCCCGGGGCATCTCGTCTTAGGATTCATGACAGCTCTTTGGGCAAGCCTGTATTCTACATGCTCCCCAAAATTCACAAGATCGAAAACCCTGGAAGACCTATTGTCTCAGCCTGTTCTTGTCCTACTGAACACATTTCTGACTTCCTCGACAGCATTTTCCAGCCTATCGTTGAGAGTCTTCCCTCCTTCATCAAAGACACCAATCACGCTCTTACTACTTTCTCCTCTATCCGACTCCCAGCAGACTGCTCCTACCGTCTTTTCTTGCTAGACGTCTGCTCTCTGTATACCTCTATTCCCCACTCTGATGGTCTCCGAGCTCTTCGGTTTTTTCTGGATCAGCGCACTTGCCCTTCTATATCCACTGACACCCTTCTCCGTCTTGCTGAACTGGTCCTTAACCTGAATTCCTTTGAATTCAATGGTCATTTTTTTGACCAAATTAGTGGTGTTGCCATGGGAACGAAGATGGGTCCCAGCTATGCCTGTCTATTCATGGGCCACTTGGAGCATCAGATATGGCAAAAATACTCCGGTCCTTTCCCTGGGTTTTACCGCAGATATATCGATGATGGCATAGGTCTCACAGATATGTCTGAGACTGATTTACACCACTTCATCGACTTTGTGAACCACTTTCACCCCACCATTAAGTTCACCTCCCTCGTCTCCACAGTTTCTGTCAACTTCCTTGACATTACTATTTCTATCACGCCCTCCGGCCTTAATACCTCAGTATACTACAAGCCGACAGATGCCCACAGCTACCTCCTGTATACCTCTTCTCATCCTCGGGCCTGTCGTGACTCCCTTCCTTTTTCACAACTTCTCCGCCTCCGCCGTTTATGCCAAGACGACGATGACTTCCACTTACGAGCAAATGAGATGTTGGATTTCTTCCGTAACAGACTTTATCCAGAACATGTTCTCACCTCTGCTCTCCAACGTGTGCTCCCCATCTCTCATCAGGAGGCCCTCATACCTCACCATAAATCCACTTCGGATAGAGTCAAATTAATCTTGACCCATCACCCTCATAGCACTACTGTCAAACAGATCCTTTTCCGCCACCTCCCTATCCTCCAAGCAGAGCTTGTGACCCAAGAAGTATTCAGTGAAGCACCTTTGGTGGCATATAGACGTGACAAGAACTTGAAGGATCTTCTTGTTCACAGCCGTCTCCCAAAGGAGAATGCCACTCACTTTGGCACACTACCCTGTGGTCGGACAAGATGCAACACGTGCAAGTATGTCACCTCAACCCAGAAGGTGTCCTTTCCTAAGGCTACGTACACCATCACTAGTAGCTTCACGTGTGAATCGTGCAATGTCATTTATACGATCATATGTAAACGTTGCTGCAAAACTTATATTGGCCAAACAGGCAAACGACTTGGGGACAGATTCAGCCAGCACTTAAATGACATCGCTCAGCAAAAGTCCACACCAGTTGCCATACACTTCAATGGTCCTGACCACCATGATCCCATCGACATCCAGGTCACAGCGATCCGATCCTGCTCCTCTGACACTGCCAGCCGAGAACAGCTTGAGAACCGTCTTATACACCGCATGGGGTGTCTAAAACCAGCCGGTCTCAACACTTTTCACACCTTTGTCTGAGGTCACCCTTTCCTCTCTTGCTCTATTTGACTCTTTCCACTCTTATCCTATTCTTCTATTTGTATGCCATATACATTTTTTAATTTCATATTTATTTATCTCCCACTCATTCTGTCCTCTTCTATTTCCAGTCCCCACTTTTATCCCGTTGGGTAGTTTATTGTCCGGTTTCGTTTTTTAGTTTTTCAGTATGTATTGTGTACACCCGGCGGCGGAAGTCGCTTTCTGTTCAGCCACGCGCTCTTCAACAGACAGCGAATTTCGGTTCTTGCCTTCAGGGAAGTACCCAGTTTTTATTTTATTATTTTATTAAGTTTTTTATGTGTCCTATCTAGACTTCACTTTCTTTCCTTTCCTGACGAAGGCCTTGTGGCCGTAACGTAGACTATTTTCTTTGTCTTTTGTCCTCGTAAGACGAATCACCTTTTTTCGATTTTTTTCAAACCCACCGTTTGTCTACAAGTGAGCTCACGGTTTCTGATTGGCTGGCAATATTCTTCTTCTTTCTCTCATGACACGGCATTGTGTTTACAACTCATTACAGTTATACATTATCATCACTACCACCACAGATATTTGGTTGTACAAAATTATCATCACCACCACTTTCACTTTACATATTACATCATCACAATCACTACCACATTACACTTACATACCATAACTACCACAACCACTGTGAATTTACACTTACGCATCACCAGCACTACTACTTTACATGTATGCATCATCATCACTATCACCGCCACTCTATATTAACATCTTACACTTTAAAAATTCCACTTGTTACACACACAAAATAGATGCAATAAATGTGGTAAAACTACTTAATAAGTATATAAATTTTCCTCCATCCCTGGCTTTTTGAGACCACTTTTTGTCTGTGGATGCCCAGATATGTTAGCTCTAGCTGCCAATATTCCAAATGTGAAAACCTGCCGCCACCATCAACAATCAACCAACATCTTTTTCTTGTTTCTGCAGATAACTGCAAACAATAAACCATATATAAATCATCAATAAAATCAGCATCCACAGTGGCAGCTATACTTACTTCAGAGGGAAGGAAATAAGAGACACAGCAACGACCATCAAGTCAAGCAAATTAAACATACTGCGACAGAATGATCCCTTGTGCAACATCAGACCATATGTGATGACCTAAGACATTTCAAAACAAAGATTTACAACCTAAAGGTGCACTTTCAAGAAGTTACAATTCCGACTATCGACAATTCTTCTTCATTATTTCCCAATAATCTCTGTGAAAATGATATGTAAGTTTACCAAGCAAAATAATTAAAGAATATTAATAAAGAAAAGCAGAGCTAGGAAGGTTATCAAGAATAACATGGAAATGTCAAATATACAAAAACAATTATATATATGTTACACCCCAATAGTGAAATTACCCAATTCATGAAATGGCCAATTTCACTATTGGGGTGTTGTTGTTGTTGCTTAACCAGGGCTTCTAAGCTTCTCGCTCTTCAGCAGCCAATACCAAGTTGAAGACTCCTTGACATTATCTACATTGTAGATCTAGGTATTTCCTGTGGCTTTTCTGCCATTCCAAAACGTTTTGAGTTGAAGTCATGAGCTCCAGTTTCTCCAGCTTGGCTTGCATTTAAAGGATCAACCCATCCAGTCTCAAGCTAGGAGTAAGAAGTGTGTGGCATACTGTGCATTCCCTGTCATCCAAGGGGGCTCTCCAATTGTGCAGAGCTAAAATACTGTACTCTGGTTCTGGGCTCTCCCAAGGAATTGTCATGTGCTGCAAGAGCCACTTCTCAGCTTCCCCTGCCTATCACTGGGTCCACAGTGAGATCCTTCTGCATGCAGTCAACCAAGTCAAAGCCAAAGAATTACAGCTGTGGCTCAAGTGACTTCTCCAAGCTTAGTGTGCAATGCTGGGTTTCAACAAGTTTCACCACAGGGGGAATCCCTGGAAGTGTGTGGATGATTTCAAGAGTCAATGAGGATGCAATTAGTCTCACTTCCACGTACATATATTGCAGCATTGAGAGTTCATAAAAATAAGGGAAAATAACAGTAGACACAAAGAAAGTATATATAAAACACGAGTTCTCTGTGTCTTGCTTTGCAGTTATTTTCTTTGTGCTGTTCCTATACTTCTCTTGCCGCCAAATTTCCCAGCTGTCACTAGTCTCTCCGATCATATCTTTAAAATCTTAACCACTGAATTATGAATGTGGTCTTTCTTAACTTTTAGTAGTAGAAGGCAATTTGGTTTAGTTTCTTCCAATATAGACTCGTCTGATTTCTTTTCTGTTATTTTTATTAATATGTAAACTCTCTGTAATACGTAAGAAGGCACAGTCGTTGTACAAAACATATAGAGAAACGTAATTCAGGTTCAAAGAGATATATATATATATATATATATATATACTAGCTGTAAGGACAAGGCGTTGTCCGGGTTTTCCTAGTAACTGTGTAGGAAACTTATGAAATGTCAAAATAAAATTATAATATTTTGATATTCGAGTGAAAAAGAATTTTCATTTAAGTTAATGACTACCGCTTTAAGTGACTATCCTCATGCCTTGTTTACAGTAATTGCAAATGCAAGCCGCACAAAATACTGTTTTTCCTTATGGTTCTACCAGTAGAGTGATTTCACTTTTGCTTTTCAATATGCTTCCGAATTTTTCCAAAATACTCTTATTTCTTATGATGGAATCGCAAAAGCAATTTTATTCTGCTTCCGAGTTTTAGCAAGAAGCAAATTAATAAGACACATTTTTCCTTTCTGACCTGGCGCACCAAGAAAGAATAGTCCAACTCATCCTTTTTTTAACATTCTTACTACTGTTTTTCATAGCACGTTCTTTTCAAACATATATACATTATTGCTTGTAAATAAAACATGATTATTATTTTCTGTCATACATACTTCAAACATAAAAGACACAATGATTGTGTTGAGTTGTATCTTTTGAACAGAAGTTTCTCATTTCAGTGAGACACAACCCATTCAACCGAGAAACATGGATAATGCCTGTTATATTAGGACACATGTCTAAATAAAGATCTTTCGTTTTGGCGTATTGTTTAGCTTTGAGCTAGTATATTTATTTAAGTGCCAAAAATAAAAATAAAACTTAAATATTGCCTTACTTTGGCGAGGCACACCCCGTTTGAGACTAGCACATGTACAATTATAGAAGACCCTTCAGTCCAGCAATGTGATAAAGACCCTCTTCTGTTACAAAATATATTTCAGTCTGTTTCAGTTATGAAGTGCTTAGTCTTCGAAATACTATGTAATATTTGGTAAATAAACAGAAACTGCTTTGTAAAATGTAATTAAATTTGATATAAAAAGTAATAATAACTTTTAATCACTACATCAAAGTAATTTGTTTTTATTTCGCATAAAGCATTAGTGTCTGTTTAAATAATTTACATTGCTATGTAAAATAAAGAAACGTAGAGTTGTAAATTACGATATTTTAATAATAATTTTTACCATTTTGATTGTTTCCATTGATTCATAATTTTACCATTTGGATTGCTACCCTTGATTCAGAAAAACATTGTTTACGGACCTGATTTTACGCTTAGAAAATATCGGTAGAAACCAAATTATGTTACCTAGACATGCTCTAAATTTTAGTACTAAGTGGGGACGAAGGTTTATTTTTTTTAAATTCTGAAGGACGGTCTTACCATACGTGAAAACGAATGAATGCATAAATCTGCTTTGTCAATCAAAATAAACATACATTCAAATGAACTGAATACATATTTGACAAAAAGCCACCAGCTAATTTTTTTTCTTTTTAACCAAAGCGGTAGAAACCAAATTATGTGACCTGGCAACCTGTGAAAAAATTACTTACATTTAAATGGTCCTTCAACGATCATAGCTATCTAATAATCTTGTTTTCTGCAACAACTAAAGATGTTACTATAAAAATAACTTAAAAAATAATTGCAACGGGAAAAAAGCGACCACCGAGTGAATTTGGTTTTTACATATGTTGAGGGAGCCGCGCTAGCGTAGTGGTTACCACACCGCTCTGGCGACCGGGTGATACAGGATCAAACCCGGGCGACGGCATTTGAGGATTTTTCGTCGACCGGGATTTGGACTGGATTAACTCGAGACCTGGCGAGGACATTTGAAGGAGTGTCGTCGACCAGGGACTGGCTCAGGAGCCGACCCAGCTGTAATGGGTACCTCCGAAATCGGCGAGTATTTGCCTGAATGGCGAGGGACACCTGTCTCTGTACAAGAAAAAAGGGATACTCACGTAAAATCAATGTCAGGTTAGACATTAATAATAACCTGAGATTTCGCCTCGAGTATTAGCGGGCGTCCAAAAAAAAAAAAAAAAAAAACAAACAACATATGTTGATACAGTTATTTAAACAACCAGACTAAAGCCAGGCATTTTCTAAATTTTAATATTAAGCGGGGACGAAGGTTTATAAAAAAAATTTCCGAAGCACCGACATACCATAAGTGAAAGTGAATGAATGCATAAGAGTGCTTTTTCAATCAAAATAAACATACATTCAAATTTCGACCACGCATTTTAAAAATGATGTTAAAAAAATTATACCATGTAACATTTTCATTAAGATTAAACACGCACAGTGGATGTCCATGCTCAGATATTCTTCATTGGTTTTAATATAAGTATCGATACAGCTCCGATCCAATTTGAAACTGCTTGGCCAAATGAGTGCCATTAAAATTACATAGTTAATAAAAAGGAAGTGCTACAGAAAACTGTTTTTTCTTCTATTTCCTATTAAAGTAAAAATGTTTAGTTAAACATTTTAAATTATCTTGTAAAATATGCAAACGTATGGTCATTACATAACAAACATAAAATAATAGTTTTATCATTTGTTTTACGTCTCTTGATATTTATTGGATATGTATTTATTTGATTATGGCCCCTGAGAAATAAATGGCTTCTATACATTTCTTACGAAGAACTGTAATTAATCATAATGTCATAATTACAATACTAAATTATAAAATAACTACATGGCGTACCCCGGCGGTAACTAAAGAGCCTGTCTGCCAAAATTCATCAAGAAATAATAAGGCATGCCGATTTGTATTAAGAACATAGAAACATACTTTGCCTTTTATTTATATAGATATAGAAGATTATATATATCTTGGCAGCAACATAGTCCGACTAAGTTGACGACAATGAAGGTGAAGGATACTGCAGCATCTAAAACAGAAAGTAGGCTTCTAATTCAACAGCACAAGTAATTTAGAATTTTGGGAAAATGCCTAAAAAACATATAGTTTATCCTATATGTTGATCTGTATACATTGTCTTGTTGTTTAGTTTGTTTTCCCGACTAGAGTTACTTGCCCTTATGGGAACTCTTCTGCCTCTCTCTTCTTCTTCCTACTTCCTGCTCCTAAGATGGCCGATTAAAATATGTCCTATGTATTCAGTGTGTTCGGTCTTCGTGATTAAACTTCATAATGTGAGAATGTATGACAGCCAGCCACGTCTCATTATATCTTACAATATTTACTACACACGACGGTAAATATCAACATGGTGGCAGCGGTGTTTATTTCTACAGAATTCGGACTATTCTACTGAATATCTTGTAACACGTGTACTGACGTCATTAGACTTGAGGTGAGGTTACTGGTTATTGCTTGCATACCATTATTAGACATTTCGTCATGGCAGAACGGCCCTTATTTCGGTTACCACCCTGCCTAGACATAAATAACGTCGAACCAGACACATTTCGTAAATGGAGACGACAGTTAGAACTATACATGCATGCAGCGGAGGTGGCTTCGAAACCTGATTCTGTTCGGGCGGCCATCATTCTTCACTGTGCTGGACCTCAAGCTGTTGAAGTTTTTGATCAACTTGCAGAGGAAGGAGACCACTCTAATCCTACTAAAATTCTCGATTTGCTCCAGAACCATTGTAGCTCATGAAGCAATGAAGTATTATATACCTTCAGATTCTGGAACACACCTCTTCAAGATCCTTTTAATTCTTTTTTGACTGAGCTGAGAACTAAGGCAGATTTGTGCAGCTTCAACGACAAGGATCGTATGATAAGAGACAAAATTGTCTTTACTGTCAACAAAAGGTTACAGGAGAAGCTCTTGAGAGAAGCTGACCTCGATCTAAAGAAAGCCATTCACATATGCAGAGTCTTTGAGCAAACTGGAAAAGACATAAGTGAGATGAATAATACAGTACAACCTTCTGAAGCAAGGGTTGAAAAGGTACAGAAAAAATCACTCAACCATAAACCTCCCAAGAGAGACACTGGGCATGCTGCTGGTAAAGCCTGTCAAAGTAACACTGACAGTGGGTACTTTGAACCTAGAAAGGAGTGTCATTACTGTGGACAGAAACATTTATTGATTAAGAAAAAGTGTCCTGCATGGGGGAAGTTTTGCTCAAACTGTGGGGGAAGAAACCATTTCAAAGTTAAATGCAAGAGAGTTCACACTGTTCACACAGAGCCAGTGGAAGATTCTGAAGTTTTTCTTAATTGTGTGAAGTCTAGCAAAGCTTGTACATCTGCACAACTCATTATCAATGGAAAAATGGTAAAATTTCAGCTAGACACAGCAGCTGATGTGAATACAATCTGTCAGCGCTTTGTGATGCAAGAACAATTGTTACCCACTAAACAGAGGCTTGTTATGTGGAATGGTACTAAGATGACTCCACTGGGAGAAGTTATATTAACTGCTGAGAATCCTAAGACTGGGACAAAACACAATATAAGGTTTACTGTTGTGAAAAATAAATTCACATGTTTGCTGGGCAACAACACACTCCAGGATCTACAGTTTGTGACAGTCAACACAAACAAATTTATTATATATATATATTAAATATATATAACTCTGATAACCATCTAGGTGTCCTGGGTGAGGCTGTGTTGCATATTGATCCTAATATTCGTCCAAAGGCACTGCCGTGCAGAAAAATACAATTTTCACTTAAGAGCAAGGTAAAGTCAGAGCTTCAAAATCTAATGAACAGAGGTATATTAATACCAGTAGAGGAACCGACTGAATGGGTTAACCAAATGGCTGTTGTTGAAAAGTCTGATGGTTCCTTAAGAATATGTATTGATCCTAGACCCCTGAATGGGGCTTTGCAAAGACAGCATTACAGATTGCCAACTTTGGATGATGTATTGCCTGAACTCAATAATGCCAAGATTTTCACAAAGCTGGATATCAAGGAAGCATTCTGGCATATCAAACTTGATGAGAAGTCTAGTAAACTTACAACAATGATTACACCTTATGGTAGGTTCAGATGGTCTAGATTACCATTTGGGTTGAATGTAAGCAGTGAAATTTTCCAGAGGCATCTAGCACAAGCTCTTGAAGGTCTTCATGGTTGCATCAATGTTGCTGATGACATAGTTATTGCAGGTTGTGGATCAAACAGACAGCAAGCAATTAAGGACCATGATCTGAAGCTTAAAGCACTGAAACATAGGTGTAAAGTGAAAGGCACTAAACTGAATGACGCTAAAGCTCAACAGAAGAAAGAAGAAATTACCTTCATGGGTCACCTTATTACTGCTCGAGGTGTTGAACCAGACAAGAAAAAGGTTGAGACAATACTAAACATGCCCGTTCCTAAGGACTGTCATGAGGTTCGCAGATTTTGTGGCATGATACAGTATCTAGCAAAGTTTCTCAACAATCTTTCAGAAGTTCTTCATCCAATTAGAGAACTTACACGTAAGGATACTCCCTTTATCTGGTCTGCTGAATGCGAACAAGCTTTCAAGAGAGTCAAGAAACTGATTACTTCTACTCCAGTACTCGCATACTATGATCCTGATGAATCTTTGTGTATTCAAGTTGATAGTAGCAGCTATGGACTTGGGGCTGTCCTCCTACAGAATGGTCATCCAATAGAGTTTGCTTCAAGAGCTCTAACTGAAACTGAACAACGCTGGGCTCAAATTGAGAAGGAACTCTTAGCTGTTGTATATGGTTTGGAACGCTTTGACCAGTACACTTATGGAAGGAAAGTTACAGTCATCAATGACCATAAACCTTTGGCAGCCATCGTGAAGAAACCTCTGAGTCAAATTCCTCGAAGATTGCAGAATTTACTGATGCGCAGCCATCGATATGACTTTGAATTCCAATGGGTACAAGGTTCCGATCTTCTTATAGCCAACACACTGTCCAGAGTTTGTATTCATAATGTCACTTTGGATTTCTCAACTGATAGAGAGAGCAATGCAGGAGCTGATGCACCTGTAAGATTAACTGAAATACCAGATGTGATGATGGAAAAGATTAAAGCTGAAACTCTCAAAGACAGCGTGCTCCAGAGGTTGAAGTCGACCATTTTGGATGGGTGGCCTAAAAGAAAGTCTGATGTACCAGCTGAGCTTATGCCTTATTTTGACATTCGTGACACTCTGACAACAGAACAAGGCATAATACTTAAAGGAGAGCGTATTCTTATCCCAAAAGCACTGAGGCCTGAAATCAAGCAGAAGCTACACGCTGCTCATCTTGCATTTGACAGCATGATGCGCCGGGCCAGAAGTTGTCTGTTTTGGATCGGCATGACGGCTGAGATTCGACAGATAGCTGACAGTTGTCCAGAATGTCAAGAAACGAAGGCAAGGAATACTAAAGAACCTTTAAACCAACACTCAAGAGGTTTATCACCCTGGGAGAAAGTTGGCACTGACATCTTTATTATAGAAGGCCGATATTTCCTGATTGACTACTTTTCCAACTTCATTGAAGTAGACTTTCTACCTACAATGACAGCACAGTTAGTCATCAGAAAATTGAAGTCTCATTTTGCTCGTTATGGTGTCCCTAAAGTTATTGTATCTGACCAAGGTACTCAGTTTACGTCTGCACAGTTCAGATCATTTACTGCTAGATGGGGAATACTTCATGTTAAATCAGCACCAGGTCACCATAAAGCCAATGGATTAGCTGAATCTGCTGTGAAACTCATCAAGGGTATGATGAGAAAGACTGTTCAAAACAATACAGATGCATATGAGGCACTACTTGAACTTCGTAATACGCCAAGACAAGGGTTTGATCAAAGTCCAGCAGAAATACTATTCAACAGGAAACTGCGTACGCTGATACCTTCTGCAGTGAAACCCGTTGCATCTCACAGTAGAGTTATTGAAAGTAGAGGCAAGAGAGACAGATCAGTGAAGATGTAGTATGATAAAACTGCTCATGATCTGCCCAAGTTGTCTCACCAGCCAGTCTACTATCAAGACCCTGAACAACCAAACTGGCAACCTGGAAGGATTGATAAGAGGCTCTCTGAAAGATCTTATTTAGTTGAAGGGGAGAATGGAAGTCAATATGTCAGAAACAGAGTTCATCTAAGACCTAAAACAACACCTTTCACACCTGATCCCGAGGACCTGGAAATTGATGTCCCCTCTCCAGTTCTACCCGAGCAACAGGTTGTTTTGCCAGACATGGAAAACACTAGTGAAGTGAACATTTCCAATCCTCCAGAAGTTGATCCTTCAAGAAACCCACTTGGATGAATGACTTTGTTCACTCATAAAGAAGGGGGGATGTTGATCTGTATACATTGTCTTGTTGTTTAGTTTGTTTTCCCGACTAGAGTTACTTGCCCTTATGGGAACTCTTCTGCCTCTCTCTTCTACTTCCTACTTCCTGCTCCTAAGATGGCCGATTAAAATATGTCCTATGCATTCAGTGTGTTCGGTCTTCGTGATTAAACTTCATAATGTGAGAATGTATGACAGCCAGCCACGTCTCATTATATCTTACAATATTTACTACACGCGACGGTAAATATCAACACTATACTTAGACCAATATAGGTTTCTACACAGTACTAGTTTTTTCTAAGTTGTACAGTTAAAAAATAACATATTTATGGTTTGTAAAAAAAGTATTGTGCTAATTCTGTAACAAGTCAGCATTCTGAGATACTGAGACATTGCTATTACAAGAAGCAACTTTCAAAGACACTTGTACTGGTGAATAATAGGCTATATTATAGGTGGAAAATTCTGTAAAAAATTATGCAGGCTTGAAGTTTGGTTTGGTTTTAAGGACAATCTTCATTGCACACAGACTACTCCATCAGTGCTCTGATCTCCTCCCTTAGATCACACAAGGAGGATCTCAGCACAGTGCACAAACTCCGTAGCACTGGCGAGAATCCCAATATGTGTATATAGGAATTACACATTCTATAAATATTTTTTTGGTAGGTAGGTTTCTAATTTGTAAAATTGTGCGGCCTGATAGACCTACTCTTTATGATTTCCAACTGCTGTGGGATTTTTAACGTGGTCAACTTGCACACAGGACCTCCTATTTTTTCGCTCTTATCCAAGAAGGCTAGGCATCCGATCTCACTACCCAGCACAGTGCACGAACTCCGTAGCACTGGCGAGAATCCCAACATCTGTATATAGGAATCACACATTCTATAAATATTATTTTGGTGGGTAGGTTTCTAATTTTAAAAATGTTGCGGCCTGATAGATCTACTCTTTGCGATTTCCAACTGCCGTGGGATTTTTAATGTGGTCAACTTGCACACAGGACCTCCTATTTTTTCGCTCTTATCCAAGAAGGCTAGGCATCCGATCTCACTACCCAGCACAGTGCACGAACTCCGTAGCACTGGCGAGAATCCCAACATCTGTATATAGGAATCACACATTCTATAAATATTATTTTGGTGGGTAGGTTTCTAATTTTAAAAATTTTGCGGCCTGATAGATCTACTCTTTGCGATTTCCAACTGCCGTGGGATTTTTAACGTGCGCAACTTGCACACAGGACCTCCTATTTTTTTCACCCTTATCCAAGAAGGCTAGGCATCTGATCTCACTACCCATGAGAGAGGGGGGAGTATAACATCACTAGGACCACTGGTTCTGAAAAAAAAATGTCCATAAATGACCTCATATATTCCCTCAACTGGGGATCGAACTTGGTACCTCTAGAACGCAAAGCGGACAACATACCTCTTAGCCACTCCGACCCCCAGACTTGAAGACAAAATGCTAAGATGACTAATTCATAGATGCTAGGTTTTGCTGTCAGCGCCATCTTGAATTTTCTCAATAGATCAGTGCTTTCAGTATCTATGATCTCTCTTGCCAAATGTAGGCTATACCACTTTACAGCAAATAATTTGAAGTTACACAAAATAAAAAAATCTCAAAATTGATATTTTATACTCAAGTTTTACATTTCTTTTAAAATCAGATATGCTGACAAGTTATAATTTTGCGAGAATGTACTACACGATAAACCCACATTAAAGATAAGCATAAATGGGAAAATCCTGGAACAAGTCAAGAGCTACATATATCTTGGTCATATAATAACAGAAGATGGCAGATGTGAAACAGAAATCAAGAAGAGAATAGGAATGGCCAAAGCTACATTCAACAACATGAAACATATACTGACATCCAAACAGTTATCTCACAAATTAAAACTGAGAATAATAAAGTGTTATATATATTCTGCATTTCTATATGGTGCAGAAACATGGACGATGAATAAGCATTTGGAAGAAAGAATTGAGGCTCTTGAAATGTGGATATATAGAAGAATTGGGCGTATCTCATGGAAAGAGATGAAAACAAGTAAGGAGGTCCTAGAAAATCTAGGTATGAAAAGAGAACTAATGAGGGAGGTCAAAGTTCGGCAGCTAAAATACTTTGGCCACATAAAAAGGCATAACACCTTGCAGAAGACCATAACAGAAGGGAGAGTTGAAGGTAAACGTGCAAGGGGAAGACAGCGCTATAAGTGGGAAGATAACATCAAGAGATGGACAGGAAAGAGTCTATCAGAGTGCACCACCAAGACAAGAGACAGAAGACATTGGAGATCCATTACAGCCAACCTTCGTTGTGGAGATGGCAACTGATGATGATGATGACTACACAAACCAACATGACAAGTTACCAATCTGGCCTGAATGCACTACAAAAACATACAAACTTAATTAAGACAAATCAAGTGAGTTAGAAGAAAACCATATAATCCCCAAACCTTGATAATGATCTCAATGGTGAACACAGTTGTGAAGAAGTAGTCAAAGTTATTTAATATAATGTTCCGTGGCGACTTGGTCTGAAGCGGGTCCTCAGCTGCCAACATAGCACTAGAGATGAGGATACAAGCTAGGACCACATTACCAAAGTATGGGTGGTTGCAGATCTTGTGGCAGATTATGCGGAATCTGGTGAGGTCAAGAAATATATTTTCAATAGTAATACAGGTTCTCTTTTGAACTGAAAATGGCACACATTTTATAACGTCTGAGTTAAGGTATATAGATCTATAACTTTTTATCTGAACAACCAAAAACCAAAATATTCTGAAAATTGAAAGTTTCTTTGGGCGACTTTGGGCTACTTTTCAAACGTGGTTTGGGCAACATCTGGAGATGGGAAAAATCCGGTTTCCGAAACAAAGCTGTCCTCGAGGATTTCAGATAAAGGGATACATACATGTATCATAAACAATGAAGGATTTCAGATAAAGGGATAGAGACCTGCATACCTGTCAACCTGTACGAATTTTTCGTACAATGTACGGATTTTTGATACTTTTAGCAGTGTACGGCCGTACAGACTCGTTGTACGGATTTTTCTCCCCCTCCCAAAAAAAAAAAAAAAAAAAAAATTTTTTTTTTTTTTTTAATTTCTAAAAATATTTTCCAACCCAAGTTTTTTTTAAATTTTAAATCAGAAAATATTTTCTAGGCCAGGTTTTTTTTTTAACCAATTTTTTTTATTTTTAATTCCGGAAATCTCGGCGTTCGTTTTTAAAATGAGGTCTCTCCCAGCAACCAATCAAATCCGTTTATCCCCAACAATTCGACAAACACTTTGAATTCGGCCTCAAACGCTTTCGGTTTTCAGCGTGACATGACGTATTTTTAAAGTTACCTGTTATCAACAACGACGCTTGCTTGCCACCACACTTCGACGCCATTTTGTTTAAAAAAGCTAAGTACTTATAACTTGGTTAAATATCGCTGTTGTTTTGCTTTGTTGCAATTTAATCGCTGCCTTAATCTTTCCAGTTAGGCCTATATCTTGCCCTTCAATATATTTCTGATAAATTTTCATAATATTCTGTGAAGGCCCTACATAACTAGAAAAAAAAAGTTTGTTTGCGTTGAGTAGGCCTACTTTATGCCAGCGCTCGAGATTCGCTGCTTTATTTTTTTTAATAAAGTGGTAATCTGTTATCACTGGTCTAGGCTACCAACTCTTAAATAATAATTTTGTAAATTTTTGGTGGTAAGTTTTTTCTTCCTAGATTTTATATCTTGCCCTTCAATAGCCTATATTTCCGATAAATTGTCATAATATTCTGTGTAGGCCCTACATAAGTAGAAAAAAAAAGTTTGTTTGCGTTGAGTTCTTCTTCTTCTTCCATCCTTAGCCATCAACCGGCAAAGCAGTATGTGGCCAGTACGCCTAGTGGCGTTTTAGGGCAACAACAAATTGATCAATCTATCGCTGTTTCCACCACGCCTAGTGGCGTCTTTGTGGAACAAAAACAGACCAAACAATCTATCATTGTTTCCGTAATCAGATTGGTTGGCAAGCAGGTGATCAGCCCACTGTGCGAAGTTTTTACGGGATGGGGTAAACCGCCCCATGCCCAACCCTCCTTAGTCGCTTTTTACGACATGCGTGGTAGGGTGCAGTGTTACTATTCTTTGCTCCCCTTTCGGGCCCCGGTAACACACGGGTGTTTGCGTTGAGTAGGCCTACTTTATTCCAGCGCTCAAGATTCGCTGCTTTATTTTTTAATAAAGTGGCAATCTGTTATCACTGGTCTAGGCTACCAACTCTTAAATAATAATTTTGTAAATTTTTGGTGGTACGATTTTTCTTCCTAGATTTGATATTTTGTTCATAATTTTGTTTATTCTGTTGTTGTTGTTGCTGTTAGCCGTTTGCTTTGTTCGTTGTATATTTTAATCATTCTCTTCGTCTACAAAGATTATTAGTTGAAATATTTCATCCACTGAATGATTGCAGAGCCTAATTCAAAGAAACAAAAGCTGACTGCGAAAGATCATTTTCAATGATGAAAAAAATCCATACAGACTGCAGGAGGTCCATGAATGCAGACACACTCACTTCTATTTTACAGTGTAAGATTAACATTGATACATGCTGTACAGACTTTAAGCCCACAAATGCAATTCTGCAAAGTGCTAAAAGTGCATATGTTGATTATAAAACAAAACACTGTACATCAAAAGAATAGTGTACCTCATGATCACTAAGTTTTTTTATATGTAAAGAACAGCATGAGACTATTAGCATGTTTTATATCACAATAATTCAAATGCTAATAGATTTGTATATGTCATTTCTCATTTTAAAACTGTATTGCGTATAATTTTTTAATATATTTTTTGCGTAAGGATTTTTTGGTGTTTGTAAGGATTTTTTGGGTCCGGCGTACAGATTTTTGTCCAAGGAGGTTGACAGGTATGGACCTGTATCATAAACAATGAAGGATTTCAGATAAAGGGATAGAGACCTGTTACATAAACAATGAAGGATTTCAGATAAAGGGATAGAGACCTGTATCATAAACAATGAAGGATTTCAGATAAAGGGATAGAGACCTGTATCATAAACAATGAAGGATTTCAGATAAAGGGATAGAGACCTGTATCATAAACAATGAAGGATTTCAGATAAAGGGATAGAGACCTGTATCATAAACAATGAAGGATTTCAGATAAAGGGATAGAGACCTGTATCATAAACAAAGAAGGATTTCAGATAAAGGGATAGAGACCTGTATCATAAACAATGAAGGATTTCAGATAAAGGGATAGAGACCTGTATCATAAACAATGAAGGATTTCAGATAAAGGGATACATACCTGTTACATAAACAATGAAGGATTTCAGATAAAGGGATACATACCTGTATCATAAACAATGAAGGATTTCAGATAAAGGGATACATACCTGTTACATAAACAATGAAGGATTTCAGATAAAGGGATACATACCTGTATCATAAACAATGAAGGATTTCAGATAAAGGGATACATACCTGTTACATAAACAATGAAGGATTTCAGATAAAGGGATACATACCTGTATCATAAACAATGAAGGATTTCAGATAAAGGGATAGAGACCTGTATCATAAACAATGAAGGATTTCAGATAAAGGGATAGAGACCTGTATCATAAACAATGAAGGATTTCAGATAAATGGATACATACCTGTATCATAAACAATGAAGGATTTCAGATAAATGGATACATACCTGTATCATAAACAATGAAGGATTTCAGATAAAGGGATACATACCTGTATCATAAACAATGAAGGATTTCAGATAAAGGGATAGAGACCTGTATCATAAACAATGAAGAATAAATATTTGAGAAAAAAAAGAAAACAAATAATAGCCACTCCTTGCAGTCCCCAGGGCTATCTATGGACATAAGGAAAGATTAGGTACCCTACTCCCACTAAGTTTGTCGTAAGATGCAAGTAAGGCTGGCAATCACATCAGGTAATATAGACTGCTTCAGAAAATGCTACAGCACACACAAAATATTTGGTATTTTGTTCTAGGCTTGGTCCATAGTGGCCAGCAGTGATGATGGTGTGACACTTATTAAAGTGCAGAAAAAAAAGACATTTATTCAGTAACAATAAAAGTACAAAGATTTGAAGCACAATAAACCAAGACAAAATACAGCTACATTGATTCATAATCTTTCAGCTCCCCAAGTAACATAGGCCTTCAACAATTCATGCCAAGTCTGCTTGTTCTGTGCCATACATTCATGGGTTTCATTTAATTCTTCTTCTTCTTTGATCCTTAGCCGCTGACCGTCAAAGCAGTCAGTGGCCATCACGCCTAGTGGCATCTTGTAGGGCAACAACAAATTGATTCCACTTTGCTCGGTCGGCGGCCATCCTTCGTACAGTACCCCAACTCTGATTCATTCTTTGCATCTCAGCCTCCACAGTCCTCCGCCAGGTAGTTTTTAGTCGGCCTCTCTTTCGTTTTCCTTCAGGGGTCCAAAGAATAGCTGTTCTTGTGATGGCATCGGGGTCTCTTTTGAGTACATGGCCAACCCAGCTCCAGCGTCTGCCAGCTATGATGGTGTGCATGTCCTCTTGCTTGCTACGAGTAAGCAGATCTTGGTTGGTGATAGTATTCGGCCAAAAGATTCGGTGAATTTTTCTTAGGTATGTTGTGTGAAAAGAGGACAATTTTGACATTTCCTTCTCTGTAACTCTCCAGCATTCCACACCATAGAGAAGCACAGAAAGCACACAGCTCTGATATAATCTTAATTTTGTGCTTGTGCTGTATTGAGAGGACTTCCAGATGTTGTTTAGGCTAAAAAAAGGCTGTTCTTGCCTTATTCATTCTGATATTGATGTCTTTGCCTGCCCCGCCGTCTGGTGTTACTATGCATCCTAGGTATGTGAAGGTGTCTGTCTGTACCAGTTGCTGATTCCTTACTGATATGGGCTCAGGGTTGCTCACATTGAGCGTCATGACCTCTGACTTCTTTAAATTGATGTTCAAGCCCACCTGCTGGCTAAACTTATTAAGTCTATCTGTTTTTTCCTGGATGTGTTGATGTGAATGTGCTAGTAGTGCAATGTCATCTGCATATTCCAGATCTTCCAATGTAGAAAATGTAGTCCATCTTATTCCTCTTGGACTGCCCTCTGTTGTCTGGCGCATCACCCAATCTATGACTGTTAAAAATAGAGTGGTTGATAAGGGGCATCCCTGTCATACTCCTGTCTTCACCTCAAAGGTTAGATTGCTCTGCCCAACACTACACGTAAAGTTGGCATAGAGGCTTTTTTATGATTGACACTATGCAGCTTGGAATTCCATAAGCCCTCAGTATTTTCCATAAACTGTCCTTATGTATGCTGTCAAAAGCCTTTTCAAAATCAATGAAATTAATGTACAGCTGTCTTTGCCATTCTGAGCACTGCTCTATAATGTTCCTGAGAGTGAATATATGATCTACACATCTTCTGTTCTTTCTAAATCCTGCTTGTTCTTTCCTCAGTTTGTGGTCTACTGCTTTTAAAATTCTCTGTATAATTATCCTGCCTAGTATTTTGCAGGGAACTGAGAGAAGAGTGATTCCTCTCCAATTATTGCAGTCTGCAAGATCTCCTTTCTTGGGCGATTTGACAATTATTCCTTTGTTCCACTCTGATGGTGTTGTCCCCGTTTCCCAGACTTGTGCAAATAGTTCCATTTAGTTGGCTTCATGATATCTCGCACACGAGAACCTTTAGCTCAACCTTCAAAATATAGTGTACCGTGTATATAGTGTATAGTGGTTTATGGGACAACTGTATGTCATATTTATATCGAGCAGTCTGTTATATCGTTGTGCAGAAATGTAATGGTCTAGTGCAGATTGGGTGGGGTATCTATGTCTTTTTCTTCTTCTTTGATCCTCAGCCGCTGACTGCCAAAACAGTCAGTGGCCATCATGCCTGGTGGCGTCTTGTAGGGCAGCAACAAATTGATTTCACTTTGCTTGGTCGGTGGCCATCCTTCGTACAGTGCCCCAACTCTGGTTCATTCTTTGCAACTCAGCCTCCACAGTCCTCTGCCAAGTTGTTTTTGATCGGCCTCTCTTTTGTTTTCCTTCAGGGGTCCATAGCATAGCTGTTCTTGTGATGGCATTGGGGTCTCTTCTGAGGATGTGGCCAACCCAACTCAAGACATCAACAACAGAATGAACAAAGCAAGAACATCTGGAAGTCCTCTCAGTACAGCACAAGCACAAAATTAAGATTATATCAGAGCTATGTGCTTTCTGTGCTTTTCTATGGTGCAGAGTAACAGAGAAGGAAATGATGAAATTGTCCTCTTTTCACACAACCTGCCTAAGAAAAATTATCCGAATCTTTTGGCGGAATACCATCACCAACCAAGATCTGTTTACTCTGAGCAAGCAAGAGGACATGCACACCATCATAGCTGGCAGACGCTGGAGTTGAGCTGGCCATGTCCTCAGAAGAGTTATCTATGTAGAAGATGAATAATAAGTACAAGGATCTAGAGGCTCATGAATGGACAATATGAGAAATTTAGGTTTTACCCAGGGATAAAAAAGGACATTGATTTTCTCAACAGGTGATGTTGTTAAAACAAACTGTAAAGGTATAAATGTGTAAGAAGATAATATTATGTAACTAACTAGTGTAAAAGCCTGCCATAAGATGGGAATTAAATTCAAAAGCACCAATACCTAATGGCAATTTTACTTATTCAAAAGTATTTTTTTTAAACCACTGTGCATCAAAACAGTACACGAACTACGTAGCAGCAGACAGGATCCCAATGTGTGTATGCAGGATCACACATTCTATAAATATTTTTGTGCACACAGTCATTTGCGCATTTTTCTTTGGTAAGTGTTACTATTTTCGGTAGAGTACATATAAGGGAAACAATACAATTAATGTCTAACTTTCAACCAGTTTCATCCCTTAGCGTTGAGCACTGACAGAAAAAGCTGGGATTTTATATATAGGATAACACATAACCATAATCTTCATTTCTTTTTTCTTATGGTGCACGGAACCATCACCAATGATGGACCCCATGAGGAAGCCTCTGCCATCAATGGTACCTATACCTTGTAGCAATATGGCAGCTTGTGTACCCTGACAATCCCCAGAGCTATGCCAGTGGGAGATTTACTCCTGGTAGGTTCAACCACGCTGGACTGGTCTGTGTGGGTAGGGGTCAGACAAAAGCTGGTACTCTGGTCCTCCAGGTTGGGGGTTTTAGCACAGGGCCGACACCCCTGTCTATGTAAAAAAATTGCACGTTACGGAAACAACAATAAATGGAAAAACTTTGCTGAGGGACGGACATCCGGAGTCTCAGACTCATATGACTGACAGTGGTGAAAGCCGAAAGGAAGCCACTGGCATGAAAACGGATGCCCCGACCGCAAAACACAAAAACAAAATTGGTTTTTGGAACGTCAGAACTATGCATGAGGCAGGAAAGCTGAGACAAATCACAGCAGAGATGAGGAACTACAAGATACATATCCTGGGAATAAGCGAGAGCAGATGGACAGGTAGGGGGAGAATAAAAACAGCTACAGGGGAAACAGTACTTTATTCTGGCAGAGAGGATGGTCAGCACAACGAAGGTGTAGCCATTATCCTGAAGAAAGGAATGGAAAGGTCTTTACTGGAATGGAAACCCATCAAAAACAGACTGATAAGAGCAAGACTAAGAGGGAGATTCACCAACACCACAATTATACAATGCTATGCACCAACAAACGACATCGATGAAGAGATCAAGGACAAGTTCTATCAACACGTACAAAAAGAAATGGAAACTACACCCAGGTACGATCTCATTATAGTAATGGGAGACCTAAATGCAAAAGTGGGAGCACACAATAATTATAATGAAAGAGTAATGGGGAAATGCGGCAGTGGAACAGCAAATGAGAATGGGGTCAAATTAATAAGCTTCTGCAGTATTAACAACCTGGTCATTGGAGGAACACTTTTTCCACACAAGGAAGTGCACAAGTTAACATGGGAATCACCAAACGGACGAGACAGAAACCAGATAGATCACATAATGTTCAATGGCAGATGGAGACATGCACTACAAGACGTGAAAGTAAGAAGAGGTGCAGATGTGGGAAGTGATCATCACCTAGTAGTAGCAAGACTGAAAGTGAAACTCAGAGCTGCTGGACAAGTTGCAGTCAAACAGAAAAGATACAACATCACGAAACTGAAGGATCCCCTCACCAGAAAAGCTTTCGTGGTCGACGTAAAGAGAAGATATGAGATTATCAAAAGCCAGGAAAGAACAGAGACCGATGATGTTGACCAGAGATTCAACACCATCTCAACAATATACAAGGAAAGCAGCAAGTCATGCTTGGGATTCCAGGAAAGAAAGAGCCAAGACTGGATAACACCAGATACGCTAAACACCATAACGAAGAGAAAGGAAATGAAAAGAAAGAAAACAGAAGCTAAGTCTCCCAGATTAAAGGCAATATATAGTGAACAGTACAGTCAGAGTGCACCCGTGTGTTGCCGGGGCCCGAAAGGGGAGCAAAGAATAGTAACACTGCACCCTACCACGCATGTCGTAAAAAGCGACTAAGGAGGGTTGGGCATGGGGCGGTTTACCCCATCCCGTAAAAACTTCGCACAGTGGGCTGATCACCTGCTTGCCAACCAATCTGATTACGGAAACAACGATGGATTGTTTGGTCTGTTTTTGTTCCACAAAGACGCCACTAGGCGTGGTGGAAACAGCGATAGATTGATCAATTTGTTGTTGCCCTAAGACGCCACTAGGCGTACTGGCCACATACTGCTTTGCCGGTTGGTGGCTAAGGATGGAAGAAGAAGAAGACAGTCAGCTGGACAAGGAAGTTAAACGTCAAGCCCGTGCTAACAAAAGGACATTTCTGGATGACCTTGCAAGACAGGCAGAAGAGGCAGCACTGAGAAATGAACAAAGCACAGTATACAAAATAACTAAAATCATCAGTGGAAAACGAGGTGCAAACAATATTACATTAGTAAGAGATAAGCAAGGAAATCTCATCACAACAGTAGAGGGACGGGAAACAAGATGGGCAGAGCATTTCAGAGAAACTCTGAATAAGGAACCACCAGAGACACAATTGAATGTTCCTGAGGCTGAAAATGATCTAGATGTTAATACAGACATCCCACGAAAAGAAGAAATCATCACAGCAATCAAAGGGTTAAAGAATGGAAAAGCTCCTGGTCATGATAACTTAAATGCAGAGCTATTTAAGACAGACCCAGAGCTAGCAGCAGAACTATTAGAACCACTATTTGCACAAGTCTGGAAAACAGGGACAACACCAACAGAGTGGAAAAAAAGGAATAATTGTCAAATTGCCCAAGAAGGGAGATCTTGCAGACTGCAATAATTGGAGAGGAATAACTCTTCTCTCAGTTCCCAGCAAAATACTAGTGTCACAGTGCAGGGTCTTCTTTTAAGGTAAACTAGGTGACAGATGGCAGGCCTAGTTGTTGTATGTTCAAGTTGTCAATATATTTTATTGACTCATCTTCCAAGTAAGAACTATCTCTTATTGACTGGCCATCACCGCCAGAGTTGTCGATTCCTGGATGAGTTATGGTTCGTTTCTTTTATTACCCTGGACTTGTTCTTCCCTCCTTGTTGTTATTAGACAGTGACTACTTCGTATAGCAGTATTTCCTGATATATATATATATATATATATATATATATATATATATATATATATATATATGAGTTTATACCTTATTCACGCACCCACTCCACAACTTTTTATAAATCAAACCAACTGGTGTGGTGGTATTCCAAATGAAAACAGTTTTATTTACATGATACAAGATCCACAATTTTCCAACAGAGTGCATATGACATAAATCTCCATTTCAATCTATACATCCAGACCCTGATTCAATCTAGGTTTCAAAGGTATACTTATTACCTCTTCTGCAGACTCTGGCTTATATATATATATATATATATATATATATATATATATATATATATATATATATATATATATATATATATATATATATATAGTCTGTTAACATTTTATCCTCCTTTTCTTGCTATATCCCCAGGACTCGTGCTAAAGCCTCCCTAAGTCCTTGTATACTATTTCTCTCTTGTATCAACCTGGTCAGGCTTAACTCTATTAATTGCATCATAATCAAATCAAAGTTTATATTTGCAAATCAAACAATGTCAGGTACTTCTGTGGCAGCATTGATACTTACGCTGACGTGAGAGCGCATGATTTATCTCATGGATGTCAGTGTGTTGCAAAACCCTTGCTTATTTATCTTAGTCTATGACTAAGCCTCATCTCCTTTATATAACAGCCCATCCTGGCTATCTGCTAATAAAAGTTATCCACTTTGCAATTTTAATCGTGTCTTTGCTTCAATGTTCTCTTTTGTTGCACGCTCCCTTAAATGTGAGCGTCATTACCCTCTGATAATATGTTGACCGTATTTCTGAAACATGTCTCTCTTCATATAGTTTATGCATAATAAAAGTCAAAAGTCATCTTACCGTAATTATACAGAATCCAAATACTTATCACAGTTTCCTACTATCACACCTAGGAGCTAGCCCTATATTTTAAACACAGTTCAATCTAGTCCTCTGAATTGCTACTGCTAATCAGTCTAAAGCTATCTATTGTTCTGTGCAAACTGCTGTCACCCACAGAATTCACTTCTTGAGATCCCGGCAATACACCTCTTGCTTCTTTGGTTACACAGACCGGACTAATTTCTTTTGTCCTTCAAATCATTGTCCCATGATCCGTTCTTGTTTTTCAGTCAATCCGATTGGTCTGTCCTGTTCCTACTCACCGATCACAAACTCATGCTTAATTCCACGCCGGCAACTCAGTGAGCTTTGTTCCGTAACTGTTTACACCCTACTCATATTTTTCTCGTGCGTTTGTTTTTCTTCCCAACTCACAAACCTGTAAGGGGCGTTGTAACTGTATTTTTTTCTTGTTGAGGTGATCACTGGCCCAAGACAGTATACATGTTGTTAGGTGTGTAGTGCGAGCAGATGATGAACTGAGTGTGGGTGCGAATGAAGGCGCGAATGTGTTTAGGCTCATATGTATGTAGACCCTGCAACCCATACACTCACATGCAGTAGTCAAGGATGCTTGGACACTGCAGACACGTTTCAAAACATTTATTGACGAGAACACACATGGTATCAACAGGAACAGTCATTGTAAACAAGGTCATGCTGACCGGAAATCGATAGGTATACATTAGGCATTCATCAAGCTGGTAAACATTTGAATATTCGTGCATGGTCAATACAATGTTGTTCAATAAGGACAGTTCGTGGCGTCGCCCTGGGATTACTGACTAAACGCGTCAGATACCTTAATCACTTTGACACATAGGTGCAACTTGGCATTCCCCGCCAATTGCACATTATCAGGCTGTAGTATAATAGCCGAAAACACAGGCCTCGTTCTGACGTCGGCTGTGTACTTCTGATAAGCAGGTTACCATCAACCCTGCAGTAATGCTTATTGTAGACATAAATTCCGCCAATCTGCGGTTCCCACAATATATCTTCGTCACTGGATTTCTGGATGGTATGAAGACTAATAGTCTTGGATGGCTACCCTGAGCACAACATATACGTTCTGAAATGGAGGACCGGTGAGCTGCAGTTCACAGACTAGGCAATCTTCTAACATGTTCTGCTACCGAAAGCATAGTAATGGAAAAAGTCGGTATTACCTGTAACCGAGTCCACAGAACTTAACAAGGAACTCTGCTGTCATTCCAACGCACAGAGATTCACTGGGGAAAACTGCCAGTGCAGTTACTTCGAAGATTCTCCCCGAAAAACACAATGGACTCTCGTCCCTTCAGAAACCAGGACACTTCTCGGCTTGCCGGAAGTCTAACTCCACTCCCGCTTAAAAAAACCTGCCCATGGGCATACGCCCAAACTGTCTACCTTTGACCCTAAAGGTCAAACACAATGAATGAATAAACAAGGGAAGACAACCCCTAATCAACCTGACATCGCAGGTAAAGACACAATTATTCTTATGATAAAAACATAAGCAAATAACCCGACAGATGACTCCATCAAAAATGACAGCAACATATTACTACCACCCCCCTGTAAAAAAAAATGAAATTTTTTTTTTTTTAATATGTCCATGAGCAAGATTGCACAAGTATCACTTATATGCTCATGAAAAAATGAACCTAATATCAGGTACAATAGACACATAAACAAAGCGTCTGAAGAGGATACAAATCATCTCCCAACATAGGAGAAAATATTTCCTTTAAGCCAAACAAACTAAGGGGGTACCATTAAAGAAACCTAAGTTGCTGGCAATACCAATCATATATCAATCATTACTAAATACTATAATTATAGCAATATACAAATGTCATGAATTACAATGCTATATTAGCAACATATCACTGATGGATGGACAAAATGAAATTTGTTAAATTATCTAAACATCATCCAAATACATTTGTATTACAACATATTAGGATATTAAGGACAGACCTAAGTCCGAAAGTGTATCAGGAAAAACTAGGACACAAGATTTAACTGGAATCATGTGGGCATCTGGACAATATGTCCGCCATCACATTATCCGAACCACGGATAGCTCGCACCGTGAAATGGAAAGGCTGAAGAGCAATAGCATAACGAGTAGATCTCGAGCTCTTCAAATCCTTACTTTGCATAGCCGTAAGAGCTTTTTGGTCGGTTTCCATAAAGAAATGCGCGCCCAGAAGGAACCTTTGTAGCTTAAGAATGGACCAAACCATAGCTAACAATTCACAGTCTAAAACCGAGTAATTCCTTTCTGTCGCATTTAGCTTCCTAGAAATATACATTACAGGATGCAGAGTTCCTGAATATTCCTGCATTAGCGCCGCTCCAATCACAGTGGAAGAGGCATCACTACGAAGAACAAAAGTCTTATCAATCGTTGGTAGTCTTAAGATAGGATGAGATGAGAACAAATTCTTAACCTGATCCAATGAAGATTGGCATTCCTGGGACCAACGCACCATATTAGGAGAACCTTTTTTCAATAACGATGAAAGTGGTGCCATAATGGAGGACAGATTCTCAATGAATCTTCCATAGAATTGTATCAATCCCAAGAGACTACGCACTTGCTTTTTTGTCTTCGGAACCGAGATATTTAATATCTTCGAAATGTTTTGGTCCTCTGTCTTCAACAGACCATGACCAACTCGATGACCTAGGAAGGAAATTTCACTAAACCCAACAAAAGCTTTAGAGGGTTTTGCAGTCAAACTATGCTCACGTAGAGTAGATAGCAATTCCTTTAGACCCAAATAGTGTTCTTCCCAAGTATCGCTGAAAAGACAGATGTCGTCTAAATATGCGATGACATCTGCACGATCTGATAGAATTCGTCGCATCATGCGTACGAAAGTCGCTGGGGCGTTCATAAGCCCGAAAGGCATAAAATTCCATTGAAACAGACCCCTAGGTGTCGAAAAAGCAGTGAGAGGTTTGGCGTGTTCCGTCAGTGGGACTTGCCAATAACCTTTCGACAAGTCTAGTTTAGTAAAGAATTTAGCTTTAGAAAGTCTAATAAGTAGATCATCTAATAATGGCATAGGTTCAGCATCGAACTTCGTAACTTGATTTAATTTGCGATAGTCAACGCAAAGACGTATGTTATTGTCTTTCTTTCGAACAATAACTATCGACGAAGAATAAGCTGAAGTGGATGGTTCAATTATTTGCAGTTGAATCATTTCATCCAATTCTTTCTCGACTTGTGCTTGAAAATGAATAGGTATTGGGTATGGTCTTACTCTGATCGGATTACGATCAGTAAGTATGATGTCATGTTCTATGACATCTGTGTGTCCAGGAATGTCGGTAAGGACATCCTGATATGATTGTAGCGTAGAGGATACTTGACGTTGCTCCTCAAAAGACAAGTTCGAAGAGATTGTAACGTCCCTCCACGATTCCGTTGAATTCAGTGGAATCGCAGGAAGAGGTAAGTTAACGTCAGAAAAAATAGTTTCCTCATCCTGTATAACGGACAGGGATGAGATGTGACCATGTTGGACTGGAGAGTCGTCCATCGCCTGGAAAATAGGCTGCAAATAGTCTGGACGTTCAATAAACTCTGTTAGCATATTTATATGGAAGGTTTTATGCCTTCCATCCACATCGACAATATAGTCGACATCGGAAATTTTGGAGACTATAGTGTATGGACCTTTCCATGAAATGAGAAGTCTATTCTCTCTTGAGGGAAGTAAGACATATGCTTTGTCTCCAGGACAAAGTTGACGTAGGCGTCTTTTCTTGTTAGCAAATCGCCTAGCTTTTTCTTTCGCAAATTCGGAAGATGAAGTTGCTAACTTGCACGATTCGATAATCTTTTCTCTAAGAGCAATGACATATTCATATGACGATTGTGTATCATCGTCAATATTATCAGAAGTTATCAAATCGTGTAACAAGGACATCGGACCGCGCGGTTGCGCACCAAAGACAAGTTCGAAAGGAGAAAACCCTGTATGCTCATTGGGAACTTCTCTATAGGCAAAGAGGACTGCAGGTAAAACCCTGTCCTAATCTTCAGGATGATCCTCCGTTATCTTGCCAAGTAAGTTCTTTAGTGTCCTGTTAAGACGTTCTACCAATCTATTGGACATTGGATGATAAATACTACTGAGAGACCTTTTAATGTCTAGCGTAGCCATTACCTGAGACATAACGTCCAAAATTAACTGAGTGCCGTGGTCCGACAGTATTTCTCCGGGGAATCCCAGATGAGAAAATATGAGCCAAAGAGCATCAGCGATATCGACAGTTGATATGCTCTTCAGAGGAATAGCCTCTGGCCAACGCGTGCACATGTCCACGCAAGTGAGGATAAATTGGTGTCCTCTGGCTGACTTAATTTTGAACGGACCAATGATGTCTATAGCCATTTTCTGAAACGGCCGAATCGGAATATCTGCAGCCTGAATAGGAGCAGCATGTCTCGGACCTCTAGACTTGACCTCTTGACAAATTTTGCAAGATCGGCAATCTTCTAACATGTTCTGCTACCGAAAGCATAGTAATGGAAAAAGTCGGTATTACCTGTAACCGAGTCCACAGAACTTAACAAGGAACTCTGCTGTCATTCCAACGCACAGAGATTCACTGGGGAAAACTGCCAGTGCAGTTACTTCGAAGATTCTCCCCAAAAAACACAATGGACTCTCGTTCCTTCAGAAACCAGGACACTTCTCGGCTTGCCGGAAGTCTAACTCCACTCCCGCTTAAAAAAACCTGCCCATGGGCATACGCCCGAACTGTCTACCTTTGACCCTAAAGGTCAAACACAATGAATGAATAAACAAGGGAAGACAACCCCTAATCAACCTGACATCGCAGGTAAAGACACAATTATTCTTATGATAAAAACATAAGCAAATAACCCGACAGATGACTCCATCAAAAATGACAGCAACAGGCGTTAATTATTTGTTGTCTCCCTTGGAGGTTTTTGCTTTAATATTACAGTCTCTTCTCTAAGTCTTACTAGAACAATCATGATATGCAAATTCTCTACACCATAACTGTGTACTCATAGAAACTATCTAAGTGTAAATCAGCCTTGTTTTCAGTAGCTTTGATTTAAAGGGTTCTCTCCCTTTCCCTCTAAGCTTAGGTGTACAACCCTTTATCTCCCATCTTTAAGACAAATAGCCTGTTTTCTAGACCACTCAAATTTTCTAAACCATTTCCTCATACTCTTTTAGTTTATCAAACCCAAATCACCGTTCATCTGAACCTTGTCTACAGCATTAATAACGCCGTGAAAACCCAACGGTGACACTAGGCAGGATAATTATACAGAAAATCTCAAAAGCAGTAGACCACAAACTGAGGAAAGAACAAGCAGGATTTAGAAAGAACAGAAGATGTGTAGATCATATATTTACCTTCAGGAACATTATAGAGCAGTACTCAGAATGGCAAAGATAGTTGTACATTAATTTCGTTGATTTTGAAAAGGCTTTTGACAGTATACATAGGTACAGTTTATGGAAAATACTGAGGGCTTATGGAATTCCAAGCTGCATAGTGTCAATCATAAAAAGCCTTTATGCCAACTTTACATGCAGCATTGGGCAGAGCAACCTAACCTTTGAAGTGAAGACAGGAGTACGACAGGGATGCCCCTTATCAACCACTCTATTTTTAACAGTCATAGACTGGGTGATCCGCCAGACAACAGAGGGCAATCCAAGAGGAATAAGATGGACTACTTTTTCTACACTGGAAGATCTGGAATATGCAGATAACATTGCACTGCTAGCACATTCACATCACATCCAGGAAAAAACGGATAGACTTAATAAGTATAGCCAGCAGGTGGGCTTGAACATCAACCTAAAGAAGACAGAGGTCATGACGCTCATTGTGAGCAACCCTGAGCCCATATCAGTAAGGAATCAGCAACTGGAACAGACAGATGCCTTCACATACCTAGGATGCATAGTAACACCAGACGGCGGAGCAAGCAAAGACATCAACAACAGAATGAACAAAGCAAGAACAGCCTTTTTAGTCTAAACAACATCTGGAAGTCCTCTCAGTACAGCACAAGCACAAAATTAGGATTATATCAGAGCTGTGTGCTTTCTGTGCTTCTCTATGGCATGGAGAGCTGGAGAGTTACAGAGAAGGAAATGTCGAAATTGTCCTCTTTTCACACAACATGGCTAAGAAAAATTCTCCGAATCTTTTGGCCGAATATCATCACTAACCAAGATCTGCTTACTCGGAGCAAGCAAGAGGACATGCACACCATCATAGCTGGCAGACGCTGGAGCTGGGTTGGCCATGTCCTCAGAAGAGACCCCGATGCCATCACAAGAACAGCTATGCTATGGACCCCTGAAGGAAAACGAAAGAGAGGCCGACCAAAAACAACTTGGCGGAGGAATGTGGAGGCTGAGATGCAAAGAATGAACCAGAGTTGGGGCACTGTACGAAGGATGGCCGCTGACCGAGCAAAGTGGAATCAATTTGTTGTTGCCCTACAAGACGCCACCAGGCGTAATGGCCACTGACTGCTTTGATGGTCTGCGGTCTAAGGATCAAAGAAGAAGAAGATGAGGAAGCCTATGCCAAAGCACAAACTCTTGGACTGATAGGTTGTGTAGCAATTTGATTTACATGATAAAGCTGCCGGCCTCACGCATACCGTGATATTTGTTGCCTTTTATGACATGCCTGAGGGAGTAGTTGTCCTAATCTTTTTTTGACTCCTCAGAGGCCCCCAAGTATATACATAATCATTACAAGAATATTTTAATTTGTTGGAAGTCATATTAACAACAACAATTTTTTTATATAAATAATTTGAAACGTTCAGACATAAGAAAATCTAACTACAAAAAAAAAAACAGGCATCCTAGGTGGCCCTTGTGAGAACAATGTATCATATTTTGGTGCTTGGGGTTGAAAGAGTTATCAGCTTACAACTAATTTGTCTCCCTTTAATACTTAAGGAGGCATCATGTTACAATAGCTTTGTCTCCCTTGTCTTACACAAGAGGGTGCTGTGCTATCACAGAATAATGAAACCATCATTTGTAGACAAGAGCAACAAAACAGTCTGACTGAAACAGACAGAAAAACATCTGAATAATTCAAAACAAATTGTCTTCATCAGTGAACAATCATAAAATAACAAATAAACAATCTGGATTTTTAAAAATGGAGAAAAGAGAAACAAACATTATTTTGTTATAAGGAAACTGGACTAACTGATTACTTTCTGATATGCCCTGCTAGTGATAAATTATAGCAACAAAGCAGACCATAATACATATTGTGTTATTACATTACCAGTGATTACGATATAATAGTAGAGAATAAAAATTCAAACAGTCTAATATACATGTTAAGCCCATATTACTGAAGACAATACAACAGAAAGAACATTCTAGATAATTTACTTTGGCCAAAAGGTTCATCTACTGTCTTAATAAACAGTTTTGCTCCTTACTGACACTTGAGTTCACTGCAAGGGTCATGGCTGTTGAGGTAGATGCAAATGGTCTAGTAGCTGCCTCAGTGTATGATCTACTGAAGCTGTTGGGTGTTGAGGATTGATGCTTGGTTTGCGAGCATTTCGGTTTGAACTTGATTCGGATGGTCGCACCATGTAACACCTCTACTAAATAAAATAATAAGGTTCGCGTGTAACGTTGTATGATGCGTTAGGCTAGTAACGAGAGTCTTTTGTGTAGCCTTCGGGCATATAACAGAGTTTTAGGATTGTGTGGTAGAACCACTAATGATTATGTATAACCGTTAATATAGTGCTTGTAAAGCCAATAAAGTAATAATGTGTTTAAGGACCAGTGAGTCCAGGATTATATAAGGCGGTATTATTTAAACGCAATATATCTTAGACGCGATATTCGTGAAATATGAACGCGGAGATAGTGTGACGGCTGATAGAGCCCTGCTAGTAATGCCAAACTGAATTGATATTATAGACAGAGTTTCGATGTGTATATTAGGCAGTGACCCTAATGAAACTATTAGCAGGAATATTAATACTGCGTAAATATAATAACACTGACTAACAAAAGAAAACTTTTTTTTTCTTTCTCTAACATTTCTATGTTTTTCTGGTCAATTTTAGTGCGCTGTTTTTAAATCTGCAAACCGTTTTTCTCTATCAGGTCGGGATCTCTAGAAATACGCAATTGAAGTTTTTTAACAACGCATACAGTATTACAACATCATTCGTACAAGAAGTATAACAGTTATGTAGGCTTGAATTTCTTTGCAGTCGACTTTCGTCGGTGAATGGCATGTGGTACATCGCGATGAAGCATCCAACAATAATCGGCAAGCATGGTCACACTCCACCGTCCTTGATAACGTGACTCCATTACGGCGATATCTTGATGGAATCGTTCTCCATGTTCATCGCTGACTTCGCCAAGGTTGTCAGGGAAAAAGTCAAGATGCGAATCGAGCAAATGGATTTTGAGGGACATGTTACAGCCCATAATTCTGTATGCATCTATGCACTGCTTAACAATATGCAACATAGTCAACAGATTTGTGATTTCCCAGAAAGTTATCGACTATCGATTTGAATGCCATCCATGCGCGAAGTTCACTACCATGTAACAAGTTCTCGAATTGTTTGTCTGCAATAACTTTCCTAATCTGAGGTCCTACAAAGATACCTTCCTTTATCTTTGCATCGCTAACTTGCGGAAACTTTTCTCGAAGATAAGTGAAAGCTTTGCTCGTTTTATCTAACGCTTTTACAAAATTCTTCATGAGCCCCAACTTTATATGTAACAGTGGTAAAATGAAGCTGTCTTTGTTAACTAATGGCTCGTGTATTACATTTTTATGCCTGAGCTGCATACGATCCCGGATAGGCCACAACTTTCTTGCATAATGTTCCTGTCTGTTGCGGCTGTCCCATTCACATCGGAAGCAACAAAATTTAGTATACCCAGTCTGCATGCCCGTGAGAATTGCAATGACCTTAGGTCTCCACAAATCCGCCATTGGTAGTCATTGTACTTTATTTTTTCCAAACGTATAGCCATATTGTCATAAGTTTCTTTCATATGAACAGAGTAGGCGACTGGAATTGATGAAAATAAATTTCTGTTATGCAATAACACGGCTTTTAGACTAGTCTTGGAAGAATCGATGAAAAATCGCCATTCGTTGACTATGTGCTCATGACCGTTTACATCTTTGCAATAGCAAATGTCATCATCCATCTCAAAGTATTGAACAAGTTCTCTGTGTCTATGACGAAATTTAGATATCGGAGTATTGGGCGCTAAAAGATTCCATTCTTTGAGTCGCGAACCGAGTAATTCCGCTTGTCCTTTGGTAAGAGCGAGATCACGTATTAGATCTGAAAGTCCTGAATGGTTAATTAAGTAAACACCATCGTTCACCGGTATGTAATCTGAGTCAGAATTAGTTTCTAAAGCAGGTAAACTATCACTTTCTGATGGTTCATTCACGTCCAACGGATATTGTTCTGGTGGTACTTGGATCGGACACGTGATTGGATCATGAGGCACTGGTTTCGAAACCAATTCAATATTTGAATAAACCACAGACTTTCTAGTTTTAAAAGTGAAACCATGGATATTTGTCAAGCAGAAGTAACAATCAGTAGTGTGATTTTTATGTTCACGCCATATTACTGGCACTCCAAAAGGCATCGACTTATGCTTCGGCGATTTTCGTAACCAACCTGCCAATGTATCGAACAAACTGCATTTGGTTTCCAAGATTTATTTGCATCATCAACTTTCGAATCGAAATAAAGTTCATATGCTTTCTTTAGTAATGGTGTAAAGTTTTTCTGGTCAACACGATCGGTAAAATATCCGCACATGTAACAGAACAGATCAGCCGAATTTCTACAACTTCTAGAAGCCATATTTTGCTCAGAATTATTTCAAAATACAGTAACTATTTGAAAAATCACGTAACATATGTCATGCATCTTTTAGCAGTATAAAAAGTAGAATTATGTTGCTTTTTATTAATTTTTAATAAGTTATATAGTAAAAATGAAACGGAGCAAATAACGGTTTCCCAAAAATATATTTATTCACAAATATCTTAAGAACCCGACGTGATAGAGATAAACGGATTTCAGATTTGAAATCAGCGCAAGAAACTGACCTAAGAACACTTATTCTTATATAAGAAAGAAAAATGTTGTTTGTCAGTGTAATTATGCCAAATGCTTGGTAGATAGATTTGGTTAAAAGACATGAACGATATTTAAAACGGTTACATGACAGACGTGCAATGTCTGATAAGATATAGACTCTGAACTGTGATAGCAAGTGTCTTTAATGTGAAATATCTTATTGTCAAGAATTCATGATGAAACGATGAATGATTATTAAAATGTTTAGTCGTCCGAACGAGACTTGTTCACTGAAGTTTTTTGAAAGTTCCAGTTATGTTATATGACTATTGACCATTGACCTTCAAGGTATGGTTCAAAAGAATACAACACTCTGTTAAGCCACTAAGAATTGAACTAATAAAACACTGACAGTTAAATATATATATGAAGTTTAATCAGATAAACGTTTATACTCAACTATCAAAATTAACAAAGACGAATCCAATGTTGCAGCAGAAAAGATACTCGGTGATAGACAGAACAGATGAATTAACAGTGCATGAAATGAAATATAATATTAGCCCAGCAATCTAAGAAAAAGTCTGCAACAGTCAAGAACTAGGGCACTTAAGAGGCTCAGTGTAACTATGGAAGTGGGAGCGTGTTGGCTGTGGAACAACCACAACGAGGGCTATGGAATTCAGGACAGTAGTTTATTTTTACCATAAGGGTTACTTTCACAACTGCCTCCAGCTGGCAAAAAACAGGAGTGAAGGTGAAAGCTGCAACCAAGGTGGAGTGGGCTCAATTTTCTGCACAAAACAACAGGAGGCTGACACTTGGGAGTCATGACCCAAGTGAGTCCACCCCCCAGACTGTAAAGGAGATTAAAGGACCAAAACACTTGATCAACGGGGGGACCACTTCTGGTGATCAGATCACCTCTTGTTGTATCGCTCTGTATAGAGTTTCCTATCATCTAGTCATAGCTAACTAAACTATTCTCTATGAGAGATCACTGACCTGTTGGAATGAGAGAACAAAAAGAGTGACGAGTACGGTGGTATAGGCTTGGCACGAGATGAGAGGTTAACTTCAGACATCCTTCTTGGTCTTGCTGATGATGCTGCCTCTTCTTCATCTTCCTCCTCTTCTTCTTCTTCCTCATCCTCTCCTTCCTCACCCTCTGTACCCTCTGTTCCTTCCTCATCAGTTTCCTCACTGTTTTCCTCCTCATCATCTATTAATAAAAAGTAGTAGTTTTTTTTTTGTTTTTTTTTCTGTTTAACAGAATAAAATAAAAAATGCAGTAAAAATAAAATAGAATGCTTAAATGTTTTGCTATTCTGAAACACTCTGACATGGTTCATATTACTATCAGCTGGCACAGTTCATAAATCTTCTGAATCAGACGGACTCATGTTAAAAGAACATAAAAGTAGCAGTGATAAAAATGATATTAAAAACATAGTGAGGTGAACGAAAATAGACACAGTAACGCATGTTACTAAGACAAAGGAGAAAAGAGAATGCCTACATTACGACCACAAGGCCTTCGTCAGGGACAAACTAACAAAAACAGAGGAGAAAAAAAAAGTGAGAACTAAGCAGAATACACCTCAAAAAAAATTATTATAATTGACATGAACCATAAACGGAAGTAGCTGGAGATACTCCTGTGAAAATTTGTATGAATAAAAAATATTTATTTAAAAAAAAAGACAAAAAGAATGGCAATGGGAGACAAAAAAAAACAAAAAAACAGGATGCCAAAAAAGGACAGATATAAAAATCGAATAAACATGCAAACAAATTAATATTAGTTAAGAATAAAAAAAAATGATATTTAAAAAAAAAAAACAAATAAAAATGATATTTTAAATAAGGGAAAATATAACATTGAAAAGTAAAGACCAAAAATAGTAATTTTTAAATACTAAAAAAATCATAAAGAGAGTGAAAAGTAAAAAGCTAGCCCACATGAAAAGAGTCTGATCCATTAACATAAATTCATACAAATTAGGAAGATTATTTGTAGCATTGAATTCAATGGCTCACAAAACTGATGAAGAAAAAGATCATTTGTGAAGTTTAGGAAAGTACTCATGTGAATTAGTTTTTAAAATGTCAGATTTTTGTGTAATAAAATAAACAAGAAGTTCAACATCAGATATAATGACATTCACATGGTGAACAGAAAGACCATCTCTGGGTCCTATAACAATACCGACACATGAGAAATGTTAGAAAATGTAAACTAATACAGCTTTATTACAATATCAAATATAATAACTTTTATAGCCACTAATAAATACCATATCCATTACTGTCCTACCTCGAAGTGGGACTTTGTGGCTGTTTCTGTACTCTCCAGATGGGACACGATCTGGACTCAGATCTAGATGCACATGATGATCGCCTGGAGTACTTTCCCTTCTGTAAGATCTTAGAACAATAATACAGGAATGGATACAGTAATGACAGCAACATTGTTTAACAAATGGTATCTAATATCAGAGTGCCTGTTAACTCTTTTTTAAAAAAAATTGAGGATGATAAATATCCTGTTCAACCTTCTTCTCTTCTTCTTTGATCCTTAGCCGCTGACTGTCAAATAAGTCAGTGGCCATCATGCCTGGTGGCGTCTTGTAGGGCAGCAACAAACTGCTTCCACTTTGTTCGTGTGGCGGCCATCCTTCGTACAGTGCCCCAGCTCTGGCTCATTCTTTGCATCTTGACCTCCACAGTTCTTCGCCAAGTTGTTTTTGGTCGGCCTCTCTTTCACTTTCCATCGGGGGTCCATAGCATAGCTGTTCTTGTGATGGCATCAGGGTCTCATCTGAGGACATGGCCAACCCAACTCCAGCATCTGCCAGCTATGATGGTGTGTATGTCCTCTTGGTTACTCCAAGAAGTAGTTCTTGGTTAGTGATAGTATTCGGCCAAAAGATTAGGAGAATTTTCCTTAGGCAGAGTGTGTGGAAGGAGGACAGTTTCAATATTTCCTTCTCTGTTACTCTCCAGCATTCTGCATCATAGAAAAGCACGGAAAGTACACAGCTCTCATATAATCTTAATTTGGTGTTAGTGCTATACTGGGAAGACTTCCAGATGCTGTTTTTTTTTTTTTTTTTTTTTTTTTTTTTGCGTTCGCCCGCTAATACTCGAGGCGAAATCTCAGGTTATTATTTTATGTCTAACCTGACATTGATTTTACGTGAGTATCCCTTTATTTCTTGTACAGAGACAGGTGTCCCTCGCCATTCAGGCAAATACTCGCCGATTTCGGAGGTACCCATTGCAGCTGGGTCGGCTCAGGAGCCGCCAGTCCCTGGTCGACGACACTTCTTCAAATGTTCTCGCCAGGTCTCGAGTTAATCCAGTCCAAATCCCGGTCGACGAAAAATCCTCAAATGCCGTCGCCCGGGTTTGATCCTGTATCACCCGGTCGCCAGAGCGGTGTTGTAACCACTACGCTAGCGCGGCTCCCCCAGATGCTGTTAAGACTAGCAAAGGCTGTTCTCGCTTTATTCATTCTGTTCGTGATGTCTTTGCTTGTTCCGCCGCCTGGTGTTACTACGCATCCTAGGTATGTAAATGTGCCTGTCTGTTCCAGCTTCTGGTTCCTTATTATTATGGGCTCAGGACTGCCCACATTGAGTGTCATGGCCTCTGTCTTCTTTAGACTGATGTTCAGACCCTCCTGCTGGCTATACTTATTCAGTCTATGTGTTTTTTCTTGGATGTGTTGGTGTAAATGTGCAAGTAGTGCAATTTCATCTTCATATTCCAGATCTTCCAGTGTAGAAAACATCGTCCATCTAATTCCTCTTGGACTGCCGTCTGTTGTTCAACCTTCAATGAATTATAATTAGGAGGCAGTTCTTAAGTTTTACTGAGGAACCAAAGTGGATGCTAATTTTTTTTTTCTCACAGGTAATGTTTTAAAACAACTTTCCCATCCGTAAGATTAGAAAACTCCGCCTAGGCCAGTCCCAAGCCCGGCTGAAAAAGGAGGAGGGCGGCCTGCATGGAGGCCGTAAGGAGGCAGCCCCTCCACCATGCAAAGGCACAACAGGCCAATCACCTGTTTGCTTTAAAACATGATTACTCGACCTACAAGAGAGAAAACCTGACTGATTCTAAAGGCGATGAACTGGAACGGACTACGGACTACGACTTATGGAACATGGAAAACAAGAAGTATAAATGGGAAAGAAGAGGAGCTGGTGGAAGAGATGAGGAAAGCAAAATTAGAAATCCTGGCTATAATGGAAACAAAGAAAAAGGGACAAGGAGTCATGGATCTCGATGACAACACGCTGCTCTACAGTGGCGTACCCACACCTAAAAGAGCTAAAGGGGGCGTGGGTTGCATTGTGGCCAAAAACCAAAAAGATAGTATCAAGGGATGGAACTTTGTCTCGGAGCGCATTATGGTTGTAAAACTAAAAGAAGGAGAAACCATAGTCAACCTGGTCATAGTGTATGGGCCAAATGAGGATGAGAGAGCAGAGGTCAAGGAAGAATTCTTCGAGCTGCTTCAAAGGACAGTGGATGACTGCCTAGATGAAATTATCATGCTCGGAGATTTCAATGCCAGAGTTGGAAATGACCATGCTTGATGGGGTGGAGTTATCAAAAGATATGGAGAAGATACTCTCAATGACAATGGAAAGCAACTCCTTAGATTCTGCAGTGAGCAGAATCTGATCATTACAAACACAAAGTTCCCCCATAAGCGCATACAAGCATACATAGATGTGAACCAACAAAGAATGAGAAGTCAGTGATCGACTATGCCATTATTAGGAGGAGCTCATTCAAATATGTCCGGGATGCTAGAGACTGGAGGGGGCCTGAGATTGGAAGTGATCACTACCTGCTTACAATCAAAAGAACAACTGAAGGAGTTGCTCAGCCTAGGAACTGCCCAACATCACGCAAGAAACCAAGTAAACGAACGGGAGAAATGAGCATTAAGACCTACAAGCTGAGAGAGCCAGAAATTAAGACCAGATATCAGGGGCTTATTGCTACAGCGGTGAGAAACACAGAAGAACAACCTGATGACTTGGAAACCCTCTGGCTTAAATTCAAGGACATCATAAAGACAGCTGCTGCAGAAGCATGTGGTGAAGTCCGACTTGGGAACAAGAGAAACAGGACACCTTGGTGGACAGAGAAAGTCAAAGAGAAAATAAGAGAGAAGAAAATGGCATGGAAACAATACTTAGGAGCTAAAAACACAGCAGGACAAATAGAGAAAGATAGAGAATATGTGATACTCAGAACAGAAGCAAAGAACAAGGTGCTAGCAGCAAAACAGAAGTCCTGGGAAGAATTTGGAGAAAAGCTAGAAAAAGATGCACAAGAAAACCAGAAATTGTTCTATAAGACCCTAAAGAACATGAGGAAAGAAAAACAATGCCCTCTCAAATTTATAAAGGACAAGCAAGGCAAATTGCTTACTGCCCTGAAGGAAGTAATGGAAAGATGGAAAGAATATTTCTCAGAACTCCTTGATGGTGAGCAAGGTCAAGCATGAGAAATGATAACCACTAGCACAGAAGAGGAAACTAATGGTGGTGAAGATGACATAAAGATGGAAGAACTGAAGGCAGCACTGGAGAAAATCAAGATGGGCAAAGCAACAGGGCATGATGGTATAACACCAGAAATGGTTAAGTACATGGGAGCATCAGGTGACCTATTACTCTTAAGGGTCCTACAGGCAGCGTGGTGCAACAAGACCATACCAAAGGATTGGGAGATTGCCATCATAACACCAATTTTCAAAAAGGGTGACAATCGACAATGTGGAAACCATAGAGGCATATCCCTTCTCAGTGTCCCTGGTAAAATCCACTCTAGAATCCTAGAGCAGAGACTCTGATGCCTAGCTGAGCCACAATTGGATGAGGTCCAGTGCGGATTCCGAGCTAACTGAAGTACTCAAGACCTAATCTTCACACTCAGACAGCTGAGTGAAAAGGCCCTTGAGTATAAGAGTGAGATGCATCTTTGTTTCATAGATCTGGAAAAGGCGTTTGACAGGGTCCCCCGGAGCAAACTTTGGGACTGTTTGGCAAGGAAGAACATTCCAGCACCTCTGATTCATGCTATACAGAGCTTCTACAAGTCTTGCAGAAATTATGTGAGGACAGCAAACCATAAGTCAGAAGAGTTCAGGACCACCACTGGTGTAAGACAAGGTGATATCCTGTCACCTTATCTTTTCATACTCCTCATGGACGATGTCCCAGTCTTGACATATGGATGCAAGTCATGGGCAATGACTACAACCCACAAAAGCCAGATCCAAACCTCAGAAATGAGGTATCTGAGGAAGGTGGTTGAAGTAACAAGAAGAGACATGGTCCGCAACCAGACGATATGTCAAGGCCTAAAATCCCGCCCCCTGCAGACCCAAGTAGAACAGTCCCAACTAAGATGGTTTGGCCATGTCTGCAGAATTGGAGAAGATCAGCTACCCCGACAAGCATGAGAAACAAAGAGCCAGGGATCCAGACCCCCAGAATGACCCAGAGTCTGGTAGGAAAACAACATTAGGCAATCTTTGAAGGACCGAGGACTAGAATGGAACCAGGCCAAGAGGAAGACAACCGATAGGATAGTCTGGCGCTCTCTCTTCCAAACCTCTACACCTCACGGTAGAAGGGGAATGACTAAGTAAGTAAGTAAGTAAGTAAGATCAGAAAACAATAATACAGGAATGAAGACAGCAATGACAGCAAAATTGTTTAACAAATGTTATCTGATATCAGACTGCCTGGTTTTAACTTTTTTTTTTTTTTTTTAACTAACTGAGGATGACACATATTCTGTTCAACCTCCAATGGGCTAAAAATACCTACAACACAGTTCTTACATTTTACTGAGGCATCAAACAGGATGCCAGGTTTTTGATGTTTTCTTACAGGTCATGTTTTAAAACAAGCAGTGAATATCTATATTTATGAGAAAATATCTAGCATATAAAATATAAAACCATTGTAAGTTGGCTGAAGAATATAATCAAGTTTCTGTAAGTCAAAATAATCAAATTTTTGTAAGTCTTATATGCAACACAAGCTTTTGTTTTATATCATGTAAAGATCAGACCTGAGAAAGTCTGACTGAAAATCTGAATGGGTATACTAGGTGTGGTGAAGTGGGATGTTATAAATATTTATAGGGGACTTAGTGTACTGACTGAGATCAGCTGTGAAGGTATCTATATCTATTAAGAGTAGTGTATTATAGATAACCTTACTTGCTACTACATATCTATATATCTCAGTCAGAATTATTCTGGAATAGTGTGATGACTACGTTATGTGTCTAGGGTATGTGTATGATGAAGTGTAAGTCACAACAACAGACAGATAAACAATTTAATTTAATCCACTACTCTTGACAACACTGTGACACTCACATACATATAACACTCTATGAGAATATCTTAAGGAGTCACTGATAACTTTTCAAATAACAATATGTATTCATGGTTATCATAAAGGTATATGTGTCCTGATTCAAATACAAAGGAACCAGGAATCACAATCAATTTTAATTACAAGTATATGTACAGACTTTATCAATATGAATATTGTAGTGACATATATTATTAAAATATCCTATGTGTGTCAGTTGTGTAGTGGTAATATGAGGTAATACTGGTTTTGTTTTGTTCAAGCTCTGTTGGTATTTGTCATCATGACTTCAATAGTTTGTCTTTTGGGACTAGTATTGGAGATGTTCTCAGTTCCTGATATTAAGACAATTAAATTCCCCTCTGAATGTTATTTTTACAAAGTCATTTCAAGATGAGGGGACATAATGTTGAGCTCAGCTGGCCAAATCAGCTTATCTTGCGTGATGGCGGCAGGAAAGGACTCCTCTGCTCGAATTCTCCCCTGGGCTCTGGAGACACCTCACTGATAGCTAAAAAGACCAAGGAGTATGCTGTCCGACTCTGGATTCAGCAAAGCTCTGACCAGGTGCTGCTCAGTACCATCAAGACCACGGTCCCTGTAAACAAGAAGGATGTACCTTCTACTTCATAACTAATTGATACTCTAGTTCTACACGGAGCACAATACAACACAAACATTGAGTTCAGAGCGTTAGGCCAACTGTCAGCTTCATCTGAAATACTTTATACCAGTATTTACCTCCTTAATGGTTACCACGCCTCTGCACTTCCAGCATTATTTCTGTCTAATCAATCATCCAGGTGTCAGTGTACTATTTGGCCATTCCATGCCGTTTTACTTCCCTCCGACACCCTCTGTTCAGGCTGGAGCATTATAGGCTTTATCTCCTGTTTGCCACTGAACTACACATATATATACAGGCATAAATTAACAATTTACATTCAATTTTCATTAAAAGATACTGAATGGTTCAAGCTTACCACAATTTCATGGAAATAAACACAGATACGTTGATTAGCAATGAATTCTGGCACAATTACTGGCACAAATTCCCATCTGCTTATGTTCCAGGCTTTTATTTAACACAACCATGAGCTGGCTTCAACGCACTGTTGCTTTATCAAGATTATTTGCACTAGTGGTCTCGAACTAACGCTCCTAAGTGAGTATATCAGCGAGTCTAGCCAATGAGGCCACGTTTCGACAAGTGTTTGAAAAAATGTTACCTTTTCACGTCTCCCCTAACAACGAAAGATAGTATTTATAGCCCGACCAATCGTGGTTAGTCTTTCATTTGTTGCGCTCCAATCAATTTGGAGTTTACATGGTAGGCTAATTCTGTAACGTAAGATTTTTTTCAAACACGTTATAAAAAAAATTTATGAGCAGAAATGATTCCATGCTGTCAGGCATCCCCACTATTTTATTTTGGTTATAATTTATTAATTCCTGGACTATTTGCGTAACGTTTTACATATTCTTGGTCAGCAAGCCCTAAGGAACCCAAATATCCAAATTTAAAAGAGCTACGTGGCTGCGTTCAAAATATGTATTTTCTACCTCCTGTTTCGAAGATGTGCTGTCTGGGTACTGTTATGTTTTCAACCGTAAACCCATCTATTGTTATCTTTCCTAATAAGCGTTTTTTATGATTTTAAAACCCAACTCTGGGAAGGGTAGTGAATTTATCACTGTCCGTCCGAAAAGTTAGTGCTTGTAGTCTTACACGCATGATAGTAGTAATTGTGTATCGCGCGACGCGTGTTGCATGCATTCCTGATTTTCAGCCCTCCCTCTCTCTTTATCCTTTTGTCCATCTGTTCGTTCGTTTTGGTAACGCAGTGTAGAAAAAGACATGAATGGAATTTAAAATTTAGGTCAACTTGCATATTTCAAGGTTTTTCTTAGAAAGGCAGCACATTTTATTGTGTGTTTGGGAAACGCGTGTCTGTTGCAGAAGGCCTATATTTAACGTGGAAACGTTACAATTTGCAGACGAAGCATAAAACAAAGGGGATTTCGAGTACTGTCATTGTGACAGCACTGTTCTTTACCATTCTTCTTCCTTTATTTATTATATGGATTTATTAGGCTTTATATTTACTTGATAATTTATATATGTGGATTAGAATATTCCACGACACCTCCCCTCTTAAAACAGACATTATATGTCAGTCCTTTATTCTATATTCACATAGAGAAATTTATTATTATTTCTGGGGTTTATGGTGATTCTCATCACACGGATGGCGGCTTAAAAAATCCGCTCCCAAATTGGTTTTTCCAGATATATACTCAATGCTAAAATTATATGGAGCCAGAAGTAAAGACCATCGGAGTAACCTAGAGTTCTCATGCTTAGCCTGTGCTAGAAACGATAACGGTTTGTGGTCTGTTTGCAACTTAAATGCCTTCCCATATAGATAAATATTGAATTTCTTTATCGCCCATATTACTGCAAGACATTCTTTTTCGCTAGTTGAGTAGTTGATTTCAGCTTTATTCAACTTTCTGCTAGCATATGCCACTGGGCTTAATTCTCCATCCAAGGCATCTGATTTCTGTAGTAGAGTTGCACCTAACCCAATATTACTTGCATCCGTCCTTACTATGAATTCTTGACTTAAGTCAGGTAATTTCAAAATGGGTTTACTTGTGAGCTTTTCCTTCAATTCTTGGTAAGTCATTTCACATTGTGGTGTCCATGTAATGCGATCTGGATGTCCTTTACGTGTCAATTCAGTTAACGGTGCACATATGGAATTAAAGTTTTTGATATACTTCTGGTAGAAACCACATAATGAGACAAAGGATCTCACGTCCTTCTTGGTTTGTGGTCTCGGGGCTTTCTGTAGTTTCTCTAAATTCTTTGGGTCAGGGGTCATGTTTCCCTGATAAACTGTGTGTCCCAAAAATTCCAATTCTTTACATCCAACGCAACATTTGGTTGGTCGGGCTGTTAAATTTGCCTCCCTAAGTCGATCAAACAGCATGTTCAGAGAGTCAATGTGTTCCTCAAATGTTTCTGTTGCTATAAGGATATCATCCATAAAATTTGTTATACAGGGATTATTCAGAGGATCCAATAATTTTCTCATCATTCTAGAGAAGACACTAGGCGCATTCTTCAATCCAAATGGCAATCTATTAAACTCATAGTGTCCCTCTGAGGTACTAAAAGCTAGGTATGGTCTAACCTCAGGCTTCACTGGAATCTGATAGTATCCTTTACTCAGATCCACTTTTGAGAAATATTTAGCTTTATTTAGTCTGGCAAACAGCTGATTTGTATCCGGCAATGGATCCACCTGTCCTTCTGTAATAGCATTCAGTCTCCTGTAATCTATACAGAGTCTATGTTTTCCAGAGGGCTTCCTTAAGAGTACAACACCGGAACTATACGAAGACTCACTGTGCGAAATAATTCCTTCCTTCAACAGATAGTCTATCTCTTCCTTCAAAGCTTTCTCCTTAGCAAACGGAATCGAATATGGTTTCATACAGACAGGTGTGGAGTCTATTAGTTTCATATCATATTCCAATAGGTTTGTATGCCCTGGTCGGTCTGTTAACACCTCTGCATGATTATTTAGAACCTGTTGCACTCTTTCTTTCTGAGTTTTCGTTAAATGTGTACTGATTTTCACCTGTGCTGCTGTCTCACAGGGGTGTAATGGATATTCAAATGATGAAAGTGGTTCCTTTTTCATCTCCATGGCGATGGACAAGGTCAACAAGTGTGTCTCTTCCTGATGTTCTCTTTCCAAATATTTCTTCAGGAGATTCACATGATAGATTTTTTCTTTCCCCTTCTTATCTATCTTATAATTTGTTCTAGATACCTTCTCTAAAACAGTATATGGACCCTGCCATCCAATTTGTAACTTATTCTGACTCCCGGGCAAAAGAAGCAGTACCTTCTCTCCCACAGCCAAATCTCTGTCCTTCGCCTTCCTGTTATAATAGGCAGCATGTTTCTTCCTGGCTTGTTTCAAATTTTCATTGGCAAGTTTCCAGCCAGTTTTCAAACGAGTAGTCAGCTCATTCACATATTGGTATGAAGATGTAATGTTTTCCTCTGCCTTTTCATCAGTCCACGTTCTTAACAAAGCTTCAAGTGGACTTTTTATTGGCCTTCCAAACAATAATGTTGCCGGGGCCATACCGGTTGAACTATGGGGTACCTCCCGATAAGCAAAAAGGGCGGCGTGCAGGTACTGGTCCCATGTATCTGGTTTTTCGTGTGCCAACTTTCTCAGGATCGACATCAATGTGCCGTTAAATCTTTCCACTTGGCCGTTCCCTTGGGGATGATACACACTACAATGGAAGTGTTTGGCCTGGAAGATCCTGAAAACTTCTTCAGTTAGTTTCCCCTTGAACTGAGAGCCATTATCAGTCAAGATTTGATTGGGAAATCCTAACCTTGTGAAAATTGTGAGCAATGCCTCTGCCACATGTTTAGAATCAATCGATGACAGGGCTACTGCCTCTCCCCACATAGAACAAGTGTCCACCAGAGTCAGAATGTAGCTGTTCCTTCTCTTGGTTCGGGTGAGAGGTCCCACAAGATCCACGGCAACTCTCTCAAAGGGTGTTCCCACTATGGGCATTTCCCCCAGAGTTGCTGGTGCAGTCCAATGTTTAGGTGCTACTCGTTGGCACTCTGGACAGGATTTTACATATCGTTTGATATCTTCAGTTATTCCTGGCCAGAAATAGTGACAAGCTATTCGCTGTCCTGTTGCGCTGATTCCCATATGACCACTGAAGGGAATCGCATGCCCTAGTTCCAACACTTTAGTCCTATATGAAGTGGGAAGGACCAGCTGTCCGTGACCATTGGATTCAGATCCAGCCTTCCTATATATCAGTTTGTTCTTCATATAAAACTCTCCCTTGCCTGGAGGTGTATGAGATTTGGGCAACTTCTTGAAACATGGCTTGAGTGTTTTGTCCTCAGCCTGTGCCTTCCTCATCTCATCTGGGTGAGTATTTATGGGATTATCCTCCTCCTTCTTTGTCTGTGATCTGGTCTGCACTGTTGCCAATATCACATGTCTCTTGGGATTCCCCAAGAAGACATATCTACACCCCAATATTAGAGGGTAGATTGGCTCATTTATCACTGCTGCTTTTATGATTCCTTCCACATATCGCGTTTTCACTTTTATTCGGGTGACGGGAAGTGTCATGGTAGCTACATCCTTGGTTGCAGTTTGAATCTCCACTGTTTCCGTGGTGTATTGATCGGCCTGCACCAGGTGAGAACTCACAACGGAATCGTAATCTAAACCGGTATCATATAAACATCTTATAGTGACACCATTACAGATGACATCTTCACACACTGGGGGGTGGTATGGTTCCTGTAATTCTTCAGGTTTGCCCTTCTTTTCCTTTTTCCCCGATGTCATAGCAGCAAAATGAGGAGGTTTCCTTCTACAATGGTCAGTGTCATGATTGTTCATCTTACAATTTTTACACCACCTTTTTCCTTGGTTGAAAGATTTTCTTTCATCATATTTCCTTTCATCGAATTGTGGGAATTTATTTTTATTGTCATACCGTGGCCTATCAAATTGGTGCTTACCTTTATTTTGATCCCTAGGATCAAATTTATTAAAGTTCTGTGGTGCCCTAAAGTTATCCACTTGTTTCTTTTTATTACCTGTTACCTCTGCTTGAGCTGCTTGATACCTTTCAGCAACATTTAGCAACTGATCCAGCCTCTCTGCACCTTGTTCCATGAGAAACTTTCTCAGGTCTGGAGCCATGGACTCTCTTAATTGCTCTATAAGGACCATTTCCTTAAGATCTTGGGTTTTCCCCAGAGAAGTCCATTTCTCCAAGTATGTCTCTATTCGTGCAGAGAACTGGTGATAGGTTTCACCTGACAGTAGTTTAGCATTCCTAAATTTTTTCCTATAAAATTCTGCATTCTTTTCATACCTTAACAAAAGAGCCTGCTTTAGCATGTCATAATTTTCCTGATCACCTCTGCTCATTTTTGCAAAAACTTCATAAGCTGCCCCACGAAGTCCCTGAGATAACTTTAAGCTCCACCTTTCTCTCTCTAACCCATACGTGGTAGCTAATAGTTCATATCTATTTATATAGCTCTCAATATCATCGTCTTTCTCAACAAAATGATCTAAATGAAAGTTCATAGCTGAGGTTGAGGCTCCTTGAGTAACCGTAGCATCAGAGGCAAAGGGACTGGCACCATTTTCAGGAGCATGGCCTTGAAACTCAAACTCCCTTAGTCGTAACTCATGTTCCCTTTGTAATCTTTTATCTTCTGCTTCCCTTTCTGCAGCTAATTTCCTCTCTTCCCTTTCTGCAGCTAATTTCTTCTCTTCCCTTTCTGCAGCTAATTTCTTCTCTTCCCTTTCTGCAGCTAATTTCTTCTCTTCCCTTTCTGCAGCTAATTTCTTCTCTTCCCTTTCTGCAGCCAATCTTCTGTTTTCTCTTTCTGCCTCCAATTTCTTAGCCTCAGCCTCAATCTGCAACCTCTTAGTCTCAGCCTCAGCTTCAAATTGTAACTTCTTAATTTCCCTTTCAGCCTCTAACTTTCTTTCGGCTTCAAACCTTCTTTCTTCGCGTTCAATAAATTTGTCACATTCCGTAGTAACATAGGCAACCATAACTTGCCCATCTAATCCTAACTCCTTTGCAGTCTGAACAGCAGCAGATCGAAACTTGGCCAGGTCCGCCATTGTCTATCAGGTAAGTTTCTACAATGTCTAACCAACAATTTAATCTCTAAATATATCTAATGGACAACACAGGCACCGTGAGCTCAACCTTATTTAATTCCACCCAAGGATACCTTTTAATTCTTATATTCCCTGAAGTGAATTACCCCCAATATTTTTAATAGGGAAAGATTCAAAATCCCAAGAGCGAGACCCCAATATATGTGGTGAAGTGGGATGTTATAAATATTTATAGGGGACTTAGTGTACTGACTGAGATCAGCTGTGAAGGTATCTATATCTATTAAGAGTAGTGTATTATAGATAACCTTACTTGCTACCACATATCTATATATCTCAGTCAGAATTATTCTGGAATAGTGTGATGACTACGTTATGTGTCTAGGGTATGTGTATGATGAAGTGTAAGTCACAACAACAGACAGATAAACAATTTAATTTAATCCACTACTCTTGACAACACTGTGACACTCACATACATATAACACTCTATGAGAATATCTTAAGGAGTCACTGATAACTTTTCAAATAACAATATGTATTCATGGTTATCATAAAGGTATATGTGTCCTGATTCAAATAAAAAGGAACCAGGAATCACAATCAATTTTAATTACAAGTATATGTACAGACTTTATCAATATGAATATTGTAGTGACATATATTATTAAAATATCCTATGTGTGTCAGTTGTGTAGTGGTAATATGAGGTAATACTGGTTTTGTTTTGTTCAAGCTCTGTTGGTATTTGTCATCATGACTTCAATAGTTTGTCTTTTGGGACTAGTATTGGAGATGTTCTCAGTTCCTGATATTAAGACAATTAAATTCCCCTCTGAATGTTATTTTTACAAAGTCATTTCAAGATGAGGGGACATAATGTTGAGCTCAGCTGGCCAAATCAGCTTATCTTGCGTGATGGCGGCAGGAAAGGACTCCTCTGCTCGAATTCTCCCCTGGGCTCTGGAGACACCTCACTGATAGCTAAAAAGACCAAGGAGTATGCTGTCCGACTCTGGATTCAGCAAAGCTCTGACCAGGTGCTGCTCAGTACCATCAAGACCATGGTCCCTGTAAACAAGAAGGATGTACCTTCTACTTCATAACTAATTGATACTCTAGTTCTACACGGAGCACAATACAACACAAACATTGAGTTCAGAGCGTTAGGCCAACTGTCAGCTTCATCTGAAATACTTTATACCAGTATTTACCTCCTTAATGGTTACCACGCCTCTGCACTTCCAGCATTATTTCTGTCTAATCAATCATCCAGGTGTCAGTGTACTATTTGGCCATTCCATGCCGTTTTACTTCCCTCCGACACCCTCTGTTCAGGCTGGAGCATTATAGGCTTTATCTCCTGTTTGCCACTGAACTACACATATATATACAGGCATAAATTAACAATTTACATTCAATTTTCATTAAAAGATACTGAATGGTTCAAGCTTACCACAATTTCATGGAAATAAACACAGATACGTTGATTAGCAATGAATTCTGGCACAATTACTGGCACAAATTCCCATCTGCTTATGTTCCAGGCTTTTATTTAACACAACCATGAGCTGGCTTCAACGCACTGTTGCTTTATCAAGATTATTTGCACTAGTGGTCTCGAACTAACGCTCCTAAGTGAGTATATCAGCGAGTCTAGCCAATGAGGCCACGTTTCGACAAGTGTTTGAAAAAATGTTACCTTTTCACGTCTCCCCTAACAACGAAAGATAGTATTTATAGCCCGACCAATCGTGGTTAGTCTTTCATTTGTTGCGCTCCAATCAATTTGGAGTTTACATGGTAGGCTAATTCTGTAACGTAAGATTTTTTTCAAACACGTTATAAAAAAATTTTATGAGCAGAAATGATTCCATGCTGTCAGGCATCCCCACTATTTTATTTTGGTTATAATTTATTAATTCCTGGACTATTTGCGTAACGTTTTACATATTCTTGGTCAGCAAGCCCTAAGGAACCCAAATATCCAAATTTAAAAGAGCTACGTGGCTGCGTTCAAAATATGTATTTTCTACCTCCTGTTTCGAAGATGTGCTGTCTGGGTACTGTTATGTTTTCAACCGTAAACCCATCTATTGTTATCTTTCCTAATAAGCGTTTTTTATGATTTTAAAACCCAACTCTGGGAAGGGTAGTGAATTTATCACTGTCCGTCCGAAAAGTTAGTGCTTGTAGTCTTACACGCATGATAGTAGTAATTGTGTATCGCGCGACGCGTGTTGCATGCGTTCCTGATTTTCAGCCCTCCCTCTCTCTTTATCCTTTTGTCCATCTGTTCGTTCGTTTTGGTAACGCAGTGTAGAAAAAAGACATGAATGGAATTTAAAATTTAGGTCAACTTGCATATTTCAAGGTTTTTCTTAGAAAGGCAGCACATTTTATTGTGTGTTTGGGAAACGCGTGTCTGTTGCAGAAGGCCTATATTTAACGTGGAAACGTTACAATTTGCAGACGAAGCATAAAACAAAGGGGATTTCGAGTACTGTCATTGTGACAGCACTGTTCTTTACCATTCTTCTTCCTTTATTTATTATATGGATTTATTAGGCTTTATATTTACTTGATAATTTATATATGTGGATTAGAATATTCCACGACACTAGGTGACACTTGGGGGAATAATCTATCATATATAGCTTACTTACTTACTTAGTCGTTCCCCTTCTACCGTGAGTTGTAGAGGTTTGGAAGAGAGAGCGCCAGACTATCCTATCGGCTGTCTTCCTCCTGGCCTGGTTCTATTCTAGTCCTCGGTCCTTCAAAGATTATCATATAGTAGCACTCTATACAACTCTTAGGGTAAGAAGAATTAAGGACAGATAAATTACAATTTTTCTGTGTTATGCGGTAGCACAATGCTTAAGTCTAGCCAGCTGTAAATGGGTACCCCCACCTCAGAAAGTTGGACCTAGTATGGTCCATTCTCAAACACCCCTTCCCTATGACAGTTTCTGTGTGGGGCTACCTGCTTTTTTTTGGTGTGTTTTTGTTTTGCTATATCAAATTTTTGTGTTTAATTTGGATCGAGCACAGTTTGCTACCCAACAGCTGACTGATTTAATATGGTGGTTTTTCTAGATTTTGTGACTATAACCTGCTCTTAATGCCATTGTGTTGAATTATGCCATTGATAAAAATGTTACAAACACACTTTCATATTTTTTCTGTGACACAGGCCTACCATTCTACTTTATAATCATACTTGATAGAAATAATTGCTACAAGTAAAGTATTATCTAATATCTTTCTGCTCCTTACACAGCATGAAGCCAACATGGCAGCTTGTTCCCATGCAGAAAGGACTGAGTTGTCTTCTTACATCAGTAGTTTCTGCAGCTATTAGTTTTATAAGATGATGAGATTGCCAGCTTGTTTCCTACTGTCTTCTCTTTTTCAGTCCTTAATTAGCATGGGGCCATCACCACAGTCCTGCATCTTGCAGTACGTCTGCTCCAAAGCACTTCCTGTGTTCTTGCAGTGGTGGTTTCTGCAGCAACATATTTGACATAATAAGATAGCTAGTGCCATGTCCAACCCTCCTTAGTTGCCTATAGATATGCTTGGTCAGTAACAATAGCCCTTTCCTTTGCACTTCAATATCAGAAGTGAGATTCTAAATGGTGACATCAGTTTTGTACAACCTTTGCTGCCAGTCTTGTTACAACAATTTTCCACTGTCTTGTCCAGTTATTCAATGTCCAGTTATTCAATGTCCAGCTCAACACAGGTTTTTGCCCTTATCTTGCTATAACAGATTTCTATGATTCCATATTGTCCCAACCTTTTTAGCATTATTTCTCATAATGTGGTTTCACTTGCAATTGTTCCATTGAGCTCACAACATAAGTCACATGAAAAAAAAATAATTCAGATACAGTATATACTTTTAAAGTCCACTGAGAGCACATCATTAGACAACCTCTGCAGGACCAAGGACTAGATTGGAACCAGGACAGAAGGAAGCCAGCTGATAGGATAGTATGGCACTCCCTCCTTCAAACCTCTACACCTCAGGGTAGAAGAGGGATGACTAAGTAACTATTCTTCCTTACTGCTGGGAAGTCTCTGAATGACTGTTGAACCTATTACAGGTCCATAACCTCTCATCCAAAATGCTTGGGGAATTGTATATTTCGGAAACCGGGATTTTTCTATTTTCAGATAATGCCCAAATTATGATTGAAAAAAGTAGCCTAAATTTCCCAAATTGTGATTGCAAAGTAGACCGAAGAAAGGTTGTCAGAATAGTTTGATTTTTGGGTGTTTGGATAAGAAGTTATGGACCTGTATTCCATTCATTTAATTAATGTCCTTGAAGTCAGATGCCTTTAATGCAGGTCATATTGAGTTGACAAAGGAATTTAAAGTCTAATTCTGAAGTTAGAGACCTTTAATTCATGTCTAATTCATGTCTAATTTATAAGTCTCATCATTTAACAACAGACAAACTGGTAAAAATGTAAAAAAAGTCCTATGCCCATTTCCTCTTCAAGAGAAAATAAAAATGCATTATTCATTCTGCATACCTTCTGCTTCTTGAGCTAGGCTGTCTGCTGAGATGATTGGAATCTTTTTCCCCTGCCTCTCCACTGTCATTTCCGTTGACATCTAAACCTTCTTCCTCATTTCCCTGTGGTGGTTAAAAAAATGTGGAAACACTAAGTAAAAACTCAGATGTAATCAAGATACATCATAAACAAACATGATTTATAAAAAAAAAAGCATCATTAAAAAGTAAATACTAAATTCATCTGCAGTAAAAACTACAAAATAAACCGATTTCTCTGTCCACCTCATGAACAAAACAACCAGACAGCAGTGATTACAACAATGACCTTGACATAATTTTCAAGACTGACACCTGACATAAAGATAATGTAATTTTATGAAATGCAAACTGCTTCAGGAAAGCATGATTCTCTTTGCTACATCTCATATTGCATAATTAACTTCACATGAGTCTTAAAGATATTAATCATATCATATATCTTGGCAGCAATAAAAGCAAAAATAGAGGAAAAATGATATCAAAATAAGAATACATAAGGCTAGTGTTAAGACTATAGCAAAAATATGAATCTTTAACTCAGATATCTGGGCAGTTCTACTGCTTAGTTCTCAAACATGGAGAACAACAAAAAGAAAAACCAATACATTACAGACTTTCATAAATGGCTGCTTGTGTGGAAAAAAAGGATTTAAATGGTATGACAAGATCACTAATGTGAAACTGAGGACAGGAAACAGACAAGTGCCAGTGGAACAGGAAATGAGAAGAAGATACTGGCAGTGGATAGGACACACACAACGTGTAATATACTGGTATAACAGAATTGTTATTTTTTTATCTATCAATAATTACTTGGTACACATATTTTTCAATCTTTTCACTTGCTAATGGAATAGTTAAACACTTAAATGATTTTACTGGTGAGACAGCATCACAAAAGTTGACCATAGTAAAGACACAGTTTGTCAGAAGTCAGACTGTGCAACTTGTTGGTAGTTATTGAACATGCCAGTCACACAGAGAATTGCTCATGTTTTAATTTAAATGGCATGTCAGTATCTCATGGGATTTGTAATTTTTGGGTCTATTGATAACAATTTATGTATACTGTCTAACAAAAGAAACCTGTCACATCTTGTATTTTGGTCTAAATAAATGTGCATCGAGAAATTGATAAAGCAAACATGACAGTTCGGTAAAGGATTTAAGTCCTGAAAGAAATTAGGTTACAAAACAAAATGTAGTAATCGAGTGTCACATGGTCATACCTTAAAGAAGTCTGGTGTCCAAAACAAAAATCACAAACTCAGTAACGAATGTGACCACCGTGAACTCTCACCACTGTACTTCAGTGGCATCTCATGGAGAGTTCCAAACGTCTGATCTGGTCTTCTGGGATGTTGTTCCATACCTTAGTAAGCGCTGTGTACAACTGGTCCAAGGTCACTGGCTGATTGTGGAGGGTGGGCACCCGTCTGTCCACATGGTCCCAGAGATGTTCAATGGGATTCAAGTCAGGGAACAGAGCTGGCCAAGGGTCAAGGATGTTCACATTAGCTGCACTGAAGTAGTCTAGGGTGCTCTGTGAGCCGAGGCATTGTCCTGCATGTAAATTAGGTCTGGTTGATGTTAGTGAAGAAACGGCAGAGCGTGCGGTTGCCATTCGTCACGGATGTAGCGATTGGCGGTCAGGGTTCCTTCACTTCTGACAAGATTGGTTCTGTGATCAGCGGTAATAGCAACACCCTCCCCCCTGCCCCCCAACCACAACGCTTCCTCTGCCGAAACTGGCTGCCTGCTGAATGCAGTTAGAAGAATAGTTTTCACCCCTCTTGTGATGTACCTGGATCCTGCTATCCTGCCTTTTAAGAAGAAACCTGGATTCATCAGGCTAAACGACAGCACGCTACAGGTTGTTAGTCCATTTGAGGTGCTGTCTGGCCCAGAGGTATCTTGCTGTGATGTGTCACAGAAGCAGGAGTGATCGTTGTGCTGTTCTGTAAACACGTATGTTTGTTTCTTGAAGGCGTCTGAGGACCGTCAAGTTATTGATGGTCCTGAAGCCTGGGAACGTACATGCTGTTGCCTGAACATGTTGGAAGTGGTTGCTGAGATGTACTGTCCGTATGTAACGGCCCCCAGCCACTGTTGTTATCCTTAGTCTACCACTTCTGGGCTTGTCTTGAGTTGTCCCTGTGGTGTGCCATCGTGTGTGTAAGTTCCTAATTGTGTCTCGGCATACACCGAAGTAGCGAGCAACGTCACTAATGGATGATCTTGCAACTGATTGTCAGATGGCTTGGCTACGCTATCCTTCAGACAACCATGGCATGGTGAAATTAAGGTACAGTCAACACTAAATGATGTTTTCTGGCAAGCGCAATTGCCAAAGCAGAGGAATCAGTCATTAAAACTCACACATCACATACCTGACAGGTTTCTTTTGTTAGTGGGTATATTTACTGAATTTGTGCCTCCTGCTTCTATATACCCATCAGTGCTTTAAAAATTCATGCCATGACAGCTCAGCCTGTGCAATGTCACAAAGCGACCTTACCCTGCATATATATATATATATATATATATATATATATATATATATATATATTTTTTTTTTTTTTTTCTTAACCAGCGGCACTTGGGCTTTCAGCCCCTTCAGCCCAATGACATGTCATTGCGAGGCTGGGGAACCTGAGGACTTTCCTTCCAACCCGGTCAGGAGCTTCGCTCCTTCCCATCCACAGAGGGTTTATCACAGGAGCCGTTCAGGCTATTCAGTCAAATTTCCGGCCGTAAACATTTCTTCAAACGCCGACGCCCGGGTTTGAACCATGAACACCTGGTCGCCAGTACAACGCCGAAGCCATTACACCAGCGCGGCTCCCATATATATATATATATATATATATACATATATATATATATATATATATATATATATATATATATATATATATATATATATATATATATATATATATATATATATATATATATATATATATGATGAAACTTGTATTTACATCCAATTATTACTAAGACATAATCAGAGCATTAACTATCTCTATTAACTACTTATATTGATTCATTCAATTTCCTTGTCTTTTAATTCGGAGCATGGAGCCCCCACTACAGGAAGTCTGTAACAACAAGCATTTATGTGCTTTTGCAGTGGTGGCATCTATATCAATTTGTTTGACATAATGAGATTGATAGCCCAATGCACAGCTTCATGTTAATCACCTTTTATGATGCAACAAGCATGAGGAACCAGTAGTCTAGTCTTCCTTTGTCTCCTCATTTACCCCTGGCAACTACATGCAGCAACTACATGCAGCAACAAACATGTTCAATTATTCACTGGTAATTTTCTTAATGAAGGCAGCTATTACTTTACTTCTGTTGGCTTTCAGCCAACTAATTCAGTGATGTCTTACAAGTCAGTGTTTTTATGTTGTCTTACTTCAAAATGTCTGCCACCCCTTCAATCCATCTTCTACTGGTCCATTCTCTGTTTCTGGTCTCTTTTGTTCTAAGGTCACATGCTCCGACTAATGATGGTATGGAATTCATTCTTGCAAAGTATCTGAACAAATTTATTCTTTGTATTTTAGTAAATTCTTCCCCATGTGCTGTCAAAGTAACATGCCAGGTCTCAACATAACTTTATAGGTATTTTAGTGCAGTATTAGCTACTTTTCTCCGATATCATACTTCACTAATGGTAATTTTTAAACTTCTACTTCAGTTAATTCCAAGTTCTGACTCTGATAAAACAGTGTTGGTAGAAGTAATGTATTTATCAACTTTTTACTCTGTAGTCATTTTGATAAACAATAAATTTAGGTCCGTTCTTTAATACTGTACTTTACAATCTGTTCTACTAGTTGAAGATGGACTGAAAGTGTCTACATTGAAATGTTCATTACAGACTGAAATTTTGCCCAACTAGGTTAACTATTTTTAAACAAATTAAAAAACATTCCGCAAGCATTTAGGCACAGAAAAGATACAGTTGCCACAAATGAAGAGAACCACAAAGTACAGGCATACAAGAATGCCTGGAAACTTCACTCCATCATATGCTCGTATTCCATCATACATGACAGTGTTCCAGTCCTCACCTGTCAGGATCTGAGCAAGGACAAAAACATCATGATTTCATTAAAATACTAATGAACGGACTAAACAGTTATATCTTTCTATGACATAAAGCTACAAATCAGTTTAATAAAACATTATACATCTATTTAATAATGGGAGCAGGTCAACCACTTTAAATATTTCGGAGCTATTATAGACCGAAAGGGAGGCATCAAAGAAGAGTTGGCCACTCGAAAAGCAGCGGCTGGGAGACTTTTTCAGGCCATAAATCGAGGATTCCTCAGCAAGAAAGAGGTTGGTAAGAAAACGAAGATGGCTGTATACCGCTCCACCTATGTCCCAGTCTTGACATATGGATGCGAGTTATGGGCAATGACTACAACCTACAAAAGCCAGATCCAAACCTCAGAAATGAGGTATCTGAGGAAGGTGGTTGAAGTAACAAGAAGAGACATGGTCCGCAACCAGACGATCCGTCAAGGCCTAAAATCCCACCCCCTGCAGACCCAAGTAGAACAGTCCCAACTAAGATGGTTTGGCCATGTCTGCAGAATGGGAGAAGATCGGCTACCATGACAAGCATGGGAAACAAAGAGCCAGGGATCCAGACCCCCAAGACGACTGAGAGTCTGCTGGGAGGACAACATTAGACAATCTTTGAAGGACTGAGGACTGGAATGGAACCAGGCCAGGAAGAAGACAGCTGATAGTATAGTCTGGCGCTCTCTCTTCCAAACCTCTACACCTCACGGTAGAAGGGGAACGACTAAGTAAGTAAGTAAGTTAATAAATACACCTACTTATTTCTATTTAGCATTGAAATCAATTCAAAAATTGCCGACAAATCAAAAGTTCAAAGTGATGAATCTCCAGTAGCTTCTGCCTGTTGCTTTGATGTGACTGACCTTTTTTGGCCTATCTCTTGTCGTTGTCTGCTTCCCAAATAGTTGTCGTAATGCCCATTTGCCTTAATCTTTCTTCATTATGCTACTCAATAAAGTGTTATGTTTCATGACAAGTCCAAAAATAATTGATTAATTTTGATCTCTTTAAATCTTTCTCTTTTCATTCCTAGTCATTACGTTTCTGTTTCCATAAAATGCTTTGGTATGTACACATACACTGGTATGAAATGAAGGCCATGAGGCAACAATATGAAACTAAAACAATGATCAGTTGGTATATAACAAACGGGATACTCCATATTATGATTACATTCTAGCATTTAACTCAATTTACATAGAAATTGAAATATAAACTATTAACACAATACACTTACTCATAAATATGGCATGTTCTAAAAAAGGTACAGAATTTTCATTATGTAATCATTACTAATTTATCATCACTTATAATCATTAGTAATATAACTGAAATAATCCAGCCAATGAAAAAAATTATGGGACATGATTAACACTGTACCTGAAACACAGTCAGGAGTGATGGCCAAAATGTGTCAAAATTACTACGGGGTTTGACACTGTTCGGAAAGTTGAACTTGCCACCAAACAACTGCATCCCCAACAAGGCAAAGATGACAATGAAGAGAAACAACAGCAGCAACAAACTGGCAATGGAACGCATACTGTTCAGGAGGGATGCAACCAAGTTCCGCAGAGAAGCCCAATATCTGTTGAAAAGACATATAAGGCACATTTTTAATTAGCAGTATGTTTGGAAGCACAATTTATAATGACTGCTGGATTTAATGTACCTCATACAAATTTATACAAATTTATTCATTCCTTACATAAGTGCTAGAATTATTACACCTCATGAAGATATCCAGCTTCCACATGCTTATGCCATATAGCAAGTGTTCTTAACCTGTGCTGGAACATCTCCCCAGGGGAGGTGTTAGGTGCCTCCAAGAAAATTTATTGTAACGCTTTCTCACTGTCTTGACGTATGGATGCGAGACATGGGTGTTAAGAGTAAACCTTATGGTCTCCTGTTAATGTCTAGAGTTGTTTTCATTTTTGTTCTGATGATAAGTTGACTCAATGAAGAAATGTTCTTTCTGTAACGCCAAACATGTTAATGAATTTTGTTTCTTCTTCTTCTTCCTCGTTCGCCCTGAAAAGGACGGTGGTTGCATTGTGTCTGTTTACGCCTAAGCTGTGATATCAGCACCTTTCGGTCGACACATCCGACTTCTGCACGGCATTTTTTAGGACCGGGTTTGCCTTCCCATTGCGATCCACACTCGCTCAGCCAGACTGCACTGCTGCAGACTGTTTCCAGGACCACCACGTGGAGGTGGAGTGCAGTCTTGACCAGCTCTGATTCGCTGGTCCTGTCGCAGGCAGTCAAGCTATGAGTCGCTGACTGCGGTCTCTATTGCTGCGTCTTTGGGTCCCGAATTTTGTTTAACTTGTGGTATGGAACTGGCTTACTTTACTTCTGCAGAATCGTTCATGTTTGAATATGTATTCATGTCCATTAACTGAAAAAATTCTCAACTGTCATAATAAACAAATCACGAATCTGAATTTTCCATAGATTCTTCGAAGACTTCATGTGTAAACGACTTTTATTTTATTCATACAGAAAACTCTCCTGAATTACATGTTGCTCCAACATAATTTTTAACAGTTAGTCACTGGCAAAAATCAATTCCTTCAATACACCATATCTGTACGATTTCCTGCTTTTATAATTTTGTTCTAATACTCGTAATAATCTATTCCTGTGCTTTCTTGCATGTTTATTTCTATGTCCGCTAACTTTATTCTTTTATGGTCATTCTTGACACATTGGATTTTTACATCAAATCCGTAATATTATAGTCCTGTGCTTTCTTGCACACTTATTTCTTTATCCGCTAAAATATATTCTCTTATGATCCTTCCCGACACATTGTACTTTTTCACAAATGTTTACATCTATATATGTAGGTTATACTAACCTTGAAAACATCTTGTATATCTTGAGATACTATCTCTCACTATATTTCTGGCCATCTTGGCTATTCAACATTTATGGATTCAACATATCCTGACGAAGTGGTTTCACCACATTGACATATAAATATACACTTGACTTTCATGTCAAATCCAGACTCCTGAGACACTATGAAAAGTAGCCTATGCTATACATATATATTAATAAGTGGACCCAGCCACACATGCGGACATGTTTGTATGCTACAAAGCATAGACACAAACTCTTCTTTACGTCATTCCTCGATACGTTACTTTGTCATAGCTGTCACGTGACCGATAATGTATTTTACCATCTTGTCCATAATTTGATTACTCCTTTAAATGTTCTGTTTTTCCTGGACATTTTGTATTTTCTTTTTCTTTCATTTTCTACCTTCGTGGCCAAACTTTTTCACCTTCTCTAACCCCACCCGAGGTTTGGTTACGTTCCGGCCTGTAGCGGTCAGCGAACGATAATATTATCTAAGCCGCACCTGGTCTGACCAGGGGAATATCTCTTACGTTTAAAGCCTTTGATCACGAGTGAAAGGGTCCCTGTGTTTGGCTTCCAGAACGCTGCTTCGGATCATAATATTATGCATCCTGGAAACAGGGGGAGACAAACCCGCGGTCAGTCTTTGAGTTTTGCCCCTTAGACAAGATAGAGCATAATGTTAGGCATTTCTCTACCTGGGGAACTTTCGCACGATTTCTTTTGTCTTACTCTAGATTACGTCTTTCGCCGAACTTCTGTAGAAATATGCAGGCCAGGTGTCCGGGGGGAGCGTCCCTTGTGATCTATAAGAGTAGACTGGTTTTAATAGACAAAGACATTCGTAAATTTTCCTGGCCCGTAGATGACCATCATGAGATAAGGCAAACTTTAACACAGTACTAGAATGTGTTTGCCTATGTTCTAGTCATTTTCGGGGTGAGTTGACATATCGTATAATTATTATATTCATGTTAGTTTTTTATATATATATCTGTTAGGAAAGTGAATTTATTTCTGAGGACTTCTCCTAGTAATTTATTCAGTGATAAGGTAGCGCTGTCTACGGCCTATTAAGTGGTGCTTAAACTGTTACGGTTTATCATGGGTTAAATGTTAAACTTACAATAACAGATATTAGGCGTAGAATCAGTCCACGAATGCTTACCATTGGGTTAAGAGTCAGCAAAATTAACTGTCATTTCTGTAAGATAATGTCAGGTGTGGATGGTGCACTTAGAAACTGAATAGTGAGATGCAGGTAATAACTCTGGATTATAGGAGATAGTCACTTATTCCTTTTTGATAGATATTTCTAGTGGCAAGGGAGGATCATTTTATGCTTACTTGTGTGGCTAGGCTTTAGTCTATAACTTTCACTGAAAGCAGTCACCAGGCATAGATATAATTATATCTTATGATCTAGCCACAACTGTATTATTATAGCAAGAACATTGCATTTTCTATGTACTCATTTGTGGGATATTAATATTTTGTTTCCCCAAAGGGACATATGACTTATTTGGCAATGTCAAATGCTGTAATCTGTTTATGTAAATTCATTTAATGTTGTAAGATGAATAAGCATATTCATTTAACTGTAACTACAGGTTAGGTTTCCTGTATGTTGAGATTGGGAGAAGAGGAGTAGATTGTTGCTGTCAGAACATTTACTGACAGGTACCTGGGGGTGCAAAAGATATTAAGCCTATGCGGGCGCGTGTTGATAATTGATATTTTTAAGGAACAGGAGACATGGTTAAAGACAGCCCTAAACTATCATAGCAATAACTACAATAAATTTAATCCCATAGCGGAGCGAAACTTTCTGTATAAAGTTAGTGTGATTTATTATTTGCTTGAAGTAAAAGGGTGTCTCTTTTTGGGTCTCAGTTTCAGGAAGACCGAATCGCTAGAGCAGACTTCAGTCAGGCGAAGAAAGTCATATACTCTTCGATCTAGAGGGTTTCTGTATACATCTAGCAACGAATCGTCAACCCCGTTCCTGAATCAAAAACTTTTTTTGTCAACGCCAAGTTAAGCTCACGCAGTGCAACGGAGCCAACGCAAAATCTGGAATCGCCAAACGCAGTAGTAGTTCTCTACTCGCCTATTGGATTACCAGCCAGAGCATTGCGGCTTCCAGAATATCAAACCCGCTCAGCATGCCTATAGCAGAATTCCATATCACCCGCCTTTTTTGTGCCTAAACGGGGCACTCAGCAAACCACAGCCAAACCAGTTTAAACAGGATTTACAGCCAAGCGGAGCCTTGCGCCGGATAAGCGCGCCTGGGTCTCTTTGTCCTCAAGTGACTTCTTCTGGTGTATTTTCTGGATACTTAAAACCTCGCACGTATGAGCAGCCATCTATGGACAGAGTTCCAGCCCCCCTCTCGCGAGTAGCGGTCACCAACGATAGCGCCTATACAGTGATTTTATTCAGGTTAATTCCATCACCGATGGCGGATATATACGAAAAAACCACTTACTGGAGCTATTCCCCTTGGTCCCCAAAAGCGGACAGGCTGTCGCTAAGTTCATTCAGTTGGTCTGCAGGAGATAAACAGCGTCCCCCAGCCCACCTCGCGCCAGTAGGGGGGAGTCACCAATGATAGTACCAACAAGGACAGTTTTGTAGGCATAGTCCCTCACGAAGGATCTACAAGTAACACACTGTCTGGACTATTTCATCTGGTCCCCGAAAACGGACGGACTGCCACGCAGTTTATTCATTTTGGTAAACAGAAGGTAAATAGAGTCTTCCAGCCCACCTCGCGCCAGTAGGGAGGAATCATCAATGATAGCGCCTATACAGTGATTTTATTCAGGTTAATTCCATCACCGATGGAGGATATATATACGAAAAAAACCACTTACTGGAGCTATTTCATATGGTCCCGAAAACGGACGGGCTGACACTCAGTTATTTCATCTCTCTGTGTTCTACAGGTTTTATAAATGGTGATCTGTGTGTGTGGTTGTTGGTGTATATGATTATTGATGACTATTGATGATTAGTTGATTATTGATGTAATTTTATGTTGTTGTGATGATATGCATTAATTCCATGCTTTTTCTTCTTTAATAAAGTTTACACCTTTATTAATACGCTGTTCACGACCTTTCCATCCATATTTGTATTTTTAGCTCTTTACTAGAATCTCTATGTATGATAAGAGAAAAGAGTGAGAGCCGGAGATGCTTGGACAGTAAAAGTGAGTTGAGGCCTGGAGAGAGAGATCCTTTGAATAAATCTTCTTCCAGGTTGTCTCAAGTCCATCTCCTACTTACACCTTATCTAAAGTGTAATATATAACTCTGTCAGTCCACTATCCCTTGTCGATTTCACTACAGTTGTCCAACTCGACAAATACCCTACACTCTAACTCAACCACGACAAATGGTTTGGCTCGTCCGAGATTCTAGAACCCTGTTACGGTATATGATATTAACGCCGTCTGCTAAAGGTTACCAGACGTGCAATTGTAAAGGTTAAGACATTTAATATATTGCGATAGATGTTTCAATTACTGAACGCTTCATACACGATCGATTATGACGTGTATAGCGTTGTTTAGGACACAGTCGGTAACTAAGAAACGCTACCCCTTTGTTACTTGACCGCCAAGCTGAATAGCTGCGTTTTTCTAACCTTCCAGTTCAATGGCATGATATAGCCATTTGTATGTGTATTTTTGATGGACCAGGGTCAGTCCTAGAACTCAATATGAGAGGGAAATATATGGAGGTTAGTATTTAACTAGAATCTCAGAAGGAGAAGAATAATCGTCAAATTCGTATGAATATATTCAGACTCGCAGTCTCACTGTCGGCAGGTAGCCATGTCTATCTGCTCGTGCATATAGCTGTGACGTTCTGACGACAATACTGCATTGTATCCTCATAACAGACATTGACACATAACCAGCAGTCTACGTTGTTGATTAATTTATGCATGACTTATATGGACTTACGTTCTACTCCTATTGGAATTGATCATCATGTATGTATCACTGTGAATAAATGTATGGACTCAATGAACCGACTTATCACGTCAATGGAATTACAAGTTCAATATAATTGCAACGTTCAAATGTTTGCCCACACGTTTTTCTACCCCACCCCGCATTCGCGTAAAGCAACACCAATTGACACGATGAAAATCTTGAATGAAACCATATAAGAACTCAACTAACATGGCCAGGATTTATAACCACTTTATTGACATTATATGGAACATTGTTGTCAAATTGAATGTTCCAGAACAACAGAGAAGATCGCCTTCAACAGATGGTGTCCATTGATTGGGGATCGAAAAAAAAAAATTCGGAAATTAACAATTGTTTACATTTGAAGGACGATCACATGATGTGCTGAATTATGACCTATGACGCAGTACTCAGTATAATCCCTAACAACGTGACGTCACCAAAGTTCGTGTACATGCCATACAAGTTGACAGCAGCAAGCCTAGTTTCTACGGAGGAAAAAAATAACAAAGTCAACGAATAAACCCTGTATATGCATCAAGAGCAAACAGTCAGACATACTTCTACACCGTTGGTGCATACCGTCATCGACAGGAGTCCGAACTGAACACAAAAGATAAGTCATTTAAGTGTGACCTTTGTCGGTCGATAAATAACAGTGCTGAGTCCATTTTGCTTTGATCAGGCATGTCTATGTATTTTCATGTATATATGTTAAATTTGTTTTCCATCGTATGTATTTGTTACTAATTGTGGGAGGTAGGGAGGATGAACTGAAATTAAATTCTGCGGCTCTCACGATGCCTGAATTAATTTCGGTCGTTTCTTAGGGCAGTTAAACGATTGCACCTTTGGAAACCCCATTGAGGTTTGACATTGGACTTGTTGTCCAAATCTGCTATCGTTTGACGATTTGCGTTAGCTGTACTGTCCCGTAGATAATTGGTGTATTTTATTCGTACTCAGTTAATAATTTTATTCAGTTCTGTACCATGTTCGTTACTATCCGTCCAGTCTCCTCTGACTATCATTTATTTTATGATTGTTAAATTTTCGTCCGTTATGAGTCCTGTGACGTCATCATTTTTCGCAGTCATTTTTTTTTTGTGTGTACTTTGAATATTCAGTTGACCTCGGGTTAGACCTTGAACCCTTCATTTGGTCTGTGACATTTCCGCTTATTTTATTTAGTTCATAAATTCATTTTTAATTGTGCAAATGTCTTGTTTGCGTCTTAACATTGTTTGTACCCTTTAGTTGCATCATTGTTTTGTTTGTCCTCATAATATATATTAAATATTACATTAATAATATGATATTATAGACAATAATACACTTGTAATTTAATTTAATTAATTTTTTCTGATAATTAAGGTTAATATGGGACATTGCATAATTATGCAGTGATAGTCCAAGAAAGTAGCACTACAATTTATAATAGATGCCTAGGGCATAATAATATAATATATATATTGACAAAATAAAATAATCTTATAGCTACCTTTGAGGTAATAGACCCATTGTATATTATTTAATATACTTTTCTGGTACTAAGAGAGTGACTTAGTACATTGAACAATATAATTACTAGGAATTATACCCAACATTATTGGATATTGAGATTAATTGTGTGATATAATTACATTATATTTAACAGATATCATAACTATTTATGATATAGTATTATTTAGATACAATATTGTTACAAAATATTGTCTATTAGTTGAACTTAGACATTAAGTTCAGTACTATTGTGATTACTTATATTGAATATTTCTAAGTTGAGTAAGTATAATAATTACTCTGAAGCTACTATTGACTATTTTAATCAGTAATTATCAATAATTACTTACAGATAAAAGTCAAAATGCTTACTATAGACCATTTCGTTAAAATTGGTCGGGAATATGGTTATAAATCTCAAGAACTTCGTCAGTTTGCTGAATCAGAACTGGAAAAATATGAAAGAAAAGAAGAAGAGAAAAAAGCTGCATTAAAGAAAGAGGAAGAGGAACAAAAGGCCGCATTAAAGAAAGAGGAAGCAGAACGTGAGATGAAGCAAATTGACATGGAAAATAGATTGAGAGAGATTGCTCAACGTGAAAGAGAAGAGCAAAGAACAATCGCCAAACAGGAAGAAGAGAATAAATTGAAACGAGAGGAAATTATTTTACAACAAGAAATGGAATTGGCGCGTATTAAATTGGAGACAGCAAGATTACAAGCACAAAGTGCTGATGCAAACTAGAATAATAACGCACAAAATGGATCATCATCCAGCCAACCTAAACATTTCTACAACTTTAAATTACCCACTCTCAACTTGAACGTGGACGACCTTTCATCGTTCCTGTCACGTTTTGAACAGACTTGCAAAACAAACCATTTGCCTGAAGAGTCATGGGTACTCAAGTTAAATGAATTCTTGGTTGGAGAACCATTGACAGCTTCTCAAAATGCTGACCCATCAATAGCAAATAACTACGGTGCTATTAAGTCCTTGCTTTTACGAAGGTTTCACCTGGACGAGGAACACTGTAGGTTGAAATTTAAGGGAATTTTACCTGAATCTCCAAAGGATTTTGCAGGATTCATTGCGAATATACGCAATACATTTAATAGATGGGTTGAACTGGCAGAAGTCAACAAATCATACGACAAATTAGTTGATTTACTACTGCGGGATAAGGTATTATCTTCGGTTAGCCAGCCATTTTTTGCATATTTGCAGGAGCGTAAACCAGGTACCATGGACGAGTTAGAAAAAATTTCTTTAAACTACTGTTCGGCACACCCGAATGCAACCATTTCTAACTCCTCATTAAGAGAACCTCTACCTGTGGCATCTAATATGGCCTACAATCACAATAACAAACAAAGACATCACAGTGTAGACAGAAGCAGGTTCCAAAGAAATCACAATGTTAACTTTCAGAAGGGACATAATAATGATTTCAACAATAAAAATGAGTTCAACAGAGGTAGATCACGAGATAGAAATTATTCACCTCAAACAAACTACCACAATGGTCAACATAACACTCATTATAATCGATCACATACTCCCAATAATAATAATAACTGGAATGGTAATAATCATGGCTCGAGACATCGAGATAATAGTTACTATAGAGGACGACGAGATAATTCTAACAATTATACTCGGAATCGATCTCATTCTCGGGGATCATCTCATTACAACCATAATACAGGGGCGGCAGTTACAAATAATACTACCCCTACAGCTCAGGTCCCACTTGACAATAATACAACACAGTCTTCTGCTGCATGTTTTGCTATTAATTATAATGTGGCAAATAGTTGCCAGCAATGCAATCTTATTTTTCAGAAGGCGAAAGAAACAGTGCTTAACTGCGGACATATTATACCACAGGTAGGTCTTGCAGTCAACGATGGAACAGGCCTATTAATTTTTAACAGGGGATTAGTTAATGGATCCGTCGTCTCAGTGTTGAGGGATTCGGGATCCACAACGATTGGTGTACGACAGTCGCTGGTACATCTTAGCTGTGCAACGGGGGAATATGTCCGTTGCATGACTTTTGGTGGAACAATAGAGTTTTACCCCACAGCTATTATTCATGTTAACACTCCTTTTTTCACAGGGAACGTAAAAGTATGTATGCTAAAAAAGCCTATAGCTGATCTGATGGTCGGTCGTATACACGGCAGTAAAGATTGTACTCCAGATGAGATTATAGAATGGGAGAAACATAACCTATGCACTGGAAACGCCGTGACGACTAGAGTGCAGACTCAACTCATGGAGAAAGTTGATGATAATAAAATGGATGCAGACAACCAAGAGGAATTTGTAGTCAATTCACCTATTGACAGGGAAACATTTGCAACCAAACAAAAAGAGGATAAATCTTTAAAAAAATTTTTTAAGTTGGTTGATAAAGTTGACAATCTATCCTCAAGTAATAATAACAAACATTGTTTTGTTATTAAAAATGACATATTGATTAGATGTTTTAATGACAAATCACAAATGAAACAACAAGTTATGGTCCCGTATACTTTTAGACGGTACATTCTTCAACATGCACATGACTCACATTGTGCTGGACATATGGGATATACTCGAACACGATCTCGAGTACTGTCTTCATTCTTTTGGCCAGGGGTGTCAAGAGATATTTCGCAGTATGTATGTTCCTGTACTACATGCCAAGAAGTGAAAGCACGTGGAGCTTTTCACACGGCGCCTATTCAGGCTTGCGATCTCAGTGAGACCTTTTGACAAGATGGCAATAGACATTATTGGTCCATTGCTACCATCGGCCAGAGGACATAGATTCGTCCTTACGTGCATTGATTTGTGCACACGATGGCCAGAAGCTATCCCTTTAAAGACCACCACTACCACAGATGTAGCTGATGCACTACATCTCATCTTTTCTAGAATAGGGTTTCCTAGAAAACTTTTATCAGACCATGGGTCACAGTTTATATCTGACACCATGAAGGAAGTTATGAAAACTTGGAACATTGATAGGAATTTAAGTAGTATTTATCATCCGATGAGTAATGGTGCGGTTGAAAGACTTAACCGTACACTTAAACAACTACTACATAAGGTTACTGCTAAGCACCCTCATGACTGGGATAGAGCACTCCCAGCTGTTCTATTTGCTTATCGGGAGGTACCGCATGAACAAACTGGCTTCTCTCCCTTTGAATTAGTTTTTGGTGCTCCCCCAAGAGGTCCTATGGGACTAATAAAAAACTTATTAATTGACGAGGAGATGACTCAGGACACTCAGTCATCTTACGAATATGTGATTAATCTTCGGAAGAACATTATTGAGTCTTGCCAGTTGGCAACAGCTTCTTCTGAGGCTGCAAAAGCTAAGGCTCGATCTCTACAAAATAGGTCTCGACGATTACGCCAATTATTCCCAGGCGACGAGGCTTATGTGTTACTTCCTCACAATAACAATAAATTATTGATATCTTGGAATGGTCCTTACAAAGTCATTGATAAAATTTCCGACGTTGATTACGTCTTAGATATTAAGGGACACAAAAAGATATTTCATATTAACATGCTCAAGCAATTTCATACACGTCCTGAACACTTACAGTCAATTTTTCATGAACTAGATGACAACACAGTATCCACTTGTCATTATTCTAACTTATCTGTCATCCAGGAAGAAGAATCTTCTTTTCCTGAGGTACAGTTACAGTTACCTGTACCAGTAGTTCAACCTACTGAATCTTGGCGGGATGTAACCATCTCTTCAACGGTTACACCGCAACAGCGTCTACAGATTGCTAATCTATTACAATCTTATCCAGATGTATTGACCAACGTCCCGGGTCGCACATCAGCTATCAGTCATGACATTACTCTCAATGATGATACACCTATTCGTGTACATCCCTATTCTGTTCCTTTACATTTCCTTGCTAAAACTACTAAGGAACTTGAACAGATGTTGTCTCTGGGAATCATTGAGACTAGTATTTCGCCATTCTCTTCTCCATTGGTGATTGTCCGGAAGAAGGACAATAACATCAGACTATGTGTTGATTATAGAAAATTAAATGCTAAGACTATAGTTGACAGCGAACCACATCCACTTATTGACGACTTACTACCACGTCTATCCAACGCAACTATATTTAGTAAGATAGACTTAACTAAAGGTTATTGGCAGATACCACTGACCGAAAAGGCTAAGTACTACACCGCATTTTCCACTCCACAAGGTCTATACCAGTGGAATGTGATGCCTTTTGGGCTTGTTAATGCGCCAGCTACCTTCATTCGCCTGATGCGACAAATTTTATCAGGTAGACCAGACGTTATTACATATATTGACGACATATGCTTGTTTAGTTCGTCGTTTGAGGAACATGTTTCGGGACTTAGATATGTTTTTGACACTCTAAGGAATTATCATCTAACTGCTAAACCTACAAAGGTGCAAATCGCGTGTAATGAGATAACCTTTTTGGGACATATCATTGGATCGGGATATATCCGAACGTTACCTAGTACAGTCTCCAAAATTCTAAACATAGCAGTTCCTCAGACGAAGAAACAGGTCAGGAGTTTGTTAGGACTTGTTCAATATTACAGTAGATTCATACCAAACTTGTCATCCATCACGGCTGTATTGTCTTCATTGTTAAAAAAAGATATGCCGGTGAAGGTGACATGGACTGGTACATGCAATGAAACTTTCAACAAAATTATAAATTTGTTCTCGCATGAACCAATTTTAAGACTTCCCGATGCTTCCAAAAGATTTTTCTTACGAACAGATGCTAGTAACTACGGCATTGGTGCATGCCTGCTCCAGAACCATGATGGCATTCTACATCCTACGTTATACATTTCAAGAAAGCTGAAGCCGGCAGAAACAAAGTATTCAACAGTCGACAAGGAACTTTTATCTGTGATCTGGGCAATAACGAAGCTTGAAAAGTTCCTGCTTGGTGCTCCCTTCACCATACAGACGGACCAACGTGCTGTAGCATCCTTGCGTCGATCGAATCATACAAGCCAGAAACTTGCCAGATATTCAATCATCCTACAGCCATTCGAGTTCTCCATTGAACACATACCTGGCACTGAAAATTGTGTGGCAGATGCATTGTCACGTAATCCTATTGACGACGAATAATCAACATTGACACTCTTAAACTATTTCAATCAGCACTCCATTGGATTGAACGAAGTATCAACTATAAAGGAACTAACCTTGCCTTCAATTTAAACTTTATAAACACTATATGCATCACAGAATTGAACTAAAAGACAATCAAGGTATACATGTGGACATTGGAACTTCGTCTAATGTCCATACACGATATACGAATATCATTGATCAATCATGGAACAATATCTGACGACAAGTCGAACTTATTATTCTATGTGCACTTAATTCTTGTATGCTGGGATAAATGACATTTCTTTCCAACGTAAACGTTTGAACATTTTTGCCTAAAAGAATTCATCAGGATCAAGACTACGGATGGATCATCATATCCTATACTAATTAATTAGTTAACTTAACTTCTTAATTGAATTATTATCAATAAAATGAAATGTGAGAAAAAAATGAAATGAAAGAACAAAAAAGAGAACGAAATACTAAAAGAAGAAATTATGAAAAGAGAAAATAAATCTCACACAAGTATTAGATTAATAATTTTTTTTTAATGTACCTATACATTATTTAGTTAGTTAAATTAGATAGTTATTATTCACTAACACTTAACACACACAATTAAGTTAAAACTTATATTCGAATTTCTTTCTATTTCTTCTCACTTATTTTGTCTTTTTCTTCTCTCATAACATCGCGTTACATTAGAACCTTCATAATTTAACTCTTAATTTAATTAATTAATTTAATTTTAATTAGTCAAATTAATTCCTATATGACATACTAATACGACAGACCTTACTTTAATTTAATTTTATCATTCACTATTAACATTGGACATTTATTTAGTTGATATAATAATATGTATAATATTGATATATAATGTGATTTATGTTAGATGACTATGACAAATAGTTAGTTGACACGACCGCAACACGGTTCTACTCAGAACATCGTCGGCCATATGTCACAATTGTGTTAAATTTTTTTTGAAAAATTGTTAAGTCGGATAGATATTGAAAAAAAATCTATCGATTTTTTTTTTCCCCGGTGTACAGGGAATTGTTACGGTATATGATATTAACGCCGTCTGCTAAAGGTTACCAGACGTGCAATTGTAAAGGTTAAGACATTTAATATATTGCGATAGATGTTTCAATTACTGAACGCTTCATACACGATCGATTATGACGTGTATAGCGTTGTTTAGGACACAGTCGGTAACTAAGAAACGCTACCCCTTTGTTACTTGACCGCCAAGCTGAATAGCTGCGTTTTTCTAACCTTCCAGTTCAATGGCATGATATAGCCATTTGTATGTGTATTTTTGATGGACCAGGGTCAGTCCTAGAACTCAATATGAGAGGGAAATATATGGAGGTTAGTATTTAACTAGAATCTCAGAAGGAGAAGAATAATCGTCAAATTCGTATGAATATATTCAGACTCGCAGTCTCACTGTCGGCAGGTAGCCATGTCTATCTGCTCGTGCATATAGCTGTGACGTTCTGACGACAATACTGCATTGTATCCTCATAACGGACATTGACACATAACCAGCAGTCTACGTTGTTGATTAATTTATGCATGACTTATATGGACTTACGTTCTACTCCTATTGGAATTGATCATCATGTATGTATCACTGTGAATAAATGTATGGACTCAATGAACCGACTTATCACGTCAATGGAATTACAAGTTCAATATAATTGCAACGTTCAAATGTTTGCCCACACGTTTTTCTACCCCACCCCGCATTCGCGTAAAGCAACACCAATTGACACGATGAAAATCTTGAATGAAACCATATAAGAACTCAACTAACATGGCCAGGATTTATAACCACTTTATTGACATTATATGGAACATTGTTGTCAAATTGAATGTTCCAGAACAACAGAGAAGATCGCCTTCAACAAACCCATCTAGTACGACGACAAATGGGGTCTCGCCGCGGAATTTGAACTACATCTGCAGCAATCGCAACAAATGAGGTTGCAGTCTGGTAGGAATCTCTCACAAGATTCTATCTTGATTCTTAGAGTTTAGTGTTCGGCAGATTATAGGAATTTCTTTCCCCTAGTCATATCGAACTAGCCTATTTCTTTTGGAGGAAGTCGGAACAGCGTTTTTTCTCCACAGCAATCATAAATATTAAGTTACATTTATTGTTCATGCTACACATGAGACAGCTGGTAAAGGTTGATGGTATCACTGCTGAGTTTTTGGTTGATAAATCTGACGACTATTGTTGTAAAAGTCAGAAATTTATTTTTTTAAGGGTTAATAATTTTTCAGGAGTAGCTCTTTAATCTGAGATAAGAAGCTACAGATAGTCAGTTACTAGCTCGCATCTGTACCAAGGGAGGGTGTTCATTCGGATGATAGTAACCAATCCTCTCAATAGCTTAGTACTGACAGAACTGGGGTGAAGCGATAGTAATAAGTTTTACATCACTTACAATTTTTGGAGTTTTTTGGGGTCTGTGCTTGTCGATCAGAGTAGCTACAAACTTTCTTGGTTTTTAAAGTTCCCAGGCTAGCCTAGATTTTATTGATTATTAAGTTAATCAGCACCTAGTGGACTAGGTAACTAAGATCTCTAGGTTCTATTCTTCTATAGTGTTTGCTCACCCTGATATAATGGCCGATCTAGATAAAGTGCATAGGATTGCCCTCGAGGTAGCTAAGTACATGGAGTACAAGGATAGCGAAATCCAGCCCTTTCTAGAATTTGCAGTAAGCCTGCAGGATCAATACGAGGTAGACAATTGGTTTGACAGCCGTTTAATCTTAGCATGGTCCTGTAAACAAACTGGGGAGAGTGAAGCATTCACCCGACAGTATGTAGAAGAAGTGATAGAAGATGAGAAGCAAAGGGAAAAGCAAAGACAAGAACAGGACAAGCAATTGGAAATGGAGCAACAAGAACGGGATAAGCAATTGGCAATAGAGCGACAAGAAAGGGACAGGCTACACCAAATCAGAATGAATGAACTGGATAGCCAAATTCGGAGGGTGGAAACAGATACTAAATGTAGTCACTCTACTTCCCCTTCTACTGTGCCCTTAACGGTCAACGCCCCTGCAAACCTTGCGCCCATGAAAGAAAACTTGCCTGCTAAAACCGAACCCCAACTCCAGAAAATTGACTTTCCTTTGGACTTGGATCCGAAGCCCGAACAAGGAAAGAATTTACGTCGGGACAGCAGACCTAAAGCCACGGGAAAAATTACGCAACGTTCCCAGGCATGGAAACTGCACAAAGGTGAGAGAGGTGCTAACAAGCATTGTAATACGGATTGTTCCCGTCTGGCAAGCGGCGAACCCCGAGCCTCTCACGCTCCAGACCGAGCAGCACCTAACCGACACGTGACGTCGAGAAAAGGGAGCCACACCCTATCACGTTATATTTCGCAAGATTCCCGGCCGGACAGCGAAAAACCATATGCAGAGGCGCATCCCTCCAACTCAACGATCGTAGAATGGAGGCGCCGCTCCTCTTATCACCCTGAGCTTAAAAGGTGCAAGAATAAGTCGCCTGCTAAAAGGGTTAAACTTTCCAAACCGTTCCAAGGAACTTTGGAAAAACACACCGAGAGTTTTCTCTCGGGCACTTTGCGATCAAACGGGATCTCAAACCGTCCAGTCTTTTGCATGCAGTCTGCGGGGCCTGTCAACCAGGAAGTGGATCTCGCATTGCAGGACAAAGTTCAACTGACGCCAGTAACTTCCTCAGGGGAGGGCAAAGTTGACGTTTATGATGGACACAGGGTTCCAGGCGAAGGGATCCCTGGTATTCCATTTGAGTCTCTCACACTTCTCAGGGCAGAAGACAGTGAGAAAAGCTGCCTTACTACTGTACAAGGAGCCATTGTTGAGAGCCTTGGCTCACGTCATGCTAGTAATGGGAAAGCGACTCAACAAACTCTGCAACTCGCAGATATTACCTATCTGTCTTCACGGATAGAAGCTACGGAGATCTGTTATGATTTAGTAGAACCCCAGAATGCGATCGATTACTCTCTGCTTCAGGCAGCTGAGTTCTCTCATTCAAATCGCATTATTCCAGTGGTCTCAACCCCACTGATGGACAGCAAAGTAGTCGCCTCCGCCAGGCCATTACCGAGCAACTTGATCATTTCCGTTGACCAAGCCAGAGTTGTGACTGGCAAGGCAAGGAAAGCTCCAGATCCACCTTTAGACGGCACAGGTCTGAAGATTGATCAATGCTCCCACCGAAACAGGGAAGTAGGTGTGGAGAGGCAGAAGAAAAATGCTAGCATTTCTTCGGCCAACGAACGGCTTTATTTACCAACTAGGGTTACACGCGCGCGAAAAGTCCCAATAGACTGCAGCTATAGAGGGTTATTCAAGGCCACGCCCGTGACAGGTAAATATATACATAAGCAGCCTGAGCCCATCAATGAATACACTGCACATAACAGGCGGATTATCTACGCAATGGCCAGTGAGTTCAGGCAGGTCCGAAAACCACAACAGGTGCGGATAATTTTCCGGACCATAAACAGGCACAGCGAATTGCGGAAGCAAGGTCAGGTTCACACGGAAACGGAAGGCGTCTGTGTCGACTGGCCTCGCAAAATCCCATTCGCTGAACGTCTATTAGACAGAGGGAAGAAAAGAAATGAACTCGGAGCTAGTCAGACAGTACTGACAGAAATTGGATACGATTTTGGTTATGATTATAGAAGGTTCTTACGACATGTAACGGACATCGATGGAAAAGATAAATTACTGTCATTTTTGTCCGTATTCATCGAACTTTAAAAGGGGGGGGGGGGGCACTTGTCACGTGACCGATAATGTATTTTACCATCTTGTCCATAATTTGATTACTCCTTTAAATGTTCTGTTTTTCCTGGACATTTTGTATTTTCTTTTTCTTTCATTTTCTACCTTCGTGGCCAAACTTTTTCACCTTCTCTAACCCCACCCGAGGTTTGGTTACGTTCCGGCCTGTAGCGGTCAGCGAACGATAATATTATCTAAGCCGCACCTGGTCTGACCAGGGGAATATCTCTTACGTTTAAAGCCTTTGATCACGAGCGAAAGGGTCCCTGTGTTTGGCTTCCAGAACGCTGCTTCGGATCATAATATTATGCATCCTGGAAACAGGGGGAGACAAACCCGCGGTCAGTCTTTGAGTTTTGCCCCTTAGACAAGATAGAGCATAATGTTAGGCATTTCTCTACCTGGGGAACTTTCGCACGATTTCTTTTGTCTTACTCTAGATTACGTCTTTCGCCGAACTTCTGTAGAAATATGCAGGCCAGGTGTCTGGGGGGAGCGTCCCTTGTGATCTATAAGAGTAGACTGGTTTTAATAGACAAAGACATTCGTAAATTTTCCTGGCCCGTAGATGACCATCATGAGATAAGGCAAACTTTAACACAGTACTAGAATGTGTTTGCCTATGTTCTAGTCATTTTCGGGGTGAGTTGACATATCGTATAATTATTATATTCATGTTAGTTTTTTATATATATATCTGTTAGGAAAGTGAATTTATTTCTGAGGACTTCTCCTAGTAATTTATTCAGTGATAAGGTAGCGCTGTCTACGGCCTATTAAGTGGTGCTTAAACTGTTACGGTTTATCATGGGTTAAATGTTAAACTTACAATAACAGATATTAGGCGTAGAATCAGTCCACGAATGCTTACCATTGGGTTAAGAGTCAGCAAAATTAACTGTCATTTCTGTAAGATAATGTCAGGTGTGGATGGTGCACTTAGAAACTGAATAGTGAGATGCAGGTAATAACTCTGGATTATAGGAGATAGTCACTTATTCCTTTTTGATAGATATTTCTAGTGGCAAGGGAGGATCATTTTATGCTTACTTGTGTGGCTAGGCTTTAGTCTATAACTTTCACTGAAAGCAGTCACCAGGCATAGATATAATTATATCTTATGATCTAGCCACAACTGTATTATTATAGCAAGAACATTGCATTTTCTATGTACTCATTTGTGGGATATTAATATTTTGTTTCCCCAAAGGGACATATGACTTATTTGGCAATGTCAAATGCTGTAATCTGTTTATGTAAATTCATTTAATGTTGTAAGATGAATAAGCATATTCATTTAACTGTAACTACAGGTTAGGTTTCCTGTATGTTGAGATTGGGAGAAGAGGAGTAGATTGTTGCTGTCAGAACATTTACTGACAGGTACCTGGGGGTGCAAAAGATATTAAGCCTATGCGGGTGCGTGTTGATAATTGATATTTTTAAGGAACAGGAGACATGGTTAAAGACAGCCCTAAACTATCATAGCAATAACTACAATAAATTTAATCCCATAGCGGAGCGAAACTTTCTGTACAAAGTTAGTGTGATTTATTATTTGCTTGAAGTAAAAGGGTGTCTCTTTTTGGGTCTCAGTTTCAGGAAGACCGAATCGCTAGAGCAGACTTCAGTCAGGCGAAGAAAGTCATATACTCTTCGATCTAGAGGGTTTCTGTATACATCTAGCAACGAATCGTCAACCCCGTTCCTGAATCAAAAACCTTTTTTTGTCAACGCCAAGTTAAGCTCACGCAGTGCAACGGAGCCAACGCAAAATCTGGAATCGCCAAACGCAGTAGTAGTTCTCTACTCGCCTATTGGATTACCAGCCAGAGCATTGCGGCTTCCAGAATATCAAACCCGCTCAGCATGCCTATAGCAGAATTCCATATCACCTGCCTTTTTTGTGCCTAAACGGGGCACTCAGCAAACCACAGCCAAACCAGTTTAAACAGGATTTACAGCCAAGCGGAGCCTTGCGCCGGATAAGCGCGCCTGGGTCTCTTTGTCCTCAAGTGACTTCTTCTGGTGTATTTTCTGGATACTTAAAACCTCGCACGTGTGAGCAGCCATCTATGGACAGAGTTCCAGCCCCCCTCTCGCGAGTAGCGGTCACCAACGATAGCGCCTATACAGTGATTTTATTCAGGTTAATTCCATCACCGATGGCGGATATATACGAAAAAACCACTTACTGTAGCTATTCCCCTTGGTCCCCAAAAGCGGACAGGCTGTCGCTAAGTTCATTCAGTTGGTCTGCAGGAGATAAACAGCGTCCCCCAGCCCACCTCGCGCCAGTAGGGGGGAGTCACCAATGATAGTACCAACAAGGACAGTTTTGTAGGCATAGTCCCTCACGAAGGATCTACAAGTAACACACTGTCTGGACTATTTCATCTGGTCCCCGAAAACGGACGGACTGCCACGCAGTTTATTCATTTTGGTAAACAGAAGGTAAATAGAGTCTTCCAGCCCACCTCGCGCCAGTAGGGAGGAATCACCAATGATAGCGCCTATACAGTGATTTTATTCAGGTTAATTCCATCACCGATGGAGGATATATATACGAAAAAACCACTTACTGGAGCTATTTCATATGGTCCCGAAAACGGACGGGCTGACACTCAGTTATTTCATCTCTCTGTGTTCTACAGGTTTTATAAATGGTGATCTGTGTGTGTGGTTGCTGGTGTATATGATTATTGATGACTATTGATGATTAGTTGATTATTGATGTAATTTTATGTATTTGTGATGATATGCATTAATTCCATGCTTTTTCTTCTTTAATAAAGTTTACACCTTTATTAATACGCTGTTCACGACCTTTCCATCCATATTTGTATTTTTAGCTCTTTACTAGAATCTCTATGTATGATAAGAGAAAAGAGTGAGAGCCGGAGATGCTTGGACAGTAAAAGTGAGTTGAGGCCTGGAGAGAGAGATCCTTTGAATAAATCTTCTTCCAGGTTGTCTCAAGTCCATCTCCTATTTACACCTTATCTAAAGTGTAATATATAACTCTGTCAGTCCACTATCCCTTGTCGATTTCACTACAGTTGTCCAACTCGACAAATACTCTACACTCTAACTCAACCACGACAATAGCTAACAACTTTAGTTTAAGCGTTTTGGTGAGGCTCAGCATGGTGTGCAGCAATCCCTCTAAATATAACTTTATCAAGATTGCCTCGCCCCATGATGTGCTCTCAACAATGGGCAATGACTACAACCCACAAAAGCCAGATCCAAACCTCAGAAATAAGGTATCTCAGGAAGGTGTGTGAAGTAACAAGAAGAGACACAGTCCACAACCAGACAATACGTCAAGGCCTAAAAACCCAAACCCTGCAGACCCAAGTAGAACAGTCCCAACTAAGATGGTTGCAAGATCAGCACTTCAAGCACTTCAGTCTAGAAAATTGCCAGGTATACAAGCCCTACTTTCTGAACTGTGCAACCAGCGCAGAGTCCCCATGCAGTGTATACCGTCTCATTGCGGGATACCAGGAAACGAGAGAGCGGATCAACTGGCTAAAGCAGGTGCTGCAGACGAGCAACCAGATGTACCAGTTACATGCCATCAGAAGAAAAAGATGATCAAATCAATCAGAAAGCCACCAACACCAACACAGGATGACTACCAAGCTATGAACAGATCAGAACAAACTGTCATTCTGCGCTTCAGAACAGGACACAACCGACTCCGCAGCCACATTTATACAAAATTCAAGATTGGCAATTCAGCCATGTGTACATGTGGACAGGCACCCCAGACTGCGGAGCATGTACTTCAAGATTGCCCTGAATATGATATATTGAGGCAAACCCACTGGCCCAGAGAAACAACACTAGAAGCAAAACTATACGGACCTCTTTATGAACTACAAACGACAGTGAAGTTTATACAAGAAACAACATTGCAGATATAGACAATATATTTCAAGCGAACGAAAGAAGAAGAAGAACTAAGATGGTTTGGTCATGTCTGCAGAATGGGAGAAGATCGGCTACCACAACAAGCATGGTAAACTAAGAACCATGTATCCAGTCTTCCAGGATGACCCAGCATCCACTGGGAGGACAACATTAGACAATCTTTGAAGGACCAAGGACTAGAATGGGACCAGACCAGGAGGAAGACAGCTGATAGGATAGTATGGCACTCTCTCTTCCAAACCTCTACACCCCATGGTAGAAGAGGAACAACTAAGTAAGTAAGTAAGTTTTCTCACTGGATAAAATTAGAAAGTTTAGAATCAAACTGTGATGTATAGTTTTCTCTGTACATATGTTTGTATAAAATGAGAAGCTGCTCAGCGCCATCTTTCAGTGACCTGTGGGGTCAAGCGACTATGTGTAATGCTATGCAGCACCTCCTTTTGATGACCCAGGGTTAACCCTTGTATGTAACATTATGCTCTCCAAATTTGCTGCAAAGATGCAACAGTATTATTTCCATGATATTTTCTTTGTGTATGCGAGGAATGGACTAGAAATAAAATCCCTGTAGAATCATCTTCATTATGTCTTGATTAATTTGGTGAGAAAGGGGTGGTATGAATATCAAATTGACTTCCAGGGGAGGTGTGAGGGCAAAAAGGTTAATAATCCCTGTCTTATAACATACACTTCCTTCCTTCATTTACTCTCCTGTGACCTAGTTGCTAGTTTGAGGCACCATGTTTTGCTGAACACTGTTATTATTTGTTTCCACCTTTATCTGTCCTGTGCCAGTATTTGTGTCTCTACACTTATTTCCTATTCATTTCTGAATAATTTCTGCCCAGCATATCTATGGTGTACTTTTTTTCTTGGGACTGTCCTTTTAAGTATGATATTGAGCAACCTGTTTGATCTTGACATACAATGATAGGATTGAAGTTTGGGTGTTTTTTACTAATGTTGGTAGATCTTCATAGCACCTTTCTGCTTGATTTACCTTGCTCTACACACTCTTATTTGTGACAGGATCCATTTTGGTTTTGATTTACTTTATTTGGACTGAGTGAAGAAGATACTATATTTAGATATCAGAAATCAGATTTTATTGTCCTGAATTTATTACACTATATAACCATAATTATGTTTTAAAAAAGAAAATGTATATGTTCCAAAGATCTTTCTGAAGTATCTTATTTCCATTGCTTCCACTTTTTGCTCTAGTTCAGTGTTTAATGTCAAGGCTCATATAGATACAAAAAATACAATCATGACCAACATCTCTCATGTCTTACAGAAGCATGAACTTTATTACTACTTATATAAACAGCCTACAGTTTGTTTTTATGCCCTCCCTTTCTTTACCTCTGAATTCTCTGTAGGATCATCATTCTTTTCGTCTGTGCTCCTTATGAAGCATGGAGTCACAACTGAAGCTGGTCCCCTTGCAGGAAACCTGCACCGAGCATTGACATGCTCTTGCAGCAGTGGTTTCTGAGGCAATTTGTTTTACATGATGAAGTTGCCAGCCTCATGCAAAAACCACATATTAGCCACCTTGTATGACTGTAGAATGCAAGCCTTTAACTAGTTCTCTGCACACCATTCAGCCCTGATTAATCTGTTCTAGATTTTTGTTTTGCTTTATAAATTTCGACCATCCTTTCAATTTTTCATGTATTTTGGAGTCTTCCTATGTTTTTGATGCTGGCAAACAACTTGATTGATATAGGTTTTTCTATCCACCTTCAAAATCTTGTTTTCACCTCTTGTTCCATTAACATCTGTCCTTGGTTATATATTGCTATAGCTTATATTACTTCATACAGGTAGCCTGTTTTTAACAGATTATATCTTATGGCTAAAATCAGTACTAGATTAACTATGTTTCAAAAATGATTGTCTTCCACTGATAATACCCTACAAGTTATATAATTATTGGATATCTCAAAAAGATAACCTGCTTTAAAATTATTATACCGTATGGCTTATTGGATTTACTATGTCTTCCACCGATAATACCCTGTAGCTTAAGTATCTACTGGATTTATTATACTTTACAGTGACACTCTGCGTTCTACTGAAAAGACCCCTATAGATTATATTTTTATTTGATTTACTATAACTCACCTGGTTGCTTTGAATACCCTGAGCAGACGAGCACACCTGAGCACAGAAATACCCAGTGGAGGAAAGACGTTGGTGTACTGCAGAATAACCTCCAGAATACTACACACAACAACGAAGCTGTCAAAGCGGTTGAAGAGCGACACAAAATAACCCTGGAATCCCAGGCTGTACATTTTAACTAACATTTCAAAAGTGAAGAGGACGACGAAGAACAGGTTGGCGATAGCTGAAAGTATAAAAATGTTATACAGCAATAAACAACAATATTATGAAATTATTATATCACAAACACATTATGAAACTAGTAAATGTAGTATGAAATAAGACAGTTTGAAAATGTTACTATGTTTTTAAAATACTGTAGATGACACATTAATAAGTCAGTCAATAGCATTAGCTCACTTGAGTGTATCCCGATTCTGGTTTACCCTGTCATTTTACCTTAACTTAATGACTAAAGCAAAAAGGTATTTATCACTTTGGCAAGATTACCCAAAAACCACCAATGGTCTGTATCAAAAGCTTATTGAACAAAGGTTGTTTTTTTCCCACCTTTTTTAATCATTTATGAACAAAACTATTCCAAAACATTTAGAAAATAATAAGGGTACTCTAAGAGGAAAAACAAAACAAAACAAGCAGCATATTTCTGCAACAGAATATGTGTAAATAATGTGTCCTTGTAACGGAAGGTGGCGGCCCCTATCGATCTTTGTTTCACTCCGGCAGTATTGGTATATTTGTGGTACTGATTTTATTGTTTTCTTTCATTTCTCGCACTTTCTTTCTTTCTTTTTCTGCTATGTGTAGCAGATATTATGTATTTTCCTTCTTACACCCTTCTCATGGATAAGGGGACATGTCTGGTTACCCATCTTTCCCTACATTGCAAGGAGTGGCAGCGACCTAACCATGTTGGATATCGTGGGCGCAGTGATATCAGTACACAGATAAACACGTAAATCGCCTCAGCGCAGTGCTTAATCACTGATAAGACTGATGGATAACCTGGCAATTCCAAAGGTTGGAATACAGGGAGACAACTGATGGACAGACACAGATAAGAGATTACTTCCTGATAAAAGTAATGATTGTTACATTGGGAACACGTTGTTATTATGATTTTACCGACATGTTCATAGGTTTGTACCACATGGCAACCAGATGTTTACTGCCCATTTTCAGAAAAGTAATGTTTGAAATTTTGCATTAGTTGAGTCATGCAACATATTCAAATCAGATTGGCTGATCCCTTGAGGCGCGCATAACAAATGCGTGGGAAGGCAGATAATATAATCTGACCATTTTCTCAATCTATTTTCACCTGAGAAATCGCTCGCCAAGATACCAAACCTTGCTACAGTGAAGAATTAGAATTCAGAGTTCCTTCTTAAATACCGGACACCTTTTACTGGACAATTTTGAACGGACTTTCATAGCCCAGGAAATCTCTTTAATTTTAAATAAGGAAACCGGGACTGAGGAAACTGAAGGACCACACACAAAGTCAGAGAGGGAACTTAATAAATTAATGATACCCCAGACACGTGTAAGAGGCCGATTCAAGTCTCTTTTATTCATCTGAGCAAAAAAGTATGTGAGCCAGGATTGGCTTATTGGTGGTACCAGCAGAAAGTACTATCTCTGGAACAAGAAGGGAACAGTGGCCTAAGCTTTAAGATGAAGGACCCACTTGGTAGACTCTCCTTGACATTTCTGGGAAATGAGCTACACCCGACAACCTTGATCAGGGATGAGCGTGAGCAGTGTGAAAAGAACCAACCCATAAGAAGGAGCAGAACGGTCATTGGCAGCTAAGTTCAAATATATGCTGCCACTTGAACTTCTTGTAACATTTCACAATTCATAACAACTGTGATGATAACTTTTCTTGATCCATAACTATTCTAATTATTTTCCAACTGTTAAAACTTAAGTGATTATTAAATTTTGTTATTTGTAATTATACAAATTTAACTTCGATTTAATCATTTTAAAGTTATTGCATGTTTGTCTCAGTCAATTTACTACACACACTCTAAACAGAGCTATATTAGAATAATAGAATTCCACTGAGTATATCAGGGGTGGGGGCTTAAACGAGCTGAAATTAATAAGTGCTTAAATCCTTCACAAAAGCGTCAGCAGAATTACAGAGTTAACATACTCAGCCAAAGCAGTATTGTTCTCGCTTATTCTGAATATCTTATGAAGACTCCCTGGAGATAGAAGCATTTTGTTTCTTCTATTTACATATCTGCCAAGAGTAATCTTGTGCGAAGGTAGATACCTTTGAAGCCCATATAAGATACTCTTGAGTTTTGGCCACTGTTGGACCACTACTGCAAAGCAGGGGAGGCAATACCGTCACAGTTCTATATTTGTGGGTGAACTGCATGCCTGTAAATAATATAATACTGAGATTTTCTGTTGTTTATGCCTCTTATTTTGAGAAGGAAGTGGTCTATATTATTGTATTCCAGACATTATGCATGCACAGTAAGGTTCTTCTATTCTGAAATAGCTCATTCCCTGTAGTAGTCTGAGAGGTTTCTTAATGCTAGGAATTTTCAATTCCCAAGATGACATAACATGTTCTTGTTGCAATTTTGTACAGCTTATAAGCATGTCTTCCTTTTATATTTTTATCCCATGATACTGTCAATGCATCTTTTTATTGTTTAAAAAAAAATTAAGCTTCTGGTTTATATTCTGCCCATCCCTACATTTATTTTATATCGAAACAGTACACTGGAGGATCTAGAATATGCAGATGAAAAGCAGACAGAGTGAATAAACACGGCCAACAGGTGGGAATAAACATTAATCTCAATAAGACAGAAGCCATGACACTAAATGAAGAAATCCTGCACCCATAAAAATACGAGCTAGAAAATACAAACACATTTACATATTTAGGAAGCATAGTAACACCAGATGGTGGAACAAGCGAAGACATCAGTAGTTCAATGAATAAAGCCAGAACATTCTTCGCCAACCTAAACAACATCTGGAAATCCTCCCAGTCCAGCACAAACACTAAATTAAAAATACATAAGAGCTGCATAATTTCTAAACTTCTGTATGGTGCAGAATGCTGTAGGGTTACAGAAAAGAAAATGTCAAAATTGTCCTTTTTCCACACAACCTGCCTAAGGAAAATTCTTTGAATTTTCTGGCCAAACACCATCCCCAACCAAGAACTGCTAACTCAGAGCCACCAAGAAGACATGCGCATCATCACTGGAAAGTAGATGCTGGAGTTGGTTGGCCACACCCTCAGAATAGACCCTGACACCATCACCAGAACTGCCATGCTATGGACTCCACAAGGAAAGCTAAAGCAAGGACGGCTAAAAGCCACCAGGTGGAGAACTGTGGAGGCAGAGATGCTGAGCATGAACTAGAGCTGGGACACCACATGAAGGATGGCTGTTGACCGAGCAAAGTGCAGACAGTTTATTGCTGCCTTACAAGACACCACAAGGCTTGATGGACACTGACTGCTATGTCAATCAGTGGCAAAGGACCAAAGAAGACTAAGACATGCTAAGTATGTCTCTGCAATAGCCTACCCACTCTGCAATAGCCTACCCACTCTGAAATCCATTTCTAAGTAGTGTCAAAGTACAGCTGAGAATATTATTTACCTGCATTTTCACTTTTTAATGAAAACTATGATAATACTCACCTTGGAACTCATCCAACCATAATGGCTGTGTGTAATGCTCTGAGGTCAAAACGAGTGTGTTGAGAAACACAAGCAAGATCACTGCCCAGTAAAATACCTGTGATTTCACAATCCTACGACAAAACCTGCGACACCGTCTGTTATATTTCTGCATCTGCAATCTGTGTTTCAAACAGAATTTAATACATTAACTTTCAAACATCTGATTTAAAAAGGTAAATGAATCACAACTTTTAAAATACTTATGTGGAATAAAATTGGAAGCAAAGTATTTTGTGATAAACAAAAACCACGTGAGCTAAAGGAACTGCTACTTCTTGATGAGCAGACGTTATTTGACAAAGACAGTCCATAGCTTCTTCATTCTCTTTCTGCTTTTTATGGATCATGCAGCCACCATTTCAGCTGGTCCCCTCCCTAGAAGGATGCTTGCTTTTGCATTGATGGCTTCACTAGCAATTTGTTTTACATGATGTGGTTGCCAGCCACATAGTGCACAACTGCTGAAACATAATCTTCTTAACACCAACTGCCTGCAACATGACATGAAGATCAGTACAGAGAAAATGGAAATATTAACCACAAGTAAAATGCGAAGATAAGGAAACATCAAAGTTGTCAAATCAAATGATAATTAGCAGAAGAGCTCAAACACTAGGTAGCATGTTCACCAGAGATCAGAAGATTAGACACTGAGACCAAAAGAAGTACTCAACAAGCCAGCCAATGACCCATCTGCTCAACCCACCTTGTGTCATTTCTGTGGCCAATGAGATACTGGGAAAACAGAACCACTGCTCCCTCAGATATTAATAAGAGTCAACTGATATGAGGTTGTGCATGGGGTTGACAGTCTCATCATATAAAACAAATGGCTACAGCAAACATCACTACAAAGTGTTTTGTCACAAGCTTCCTGCAACTATAGCAGTGGTCACGTGCTTCTTTGTTAACAGGCCACACTAGGCTTTAGCAGATCTTTTGGGCAGTATTCATTTTTATTAATTTGTTATTTCTTCTTCTAAGTTTCCTACTTAGATATTGCTCTCTTTTCTTTCTCTGAAGAAGGCCTTGTGGCCCCAAATTTGGTTATTTTCTTTGTCTTTTGTCCTAGTAAAATGAAGCACCTTTTATCGATTTTTTTTTCCATATCCATGTATCCTTCTAACCCACAGGTTATGGATTCCTGGAAAACTGCAGAAGTTCAGCTGGTTGAATAGTCAGAAATAGGAATGTGAGTATGAAAATGGGGACTATCTCAGGTTAGTTTTGAAGCATCCAGATATCCAAACAACCACAGAGAAACAACCAATAAATGCAATACAGTATTTGTACAAACTTTGCACTCTAAATGCCAGACCTAGATATTAATCATACAACAGAAAAAGACAGAGCAACATTTCAGACACTATTTAACTAACATAGAAAAAAACAAAGGTAGTCCCATAGCAGATACTGCAGTAGGGGAGTGAAGTGTTAGAGACTTCACTATATTAGGTTCAGCATCGAGAGGTGGGGTGACCAGTTACCTTCCTCATTGCCTTTTTCTTCTCTAACTCAAGAGCACAGTCAGGTACTCATTTACAGCTGGGTTGACTGAACCGTGATGATACCGTAAATCAAACCTGGTACCTTTGCCACGAGAGACCACCGCTCTAACCACTCTGTCGATCGGACGCATAGACAACACTTATCATCAAACTTTAAATCTACGAACATATTTTCCAGCACACCTCTTCTCAATCCTTTCAATTTAAAAAAAAAAAAAAAAGGAGGAAAACATGTATTCTGTGGGGTACCTTCTTGCCTGCACTGTGTTATACGAAGAAAAAACATTTACGGCACTGGAGAAACTTTAGTTGGAATTCACATATGGCAAAGAACAAGACCAGTGCTGACTATCCGGCATGTTATGAAGAAGAGTCCAGCATGGAGTGGATCACTTCATCCTGTAAAAAGCCTTGACAGCTACCATTAAATAATTAGTAGTAGCCCCCGTAAGTAAAAACTGATTATGGGAATGCGCCCCTGAGGTAAAAGCCCTCAGGTGGTTTTTTTACATGGTGTTTCTTTCAACATGTTCTTTTCTCTTCTGCTTGTAGTGAGAGCTTCTTTTCACCCAATCTGAGGTTGTGCCATAGGGAGCATCGCCACTTAGTGCAATCGGCAGCTTCATCCTCCAAGGTTGCTGGATTTATGTCCAGTGCCTTCAAGTCTCTCTTGCACACATCTTTCAGTCTCAGCTGTGGTCGCCCAACTGTTCTTTTGCCATCTTCCAGTTGTCCGTAGAAGATATCTTTGGGAATGTGACCATCAGCTATGCGGTGAACATTAAATAATTAACTCCTTAGAATTAATTCAAACCTTTTAGTTGGGACATATGACAGGAAAGATTATAGAGATATGGTTGAGGGCTTATGCTCCATAGGGTGGGGTTGCTGAAAGACAAAAAAATATGTTGGGCAATGATTCAGACAATGTATCAAATGTCATGCTTCAGACTGTCATAGTCATAACCCACCTTTTCTGCTGAAACCATGACTGCTGCAGCTCAACTGTTTCACCTTCATCTTCCTTGTCCTCTGCATCTATATCACTGGCGATTTTGGCTGAAAAAAATAAATTATTACCTCTTCAAACTATGAGACTGCTTCCAAAATACCTCACTACTAAATCATGCCATATCTGTTCACTGCTGAGTGGTTTCACTCATCAAATGATTTACCATTCTTACTGGTATGTATACAGCTCTTTTTATTAATCAATCCAATATCTTTTTTTTTTTTTTTTAAAGAAGAAATAGATGAATGCTGCAAATGTCAACATAAAAGACAGAATGATAAATGAAATCTGGAAGTTAGTGGAAATAACACCATGTATCAATTACTGAGATAGGCAGACAAATAAGATGGTTTGGCCAATCAGAAACAATCATAAACTTTGTTCTACAGCTGAAGATCTATCTCCAAGACAAGAGGACACCAAAAAGGAAGATGGGTAAATGGCATTAGCAAAATTCTGACATTCTGCACAAAGGCTAAAACTACAGCTCCTAATACAACAAATGGAAAGGACATACTGATGGCCTATATTTACATTTCTGCCATCAATGGTACCTATACCTTGTAGCGGTATGGCAGCTTGCGTACCCTGACAATCCCCAGAGCTATGCCAGTGGGAGTTTTACTCCTGGTAGGTTCAACCAAGCTGGACTGGTCTGTGTGGGTAGGGGTCAGACAAAAGCTGGTACCCTGGTCCTCCAGGTTGGGGGTTTTAGCATAGGGCTGACACCCCTGTCTATGTAAAAAAACAATGAAGTTACGGAAACAACATCAAATGAACAAACTTTGCTGCGGGATGGACATTCGGAGTCTGTGGCTCGTATGACTGTCAGTGGTGAAAGCCGAAAGGAAGCCACTGACATGAAAACGGATGTCCTGACCGCAAAACAGGATACAAGAATAGGATTTTGGAATGTCAGGACAATGTACGAGACAGGTAAACTAAGACAGGTCACGGCAGAAATGAGAAACTATAGGTTACACATCCTGGGGATAAGCGAGAGCAGATGGACAGGGGCAGGAAAAGTTAAAACAGCAACAGGAGAAACAGTACTTTACTCTGGAAGAGAGGATGGACAGCACAGTGAAGGCGTAGCCATTATTCTACAGAAAGGGATAGAAAGGACATTACTGGAATGGAAACCCATCAACAACAGACTGATACGATTGAGATTGAGAGGGAGATTCACCAACACTACAATAATACAATGCTACGCACCAACGAATGATAGCGATGAGGAGGTCAAGGATGAATTCTATCAACAACTGCAGAAAGAAATGGAGGACACACCTAGATATGATCTTGTTATAGTAATGGGAGACCTCAATGCAAAAGTTGGTACACACAATACATATAATGAAAGAACAATGGGGAAATGCGGCAGCGGAATAGCAAACGAAAATGGGGATAAGCTAATAAGTTTCTGTAGCATTAACAACCTGGTCATTGGAGGAACACTTTTCCCACATAAGGAAATTCACAAGTTAACATGGGAATCCCCAAATGGTCGGGACAGAAACCAGATAGACCACATCATGGTTAATGGTAGATGGAGACATGCATTACAAGATGTGAAGGTAAGAAGAGGTGCAGATGTGGGAAGCGATCACCATTTAGTAGTTGCAAAACTGAAAGTGAAACTAAGAAGGGCTGGACCAACTGTAACTACACAGAAAAGGTTTGACATCAGCAAATTGAAGGACCCCCTTACCAGAAAAGCTTTTGCGGCCGACATTAAGAAACGATATCAATTTGCCAAAAGCCAGGAAAAGACATTGACTGATGATATAGACCAGAATTTTAACACCATTTCAACAATATATAAGGAAAGTAGCAAATCATGCTTAGGATTCCAGGAAAGGAAGAAGCAAGACTGGATAACACCAGAAACATTAAACACCATAAAGATGAGAAAGGAAATGAAAAGAAAGAAAACAGAAGCGAAGTCCCCCAGGTTAAAGCAACTATATAGCGAACAGTACAGTCAACTGGACAGGGAAGTTAAACGCCAAACCCGAGCCAACAAAAGGAATTTCCTAGACGATCTTGCAAAACAGGCAGAAGAGGCAGCACTGAGAAATGAACAAAGCACAGTATACAAAATAACTAAATTCATCAGCGGAAAACAAGGTGCAAACAATATTACATTAGTAAGAGATAAGCAAGGAAATCTCATCAAGACAGCAGAGGGACAGGAAACAAGATGGGCAGAGCACTTCAGAGAAACTCTGAACAAGGAAATACCAGAGACACAATTGAATGTTCCTGAGGCTGAAAACGATCTAGATGTAAATACAGACATTCCACGAAAAGAAGAAATCATCACAGCAATCAAAGGGTTAAAGAACGGTAAAGCTCCGGGCCATGATAACTTAAATGCAGAGCTATTTAAGACAGACCCTGAGCTAGCAGCAGAACTATTAGAACCACTATTTGCACAAGTGTGGAAAACGGGGACAACACCATCAGAGTGGAACAAAGGAATAATTGTCAAATTGCCCAAGAAGGGAGATCTTTCAGACTGCAATAATTGGAGAGGAATCACTCTTCTCTCAGTTCCCAGCAAAGTACTAGGCAGGATAATTATACAGAGAATTTCAAAGGCAGTAGACTACAAACTGAGGAAAGAACAAGCAGGATTTAGAAAGAACAGAAGATGTGTAGACCATATATTCACTCTCAGGAACATTATAGAGCAGTGCTCAGAATGGCAAAGACAGCTTTACATAAATTTTGTTGATTTTGAAAAGGCTTTTGACAGCATACATAGGGACAGTTTATGGAAAATACTGAGGGCTTATGGAATTCCAAGCTGCATAGTGTCAATCATAAAAAGCCTCTATGCCAACTTTACGTGTAGTGTTGGGCAGAGCAACCTAACCTTCGAGGTGAAGACAGGAGTACGACAGGGATGCCCCTTATCAACCACTCTATTTTTAACAGTCATAGACTGGGTGATGCGCCAGACAACAGAGGGCAGTCCAAGAGGAATAAGATGGACTACATTTTCAACATTGGAAGATCTGGAATATGCAGATGACATTGCACTGCTGGCACATTCACATCAACACATCCAGGAAAAAACGGATAGACTTAATAAATTTAGCCAGCAGGTGGGCTTGAACATCAATTTAAAGAAGTCTGAGGTCATGACGCTCAATGTGAGCAACCCTGAGCCCATATCAGTAAGGAATCAGCAACTGGTACAGACAAATACCTTCACATACCTAGGAAGCATAGTAACACCAGACGGTGGGGCAGGCAAAGACATCAACATCAGAATGAATAAGGCAAGAACAGCCTTCTTTAGCCTAAATAACATCTGGAAGTCCTCCCAATACAGCACAAGCACAAAATTAAGATTATACCAGAGTTGCGTGCTTTCTGTGCTTCTCTATGGTGCGGAATGCTGGAGAGTCACAGAGAAGGAAATGTCAAAATTGTCCTCTTTTCACACAACATGCCTAAGAAAAATTCACCGAATCTTTTGGCCGAATACCATCACCAACCAAGATCTGCTTACTCGTAGCAAGCAAGAGGACATGCATACCATCATAGCTGGCAGACGCTGGAGCTGGGTTGGTCATGTCCTCAGAAGAGACCCCGATGCCATCACAAGAACAGCTATGCTTTGGACCCCTGAAGGAAAGCGAAAGAGAGGCCGACCAAAAACAACTTGGCGGAGGACTGTGGAGGCTGAGATGCAAAGAATGAACCAGAGTTGGGGCACTGTACGAAGGATGGCCACCGACCGTGCAAAGTGGAATCAATTTGTTGTTGCCCTACAAGACGCCACTAGGCGTGATGGCCACTGACTGCTTTGACGGTCGGTGGTTAAGGATCGAAGAAGAAGAAGATATTTACATTTTAAAAAAAAAGGAAATCTTATGAATTCAGCAGTTTGCAACAGGTTTTGATTAATGATCTAACAATAAACATTCTATTTTTTTTTTCAGACAAAAATAAAGTTTTATACACCATACATGTCAACCTCCAGGGAGATGAAAAACCTGCACACAAAAATTAAAAAAACCATACAAAGACCAAACAAATATATCAAAAGAGTTTTAATTCATGTAAAAATATTTTCAGTCAGTGTGGCTGCATGATAATTGAGACATGTGCCCTTTGTCTTTTTAAGTAATTCTTCACTATCAACAAGTATTCTCCAGGTTATCCTTGGTTTCACCATTTTTCTCTTCCCCTGTGATTTCTAGTCAATAGCATGTCTGATTATACTTTTTTGGTAGTTTCCAGAGGGTGTGTCCTATGAGGTCATGGGTAAAGGCCAGACAGAGAGATCAAAACCAGTACTCCATATTAAGGAGTAGGACACAGGTTGACAATTGCAAACCTAGAGAGAAAAAAAGGATTACTTTACAGAAACTGTGACTGTGATAGCTACAAGCTCTGAGTCCAGAACAATTCTCACTCGGGGGACATGATTTTGATGAAAGCTAGATACTGGAAGCCAAGTCATTGAGTAATCTGAATAATGATCAAAGCAAATATAAAACTCCTGGGACTAGCACAGACATGATGGAATGGAGCAGGACACACATTATTGACCACCTGAAATAGCATCACTAGGACATGAAGATGAAGAACTTGAATGTACAGAGGGGGTTGCCATTATGATTCACTTCTGTTACGCTCATGTCCTGAGAAAGCTCTATTTCTCAAACTTATTTTGACTTTCATAACCCTCAATGACATCATAAAAAGAAACCAACAGTCTATTGGCAATGGTTAGACTTACATAAAGATATATTCAGTGTTCAATTTTTAAAATAAAAATGTATTTTATAATAACATAAAGACGTCAGTTTTGATGTCTGTGATAAAGAAATTTGTGAATGTTTAAAAATTCACTTAAAATTTGAAGGATGAAAAGGGTTATAAGACGTATGTGTGAGGAGAGCAGGAAATAAAGATGTTCATTCTGATGAGGGTTGGTCTGATGTATGGAGATCAAACAAGGTCAAATAAGATAGTAAATAAATATTTTTTAGCTCGAACGTCTTTTTTTTTTTATGTAAAACTTTTGCCTCGTTTTGGCGAGGCGAGTCCCGCTCAACCCAGTCGGTTATATTAGGGCTCTGAAACATGTAAAAAAAAACGAAAAAAAAAAAAACAGAGCAAACAGAAGTTACACACTTTCATAAATGGAGGCTGACACAGAAGAGAAGAACTAAAAGAGTATGACAAGATCACCAGAGTGGAATTTTGGGGAAAAGCCAAGTGGACCAAGAGGTGTGCAAAAGACATTGCTTATAAATAGGACACACAGACTGAAGAAAATAGCCTCACAAGGCAGTAATATCAAGGTCAAGTAAATAACGCGAGATCCAATAAAGATAGGGAAGAAAATTAGAGACAGTCATAAGAAGGATAAAGAAATAAGGAAAGATAATAAATAAATGGCACAGGTCTGGCATGAACTAACTTAAAGCCTATGCTCCATAGCCAACTGAAGGCAAAGAAATTAAAATAAAAACATAAAAGGAAACTGGAGTTAGATAATAATGTAACAGCCTAATAGACAAATAGGTGCCTTCACTGGTTTTCAGATTTGCAAAATGAGGTAATAAGTGCCACTTAAAGACTGATTTTGGTGGTCATAGGAGATTCTGTGCTACAAAGAATGAAACGACAGAGGGCATAGATCCAAATTCAATAATGACTGAAGGATGTCAAACATATGCATATACATATATTACTGTATATGGAAACCTTGTGCGTGAGCATGTCTGCTGAGAAGAACAATAATCGTACACACTAAGAGCCAGGTAAGACAAGTCTAACAGTTAAGAGCATGGCACTTGAATACTTACAGTGTCGTGGTGTTGCTAATATTTTTATGAATAATTACATGCATTTAAATTTGTGTTGTAAGTGTCAAAATGCCTCACATTTTCCATTTCAATTTCTGCCAACTACAATCAATGAGCACAAGGAATTCAAGTAAAAAATACTCAATTTTCTGAAAATTATAACAATCTGATCTTCTTCCTGGACAAATAAAACTTTTCATTGTGGAAATTTAATTTTTAAAATCCTCCTTCATCATGTGAAATAAAAAAGTTAAAGAAAAAAAATGTTTCTTTGTGAGAAATAACAAAGGTTTCATCAAGAGTGAGAAATGAGAATTAAAAAAAACTACAAGTCCTTTTTATAGACATACAAACTGTTTGACATGAGAAATATAGACATTTATTTCTGTAAAATTACATTCATGCAGTAAATGTTTTAAAAAAAGCTGAAATTAGCTTCAGCACAATTTATAATCAATTTATGTCTGATAGATAATCTTTTGAAGATGTGTGTTACATACAAAGAGCACAACATGACTTCTTGAGGAGCAAAGGGGTATTGATTGATAGTGGTCATTTTCAGTGTTCCTGGAAACTTCATTTTTCTACATTTATATATTTTACTTACAATATTAACTGTTGGAAAACTTGATTGTTTGAATAAACTTGGGTTACTGAACAAACTGGTTTTCTTATTGATAATTTTTCCTTCGGGTTCATGAAGAACTTTATTAACTTTGTCATTTTTCTGAAAGAGTCTATTCCTATGATTACGAGTAATATAAGAGAGAAAACAGGACTGATTCTAAAGGCGACGAACTGGAACGGACTACAGACTACGACTTATGGAACTTGGAACACAAGAAGTATAAATGGGAAAGAAGAGGAGCTGGTGGAAGAGATGAGGAAAGCAAAACTAGAAATCCTGGCTATTACGGAAACAAAGAATAAGGGACAAGGAGTCATGGATCTCGATGGCAACACGCTGCTATACAGTGGTGAACCCACATCTGAAAGAGCTAAAGGGGGCGTGGGTTGCATTGTGGCCAAAAACCATAAAGATAGTATCAAGGGATGGAACTTTGTCTTGGAGCGCATTATGGTTGTAAAACTAAAAGAAGGAGAAACCATAGTCAACCTGGTCATAGTGTATGGGCCAAATGAGGATGAGAGAGCAGAGGTCAAGGAGGAATTCTTTGAGCTGCTTCAAAGGACAGTGGATGACTGCCTTGATGAAATTATCATGCTCGGAGATTTCAATGCCAGAGTTGGAAATGACCATGCTAGATGGGGTGGAGTTATCGGAAGATATGGAGAAGATACTCTCAATGACAATGGAAAGCGACTCCTTAGATTCTGCAGTGAGCAGAATCTGATCATTACCAACACAATGTTCCCCCATAAGCGCATACATGCATATACTAGGTGTGAACCAACAAAGAATGAGAAGTCAGTGATCGACTATGCCATTGTTAGGAGGAACTCATTTAAATATGTCCGGGATGCTAGAGTCTGGAGGGGGCCAGAGATTGGAAGTGATCACTACCTGCTTACAATCAAAAGAACAACTGAAAGAGTTGCTTAGCCTAGGCACTGCCAAGCATCACGCAAGAAACCAAGTAAACGAAATGAGCATTAAGACCTACAAGCTGAGAGAGCCAGAAATTAAGACCAGATATCAGGGGCTTATTGCTACAGCGGTGAGAAACACAGAAGAACAACCTGATGACTTGGAAACCCTCTGGCTTAAATTCAAGGACATCATAAAGACAGCTGCTGCAGAAGCATGTGGTGAAGTCCGACTTGGGAACAAGAGAAACAGGACACCTTGGTGGACAGAGGAAGTCAAAGAGAAAATAAGAGAGAAGAAAATGGCATTGAAACAATACTTAGGAGCTAAAAACACAGCAGGTCAAATTGAGAAATATAGATAATATGTGATACTCAGAACAGAAGCAAAGAACAAGGTGCTAGCAGCAAAACAGAAGTCCTGGGAAGAATTTGGAGAAAAGCTAGAAAAAGATGCGCAAGAAAACCAGAAATTTTTCTATAAGACCCTAAAGAACATGAAGAAGGAAAAACAATGCCCTCTCAAATTTATAAAGGACAAGCAAGGCAAATTGCTTACTGCCCCGAAGGAAGTAATGGAAAGATGGAAAGAATATTTCTCAGAACTCCTTGATGGTGAGCAAGGTCAAGCATCAGAAATGATAACCACTAGCACAGAAGAGGAAACAAATGGTGATGAAGATGACATAAAGATGGAAGAACTGAAGGCAGCACTAGAGAAAATCAAGATGGGCAAAGCAGCAGGGCATGATGGTATAACACCAGAAATGGTTAAGTACATGGGAGCATCAGACGACCTATTACTCTTAAGGGTCCTACAGGCAGCGTGGTGCAACAAGACCATACCAAAGGATTGGGAGATTGCCATCATAACACCAATTTTCAAAAAAGGGTGACAATCGACAATGTGGAAACCATAGAGGCATATCCCTTCTCAGTTCTTCTTCTTCCGTCCTTAGCCACCGACCGTCAAAGCAGTCAGTGGCCATTACGCCTAGTGGCGTCTTAGGGCAACAGCAGATAGGTTTTCTTTGCCATTGTTTCCCATCATGCCTAGTGGCATCTTTAAGGGTAACGGCAAATCAATCCATTTACTGTTGTTTCCGTAATCGAAGTGACTGGCAAACGGGTGATCAGCCCGTTGTTCCCTTCTCAGTGTCCCTGGTAAAATCTACTCTAGAATCCTAGAGCAGAGACTCTGACGCCTAGCTGAGCCACAATTGGATGAGGTCCAGTGCGGATTCCGAGCAAACCGAAGTACTCAAGACCTAATCTTCACACTCAGACAGCTGAGTGAAAAGGCCCTTGAGTATAAGAGTGAGATCCATCTTTGTTTCATATATCTGGAAAAGGCACTTGACAGGGTCCCCTGGAGCAAACTTTGGGACTGTTTGGCAAGGAAGAACATTCCAGCACCTCTGATTCATGCTATACAGAGCTTCTACGAGTCTTGCAGAAATTATGTGAGGACAGCAAACCATAAGTCAGAAGAGTTCAGGACCACCACTGGTGTAAGACAAGGTGATATCCTGTCACCTTATCTTTTCATACTCCTCATTGACGATGTTATCAAATCATGTAAGGAGAGAACAAGAAAGTATTCAGTGGGGTACTGGAAGATGAGACAGGTATGTATTTAAGAGCTGGCATTTGCTGATGATGTTGCCCTGATTGCTAAATCAGAGGCACATCTCCAATCCAACCTGCAAGTCTGGAAGGAAGAGCTGGAGAAGAGAGGGATGGTCATAAGTAGCTCTAAAACAAAATCCATGGTGATATCACGAGAAGAAAAAAGACATCAGATTAAGCTGGGAGAACAGGTCCTGGAGCAGGTCGACCACTTTAAATATCTCGGAGCTATTTTAGACCGAAAGGGAGGCATCAAAGAAGAGTTGGCCACTCGAAAAGCAGCAGCTGGGAGACTTTTTCAGGCCATAAATTGAGGATTCCTCAGCAAGAGAGAGGTTGGTAAGAAAACGAAGATGGCTGTAATACCGCTCCACCTATGTCCCAGTCTTGACATATGGATGCGAGTCATGGGCAATGACTACAACCCATAAAAGCCAGATCCAAACCTCAGAAATGAGGTATCTGAGGAAGGTGGTTGAAGTAACAAGAAGAGACATGGTCCGCAACAAGACGATATGTCAAGGCCTAAAATCTCACCCCCTGCAGACCCAAGTAGAACAGTCCCAACTAAGATGGTTTGGCCATGTCTGCAGAATGGGAGAAGATCGGCTACCACGACAAGCATGGGAAACAAAGAGCCAGGGATCCAGACCCCCAGGACGACCCAGAGTCCGCTGGGAGGACAACATTAGACAATCTTTGAAGGACCGAGGACTAGAATGGAACCAGGCCAGGAGGAAGACAGCCGATAGGTTAGTCTGGCGCTCTCTCTTCCAAACCTCTACACCTCACGGTAGAAGGGGAACGACTAAGTAAGTAAGAGTCTATTCCTTATTACTTCAGTTTCTAGTGTTGGGTTAATATTTTAAGATTGTTATTATGGTTAAAATAGTCTTCTTGCGATCTTACAACCAAGTGAAACTAGGGGCTGTTATATATATATTATGCATTGTCGAATGTCAAACCAACACCAAGGTTAAAAGATAACGGTTAAAATCCATCAATGCTGATAATGCATAAAACTTCACCGATAAGAAAAACTTGATCGTGGACAGAATGTGACAACCTCCGTCTCACACCTAAGGGTCTTTTATTTTTGGACATGCGCCCCAATACAACCAACTAGGTTGAACGGAACACACCATGGAGCAGTCCCCAACATTAACAATGACCAATATATCATACCAGAACATCCTTGCTGCATACTTACTTACTTAATCGTTCCCCTTCTACCGTGAGGTGTAGAGGTTTGGAAGAGAGAGCGCCAGACCATTCTATCAGCTGTCTTCTTCCTGGCCTGGTTCCATTCTAGTCCTCGGTCCTTCAAAGATTGTCTAATGTTGTCCTCCCAGCGAACTCTGGGTCGTCCTGGAGGACTGGATCCCTGGCTCTTTGTTTCCCATGCTTGTCGTGGTAGCCGATCTTCTCCCATTCTGCAGATGTGGCCAAACCATCTTAGTTGGGACTGTTCTATTTGGGTCTGCAGCGGATGGGATTTCAGGCCTTGACGTATCGTCTGGTTGCGGACCATGTCTCTTCTTGTTACTTCAACCACTTTCCTCAGATACCTCACCTCCGAGGCCCGGATCCGGCCCCCGCGGGCCGCAGTCACCGCCCACGACTCGCATCCATACGCCAAAACTGGGACACAGGTGGAGCGGCATACAGCCATCCTCGCTCTCCCACCAACCTCTCTCCCGCTGAGGAATCCACGATTTATGACCTGAAAAAGTCTCCCAGCCGCCGCCCCTCGAGTGGCCAACTCTTCTTCGACGCCTCCCCTTCGGTCTATAATAGCTCCGAGATATTCAAAGTGGTCGACCTGCTCCAGGACCTGTTCTCCCAACTTAATCTGATGTTTTCTTTCTTCTCGTGATATCACCATGGATTTTGTTTTAGAGCTGCCCATGACCATCCCTCTCCTCTCCACCCCCCCCCCCCCCTCCAGACTTGCAGGTTGGATTGGAGATGTGCCTCTGATTTAGCAATCAGGGCAACATCATCAGCAAATGCCAGCTCCGAAATACAGACCTGTCTCATCTTCCAGCACCCCACTGAACACCCTCCCGCTCTCTCCCCACATGCCTTGACGACATCGTCCATGAGGAGTATGAAAAGACAAGGTGACAGGATATCACCCCGTCCCACACCAGCGGTGGTCCTGAACTCCTCTGACTTATGGTTTGCTGTCCTCACATAATTTCTGCAAGACTTGCAGAAGCTCTGTATAGCATGAACCAGAGGCGCTGGAATATTCCTCCCCGCCAAACAGTCCCAAAGTTTGCTCCAGGGGACTCTGTCAAACGCCTTCTCCAGATCCATGAAACAAAGATGGATCTCACTCTTATACTCAAGGGCCTTTTCACTCAACTGTCTGAGTGTGAAGACCAGGTCCCGCTTGCTGCATACACTAACAATTAAAGTAAAATACTATAATAATTTAGTTCATTCTTGCAAAAAGCACCAACTATTCACACACATTTTTTTATTACCCCATTCAAGGAACGTTCAATCAAAAACAGTTTTTTTCACTTGATAAAAAAAAATTAATACACTAAAAACCAAAACTTTTAAAAAGTATAAACAAAACAACCTATGAAACCACTGAAGCTCTTCTACGAAAACACAATTTTACAAAAGGAACACCGTAACTCTGTCAGTTTTTGCCTGGACTTTATCAATAGCGATAAAGATTATAAATTAATTTTTAAAACGTTGATACTACAATCATCTGTTTTCATTCATAAATTTTTAGAATTCCACTATTTCAAGAGACACAATTTGTTTGCCTACATGTCTGACTTCTTGTTAAAAACATTCCACTGTTGGAAAATGAAAACAGATTTCAAAATGTGAACTGTCAAACACACAGTAATATTTAATGTTTATTTCTTTCATCTATTTTCTAGAAACTCATGAATTAATAATTTTAGATCTGTGTTGTACAATCAAATTTATGTTATGATATTCAAATGTCACAGAGCTAGTCATATCTTTCATGGCTGTTAGGCCAAGTATTTTAATAGGAGATACACTGGTGTTATGTTTATTTCAGATTTGTCAGTTTTTTTTTTTACATTTATGAAGAAAAACGTCCTGTTTAACCTCTGATGTGTTATGATTAGGATATACGAGGGCTGTCCGGAAAAGAACCGGCCATAATTAATATTAGAAAAACCGTTTGCGCGACATCGATGTAACTTGGCAGCCAAATAGAGTGGCCTGTTATGCACATACGTGTGCAATGTTGACGTTGCTGCACCAGTCTGTGCGACCGTTAAAAGCCGTTTAGTGAGCACGTGCACTGTGTGGTCGTTGCATTCAAAATGGCTGAATGAGTAGAGCAAAGAATCTGCATCAAATTTTACGTCAAGCTTCAACATTCCTCCACGGAAACTATTATGATGATTCAGAAGGCTTTTGGAGACGATGCAAGGAGTGCTACACAAATAAAGGTGTGGCACAAACGCTTCAAAGATGGTCGAGAATCTGTTGAATGTGATCCCATTTCTTGAAGGCCTGCAACAAGCAGAACACCAGAAAATGTTGAACGTTTACGGGCTGCAATCAACAAAGATCGGCGACTGACAGTGCGAGAACTAGAAACAGATCTGTGAATTCCAAAAACTATTGTATCCGAGATTCTGACCCAGGATCTGGGTATGAGACGTGTCTTGGCAAAATTCGTTCCGCGGATTCTGCTACCAGAGGAGAATTCTCGACCATCTTTGAAGCGTTTGTGCCACACTTTTATTTGTGTAGCACTCATTGCATCGTCTCCAAAAGCCTTCCTAATCATCATACTAGTTTCCGTGGAGGAATGTTGAAGCTTGATGTAAAATTTGATGCAGATTCTTTGCTCTACTCGTTCAGCCATTTTGAATGCGACGACCACACAGTGCACGTGCTCACTAAACGGCTTTTAACGGTCGCACACACTGGTGCAGCAACGTCAACATTGCACACGTATGTGCATAACAGGCCACTCTATTTGGCTGCCAAGTTACATCGAGGTCGCGCAAACGGTTTTTCTAATATTAATTATGGCCGGTTCTTTTCCGGACAGCCCTCGTATATTGTCTCTAATTCCAGATAATATATTCAGTAGCAGATACCTGACTGTAGTATCATTCATCCTGTCAATTTATTGTTAATAGTTTCAAATTATGTGAATGTGTGTGTATGTTTTTCCACTGTCCTAAAATGGTAGTCTCCTCATACCTATCAAGGTGTTTAAAAAACAAAAAGGAAGGGGGAGAAGGGCGTGAAAGATTGGGGTTTTTAAGATGGTTCTCATTACTAATATCCATTACTAGAACCTCACCAGATCTTCACGTTCTTGTCATACCTCCACTAATCATTATATATAATTTTTTTTGTTCTCTTTAAATACTGTTTTAATGTGTTGTGTAGTTCTCTAGATCTGTCTATAGAACGTTGAGACACTTCATTTTATTTTATTTTATTATTTTATTTTAAAAAATTCATTTGTTTTTTATTTTTATTGTTTGTTTATTTCTTGGAAAGGGGAGGTCACACACAAAAACATTCATACAAATTCGGTTTTGATTTACTCTATTTGGACTGAGTGGAGAGGGAAGAGGGTGCTATATTTGAGTACTGGAAATCTGACTTTATTTTCTTGCATTTGTATACCATATATCCTAATTATAACCCATCAAGGGTTGAACGATACTGTATAAAAAAGAAAAATGTCTATACAACTATACAATATAGTAAAACAGATTTGTCACTGAAAAATTTTTTGATTCAAAGTGACTGAAGCTGTGTTGTATGTTTTTCATGTTCTTGAAAAGTAACTGTCCTGCCACTCATTTCACTATATCGTCATTTGATAACACAATTCTGATTCCACTATTGTTACATGGTATATTGCCATGGAAACTGTACATTCTAAACTCAAGATGAAAATTATATTATTATCATTTTTAGCAAAAAGTTTTTAAAATTCATTGCTTACAATAATTTTTTCATGCAACATTGTAAAGCCTGTGTAGATCTAGGGCAACCTTACCCCTCTCCCAAGCCTAAGAAATGGCTCTGTTTAATGACAATAGTGATATCTTCCCTCCATAACTGTTTGTCTTTTGAACATTCCATTACTTAGATCATCATCATAATTCCTATTCATTCAATAAGGAGCATAAGGCTGTAAGTGTTACTCACAAAGTAATCCTCCATAAATCTCTGCTACCTTGGTTCTTCTTCCACTATTCTTCTCCTGCCTCTCCTTTGTCCCCCTACTCTTCTCTTTTTTTGTGGGTACTGATTATTGCATGTCTAGCTGTACTATCTGTTTGTTTTCTAAGGGTGTGTCCAATTCCACTCTGCTTTCTCTCTTTAATCTCCCACTGTATTGGTTGTTGTCAGGTTCCCTTCCACAGATTACTTCAGATCCTCATTGTCCGAACATCCGAAAACCACAATATTCTGAAAATCAAGTTTTTTGGGCTACTTTTTAATCACAATTTGGGTGACTTCTGTCTATTTTGGACAACTTTGGGCAATTTTTTTATTATTTTTTTATTACCATTTTTTTAATTTAATTTTTTTTTTATTTTTATTTTTTAATTTATTTACTTATTATTATTATTATTATTTTAAAATTTGTTTATTTATTTATTTTTATTTAAATTTTTTATTATTATTATTATTATTTATTTATTATTATTTTTAAATATATTTTTTCATTTTATTTATTTATTTTTTTCCTCACTCTTTTCCAGTCCTTGTTTTCATTATTTCTTATTTTTTGTTTTTAATGTACTATCGACTTCCTCTTTCCGGTTTAGTGGCAGCCATCTTGCTTCACATGTGACTGGACACAAGGGAGTTTTTTTTCTCTTATTTTTATAGTTTCATGTTCTCTACTTAATTCTCATTTTCTTTCCCTCCTGTCTCTTGTTTGTCTGTCCCTGACGAAGGCCTTGTGGCCGCAACGTAGGTTTTTCTTGTCCTTCTCCTTGTAAGACGTAGGCTATTACTATTTGTGTGTGTGTTTTTTTGTGTTTTTTTTTTCCCATTCAGCTATTTTTTAATGCAAGTTTGGGCAACTTGGGCTATTTTGAGCGAATTTGGGCTACTTGTTTGCTAGTTTGCTCTTTATTTTCTGGAAGTCTACTATAGCTTCTATGATTCAGTTTCTTCATTTATGGTTGACATCCTCCAGCCTATATTATAAGCATTCTAATGTTTTGAACACCTGCACTTGATTTAAATATCGCTCCTTTATCCACACGTCTTTTCTTATAGTTTTCCTTACTCAAACCAATATCTATCCAATTAGCCATTCTTTCTTTTTTTTAAACCCCATGCTGGTTATCCACTCGAAAGTAATGGTAGGGAAGTAATCCAAAGAACACTTTTGTCTGATAAACACATTCCCAATAATATGGTGAAAGATAATTCAAAGAACACTTTTGTTTGATAAACTCATTCCCAATAATATGGATAAAGATAATTCAAAGAACACTTCTATCTGATAAACGCATTCCCAATAATATTGATAAAGATAATTCAAAGAACACTTTAAGTGTTCTAACACATGAAATAATCAATACAGACACTGAAAACTGCTCCAAAGAACTCATGAAACATTCTGAAAACATACCACAGAAAAGTATTTTAAGACAGCACAATGCTGTAGGAATGGTCTACTCTTGCTCTTTCCATTTCCTGTCCTACACATATCTGTACATACCCGCCTGCGTGATCCAGTCCAGGTATCCCCTCAGATCTTCTTCTAGCTGCTGTTTCTCCCTTAGTTTCTGAAAGTCTCCTCTAGCTTTGGCCTTTTCTCTTTCTTTAGAAAACTCTCTGGAAATTACATTTTTTTTTAATCAGGACTTTTATTCAAAATTAACAAATGCATGTTTTATCAGTGGCACCCCTCAGGCCACATAATTATAACAATACCACCCAAAACACCTTGCAAGAAACACAATTGGGTGCACAGAACAAAAGATCCAAATTAGGACACAGGTATACCTGTCAACTTGTACAGGACAGGGATAATCTGTACAGGAATTTTTAACTTTTGCAGGTGTACAGCTGTACAGGTGTTTTTTAAGTAAGTTTTTTTCCTCTTTAAATTTACTTTTTTCTATTTTTAAAATGTTCATCTTCTGTATTACAAATGTGTACATTTTTTTTTTAACTTTGTAAGGTTTTTATTGGTATTGCGTACATGTTCTTTTTACTGTGTACAGGTTGTTATTGGTAAGCCACACAGGTTTTTATCTCAGAAGGTTGACAGGACAAACAAAAATCATCAAAATAAAACATAAACAAAAATTTAATTTGAGGTATAAAGCAAATACAGTCAGAAAAACAGAACACTACTGCTGGTAATTAAACTAAAACAATGTTGAAAATGTAGCCTTATGTCAAAAAACAAAAGGTATTATATCTTGGCTCTCTTCCAAACCTCTACACCTCACGGTAGAAGGGGAACGACTAAGTAAGTAAGTAAGTCTTTGATAAGTCATGTATGCAATAAATACTGTATGGTGTGGAAACATGGACAATGAATAAGCAATTAGAAAAAAAGAATTGAGGCCCCTGAGATGTGGATATATAGAAGAATGGGGGGGGGGGGGGGGGGGGGGCGTATAATGGAAAGAGAAGAAAACACATAGAAAACGTAGGAATGAAAAGAGAATTAATGAAAGAGATCAAAATTAGGCAGCTAAAATATTTTGGCCATGTAAAAAGACATTACACCTTGCTGACGACCATAATAGAAGGCAGAGTTGAAGACAAACATGCAAGAGGAAGACATCGCTACAAGTGAGAAGATAACATCAAGAGATGGACAGGAAAGAGTATCAGAGTGCATCAGCAAGACAAGAGATAGAAGACGTTGGAGATGCATTGCGCATACATGCCACACCTCGCAGATGAAAAACCTGTACAAAAAATCGAAAACCCTGTACAAAGACCCGCAAAACCTGTACAAAGACTGGAAAAAAAAACACACATCAAAAGAGTTAATTCGTGTAAAAATATTTTCAATTACAGTGGGCTGCAATTTAAATGAGGCACGGGGAGTTTGCCTTTTAAAGCAGGTCTTCACTTATTTTAAAACCCAAACAATAAATGTCTGAGTTTATTTTACACTGTAAAAATAATGTGATGGTGTCATCATTTAGTCTATTTCTGTGCTTAATTATCACTAACAGATTGGGAAATCCTGTGTTCAATAGGACCTTATAAAAGAACTCTGAGAAACAGTAATAAGGGGAGTGGGTTAGAAAACCTGTACAGAAATTATGTACAGGGTGTACATGTCTGAAAATGCAAACACCTTGTACAGATTATGGGTAAACCATAGCATGTGGCATGTGTGATTGCGGCGACCTTCTATGTTAAGATGGCACCTGATGATGATGTGCAATAAATAAACAGTGCAGATATCCATGGCAGCAGTATTGTTGGATAGAACAATTATACACAATGTCTGTACATTTATTTGTATATTATATTAAATTCTGTTAACGATAATATAACAATTGATACTAAATGTCCCACTGAATTCCTCAGGATCTCTTAGGAGGAAAATAAATAATAGAACTGCTGCTTCCTCCAGCATGTCGTAAATGTGATTAATATAAAATTGTGCATGCGGTTAGCAATCTCAATTCATAAAGCAAATTGCTCTAGAAAACACCACTAATCAAGAGCACATAAATGTTTGTGTTGCAGGTTTCCTGCCAGGGGACCAGTTGTAGCTGTGGCTCTATGCTCCACAAGGAACAGTAAAGACAGGTCATGATAATACAGGTCTATAACCTTTTATCAGAACACCCGAAAAACGAAATATTTTGAAAATTGAAAGTTTCGTTGGCCTACTTTTTAAAAATCACAATTAGGACGATTTTTGACTATTTTGTGCAAATTTGGTCTATTTTAAGAATGCAGATTGGGCGCTCTTTGTGATTTTGGGTATTTTTCCAACAATTGGGTGACATTTAAAACCATAAATATCTGGTTTCCAAAAGACAGCTGTCCTAGACGATTTTGGACAAAGAGTTATAGACTTGTAAATGAATTTTTTAACACAGTATTAGCAATATATATTAAAGAACTTCTAAAAAATCATGTGAATACAAACTATTTTAAATTGACAGAAAACTGACATTACACATGTGCTGAACCTCATGAAATAAATGCCTGGTAATAAGAAAAGGTGGAGGACTATAGTAAGACTATACAGAGTGATGAGGCAAATGAAAACACATAGTAGGAGTGTTACAATACATGACAAAGAATAGCCTATGTTTTGACTACAGTTCTGTATCTTTTCATCTGAGCACTCGAAAACTAAAATATTCTGAAAATCAAAAGTTTCTTTGGGTGACTTTTGCTACTTTTCGATCACAATTTGGGCAATTTAGGGCTATTTTTTAAACGTGATTTGGCCGACATCTGGAAACTGAAAAAATCTGAAACAAAGCTGTACCCGAGAGTTTGGATAATAGGATATAGACCTGAACAAGGTCTTATTAGGGACAAGACATAAGAAAACATAAAGAAATAAGATGAGTGTGAACAACGTCTTATTAGGGACAAGACATAAGAAAACATAAACAAATAAGATGAGTGTGAACAAGGTCTTATTAGGGATAAGACATAAGAAAACATAAAGAAATAAGATGAGGGTGAACAAGGTCTTATTAGGGACAAGACATAAGAAAACATAAAGAAATAAGATGAGTGTAAACAAGGTCTTATTAGGGACAAGACATAAGAAAACATAAAGAAATAAGATGAGTGTGAACAAGGTCTTATTAGGGACAAGACATAAGAAAACATAAAGAAATAAGATGAGTGTAAACAAGGTCTTATTAGGGACAAGACATAAGAAAACATAAAGAAATAAGATGAGTGTAAACAAGGTCTTATTAGGGACAAGACATAAGAAAACATAAAGAAATAAGATGAGTGTAAACAAGGTCTTATTAGGGACAAGACATAAGAAAACATAAAGAAATAAGATGAGTGTGAAACAAGGTCTTATTAGGGACAAGACATAAGAAAACATAAAGAAATAACATGAGTGTAAACAAGGTCTTATTAGGGACAAGACATAAGAAAACATAAAGAAATAACATGAGTGTAAACAAGGTCTTATTAGAGACAAGACAAAAGAAAACATAAAGAAATAAGATGAGTGTAAACAAGGTCTTATTAGGGACAAGACATAAGAAAACATAAAGAAATAAGATGAGTGTTAACAAGGTCTTATTAGGGACAAGACATAAGAAAACATAAAGAAATAAGATGAGTGTGAACAACGTCTTATTAGGGACAAGACATAAGAAAACATAAACAAATAAGATGAGTGTGAACAAGGTCTTATTAGGGATAAGACATAAGAAAACATAAAGAAATAAGATGAGTGTGAACAAGGTCTTATTAGGGACAAGACATAAGAAAACATAAAGAAATAACATGAGTGTAAACAAGGTCTTTTTAGAGACAAGACATAAGAAAACATAAAGAAATAAGATGAGTGTAAACAAGGTCTTATTAGGGACAAGACATAAGAAAACATAAAGAAATAAGATGAGTGTGAACAAGGTCTTATTAGGGACAAGACATAAGAAAACATAAAGAAATAAGATGAGTGTAAACAAGGTCTTATTAGGGACAAGACATAAGAAAACATAAAGAAATAAGATGAGTGTGAACAAGGTCTTATTAGGGACAAGACATAAGAAAACATAAAGAAATAACATGAGTGTAAACAAGGTCTTTTTAGAGACAAGACATAAGAAAACATAAAGAAATAAGATGAGTGTAAACAAGGTCTTATTAGGGACAAGACATAAGAAAACATAAAGAAATAAGATGAGTGTGAACAAGGTCTTATTAGGGACAAGACATAAGAAAACATAAAGAAATAAGATGAGTCTAAACAAAATGTAACCGCAATAAAATGTGTTTATATTACATAATACAACTCACTTACCCACTGAGGACACCAAGGACGAGGTTAAGAACAAAAAAAGAGCCAATAATGATAAGGCTGATGAAGTAAAGCCAGGGCCAGCTGTGGCCCACTGCATTATTCATCTGTGTGAACAAGTTGATCATGTATATTGTGTTAATTAATAAATGAAATGAAAGTTTTTATATATGTATGGTTCTCAGAGTAATTAAGGTACTGATAAGTGCATTTATGTTAGTAAGTATGGTACTAGGTCAATAGGTTCTTACATTTTATTTCTATAAACAAGCAATACACTTCAATAAAGATCAGATTACATGTTAAGAAATAAAGACAAATCTATTTTTAAAAATTTCTTAAAACAGGAAGGAATCATAATTTTAGTGCATCGTTGTATTTTCTGAAAAAAATACCTGAATAAATCTTGTATTTGCCGTATGTGGTGATGCAAACTGGTATTCAAATAGCTTTAAAAACGTAGTCAGCTACACATTAAAGCATACATATATTTAAAAACAATATATGAATAAGTCCTTTGATATGTATTACATAAAGTAATGAGAAGTCATGTATTTATTACTGTATATGTACAACCACCTACATCATATAACACATTGGTCCACCCCTCCATAGTTATACATTGGAAGACAGTCAGCATTGCCAGGCCAAAGTTATCAAAATTGGTGATTCCATAGTTCGGCCCTTCCCACCACTCTCTGCATTCGCCTCTTCCTTCACAGTTGTAACTTTCACCGCAGATACGTGGATCACCCTCAAACTCATTACCTGTAGGCACATAAGTAACACCAAGAAAGATAAATAGAGAATCACAATGAAAAATGTGACAGCAGATACATATGTTCCCACATACTCTGTCTCCGAAAGTGCTGGACATTGGTAGAAAAAAATTGTAATAAACAAAAGGAAAGAACTATGTTTTTACTTTTTAATCACTTTTCTTCCTCATCTCCATGTAGGGAGAATGGGGGGGGGGGGGGGGGGGGGAGGGGGGGGGGGGGGGGGGGGGGACAAATTTGGATTAAGTTCTTCAAAAGTTAATTCTTCTTTCACATTTGAACTCCCCCAAGGAGCATAGGCCTTCAACAAACATATGCCAAGTCTTCCTGTCTCAGGCCTTCAGCTCAAGGTCTTTCAATGTCTTCTTCTAAAAGTTAATTAGGCCGCTCTAACTTAATAAGCCCTGAGGTGTTCTGAGGAAACAAATAAAGAACAGTACTACAGCTCCCACAGGCCTATCGTTAAAACATGACTAACATAAGGCTGGCAACCTCATCTTGAAAACAAATTGATGCAGAAAGTACAACTGCTGGAGTTTGTGTTTAGTTGTAGCTTCCTGAAAGGGTGCCATCTGCAGGGGGAAGGAGCAAACAAAGAGATGTTGATGATTATGATGATGACATAGATATATAAATATCCAGACAGGGGAGACAACAATCCTGCTAAGCGTAAATGACTTCTGAAACTAATCTGAAATGTGACAAGACAATCGGCCATTACTGAAATATTTCTTTTCCTATATGAAATACTCTTTCTGACTTGCTCCTCTTATCACATACATTGCAAATAAACTTCTGTGTCACAATCAAATATGTAACTGTTACACCTGTGATGTCACAATCAAATATGTAACTGTTACACCTGTGATGTCACAATCAAATATAATACAGTACAGCTCTTCAGTAGGTCACATGAAAACATGAGCGTAACTCATTGTTGTTTTCTTTTTTCCCCCCCGCAGTTGAATGAAAACAAAGACATATATTACTTGTGTTTGGCTGTCATGGGCAAAGAAATGATAGATAATAAACTGGCTGGGGAAAACATTCTGTCACATGGAGGAGATATCAATTCTGGCAGGGAAATCTCATCACTGTCAAGAATATCTAACAGGAAACAGCAGACTTGCATTAACTTCAGAGTGATCGGTCTCTGGAGATGACAGGCAAATCAAGTGTCAGTTAATCCAAATACTGTATTTCAAATTCCCCAGAGACAAAAGTGGCTTAGACACAGAATGGGAGATATGTGATAAAACAGAGGCCACCTGGGTGTTCATTTTCTAATGTAAAGAGATTGGCCTTTTTCTAGTCCAGCATTCATGTTTGACCTTGACTTTTACTGTGCAAATTGTAAATAACAGATTAAAATTATCAATAAAAAATAATATACAATATACTGATTATTCTTTGAGGAACAGCTCAGCTGAATTCATAAGATAGGTTTGGTGATGTCCCATATTTATTTGGTAAGAAAAATTTTGAGCTAATTTCTAACATGACTTTCTGCTGCTAACAAAAGTAAGAAACAAAAGTACATTATATGGATCATTCAGAAATTAGGGAAATATACAAATATCAGGAAGAATATTTGTTCTTAAAATTTGTCTCAACATTCAATTAACACTGTGTAATGTGCAATCATGAAGGCTGCACCTCACATTTATAATACACACAAACATTATTGCAGGTGACGGGAAGGTGCTGGTATTGTATTGGACACAAACTGAAGAAACTGATAGCATTTTTGTTTTAAAATTCCCAGGGTAATAGAGGAGGTGGTGGGAGATTAAAAACACATGGAGAAAGGAACTGGGCTTTCCCTACATAATAAAGAATATATAATTAGAGATGGACTGGTGCACGCGCTGACAAAACAAATATTGCTGCTAAAAATGTCCAGCATTTATTTGGAATTTACAGGGAATGTGAAGGAGTGACTGGCCAAAGATCAATGGTAGAAGGAATACAATGACAGAAATAAGAAATGATAATACACATGAACACAGATGGAGAAGACAGTGAAAATACCAGATGAATAAACACGGGTAAGTTAATAATAAAGAGAATCCTGTAACATTATATGAAAATAAAAATAAGTGCATATTTAAAAACAAAACTGTGTGTAACTTCCTTCAACTGTTACAGATGTTTCTTGTTTTGCTCTTTTTCAACATTGAGAACTTCAGGTCAATTGTTTTCATTCTTATGTTATTATAATTAAAAAAAAAAAAAGTTACATGGACTGGAATTGATTTTATCCTTTTGGAGGAAATTTTTACAGATTCAACAAAATTGCAGAGGAAAATAGCATTAAATAGTATTTTTTGTTTTGATGTTATTGTTTTTTTAATATTTAACATCAGTCAAGAGTGCTTAACGTGTATTCATTTTCCTTCATTGTTCAGGAGCATTTAAACCCATTCCTTTAGAAACAGAACATAATGTGCAGTCCTTTATTTTTCTTTTTACATTTTTTAAAAGACGCTGTCTTGCTTCAGAAGATTACCTTTGCCTAACATATACATTTCTTCCTAGAATCTCCTTTGGGATATGTCATTTTTTAAGTTTGTTTGTTTTGAAAATGTTTCTGCAAGCTTTAAACAACTTGATGAGCAGTGCTCAGAATCACCTTTAAAATTCATTACAGACATCTCCATGATCTTTGCCAAGCCATATTTTTAATGTTATTAAGCGTTCACTGTTTCCTGTATCCAGAAGCATTCCAGTATCAACTGAAGATAGTTCACAAAATGGCAGAAGAGTTTTAAATTAACTCTTTGACTCTGGAACATTGGTCTGACCATATTTTTAATTTACCAAAAATAAACCCCAAAATTCACTCATTTATGTTTTAAATGTATGGGATGACTTACCTTACTATATAAACAACCCATTTGAGTGTAGTTAAGCAGTGTAGTGTTTGTACGTGTTTTGACTTTATTACAATTTGTATGACAACTTGCGTGTTTGCGTTTTTCTTTGTTATTACTACAAAAATATGTCATGATTTATATATACAAATTCTAAGCCCCTTAAGTGATTAACTGTGTTAGTCTTACTTAGAAACATTGTTGATTGTTTAATAGTCACAGTTTGATGTCAAATGATCGGATCCGTGAAGAAATGTTAGACATATTTGATTTAGCTGAAGTGCGGGCGTGGCCCTAGCCTGGCCCATTGAAAAACAACAGAACTAGACCTACAGGTACATCTACTATCTAGGGCTAGGTAGAAGATGAAGCTAAGGATGTTATTAAAACAAGAAACAAGTGTAAAAGATTTTTATGTGATGTAATTCTATTTTTTTTTTTTGAAAATTACATAATGCAGTATTGTATAGATTTTGTGATTTTTATTAGGGATCACAGTAAAAATGGTGTGAATTCCATGAAATGTACAAACGTTGACATATTCAATGTTTTATGACTTCATAAACGGAATTCTTCTTCTTCTTTGATCCTTAGCCGCCGACCGTCAAAGCAGTCAGTGGCCATCACACCTAGTGGCGTCTTTAGGGCAACAACAAATGGATTCCACTTTGCTCGGTCGGTGGCCATCCTTCGTACAGTGCCCCAACTCTGGTTCATTCTTTGCATCTCAGCCTCCACAGTCCTCCGCCAGGTTGTTTTTGGTCGGCCACTCTTTCGTTTTCCTTCAGGGGTCCAAAGCATAGCTGTTCTTGTGATGGCATCGGGGTCTCTTCTGAGGACATGGCCAACCCAGCTCCAGCGTCTGCCAGCTATGATGGTGTGCATGTCCTCTTGCTTGCTCCGAGTAAGCAGATCTTGGTTGGTGATGGTATTCGGCCAAAAGATTCGGTGAATTTTTCTTAGGCATGTTGTGTGAAAAGAGGACAATTTCGACATTTCCTTCTCTGTAACTCTCCAGCATTCCGCACCATAGAGAAGCACAGAAAGCACACAGCTCTGATATAATCTTAAATAAACGGAATACTTTGATGTTATAAGACTAACAAGAAAATTATTGTCTGCATCAATAAATTATCTTTGATAAGTCATATTGTACTGTGAACTTTTTAGTTTTTTTTTCCAATTTACATGCAGCATGTTTTTTATGAATACCAAATGTACTTGTGTTAATACTAACAAAGACGCTGTATATTATGTGACGTGAAATGTAAATATTGATGCAATTTTCTGACTGCATTACTCATATCTAATCCACGCCCTTTTTTCTTGACATGTAAACAAACAGACATTTACCAATTTCCGTGACCTGCCAGCATAACAGGCAGCGAGCCCTGATTTGTTTACCTGAGTTTCTCACGCGAGCTGATTTGCCAATTATCGGTCATTAGACAGTTGCGTGGAGAAATAACGGACTGTTTGAAGAAGATACAGGGGCGATAATATTTTCCCCGTGTACTCTTTGATGTTTATACATTCAGGGGGAGACAATAGTTTGATCTCCAGGGGATGTAATCTAAGAGAGGCCTGTGCACGGCAAAGTTTTTGATGTCGGTCAGCATCACTGAGTAGAATGAACGAATAAACCTTTGATTCGGGAAACGCAGTTTTCTGAATTCCCTGCTATACAGAAGGTGCGAATTATAACATCTTCTAGTGATAATAACACCATAATCTGTATATATACCGCGCTCTCTCAAATTCAGTTATAAGAAGTCGCTCAGAAATTCTTGGATAATCTAATCACGCCGGACTAGAACCATTCTTCGCTAAATGTGTAAAATTGTCCCGTGGGGATTTCATTTTCTGATTTGTGTTAATAGAAATTGTGCTTAAGCGTTAAAATGTATTTATTCACTATAATTCCCTAGCGTTTAAAACTAGTGAAATAACCAAACGCATAGATATTTCTTGCCAGTCGTTCAGAGTAATGTAATTTCAAATACCCCATTTTTCTTACACAAGAAGATATGGCTTAGCTGACTGAGATTATTAAGTGTGACGGATGAGTGACCGAATAGAATTCGCATTATATTTCATTGTGTGAAATTAAATAAGTGACTAGAGTTAATGTTATGTGACTAAACAATAGACGCCGACAAATAGCTAGTAGTGACAGGCGATTTTTGTTAAAGTACGCGTATGGATAAATTGAATAATAATTGACTTTGTGCGCCGTGCATTTTCTCGCGGGCAATAACGGGGGAGGCACATACCCTTTTTTCCCGACATGCCATAGCGGACCACTTACGGGTGGATAGGATAGTAGCAGTTTTTTCATAAAGGTTCTTTTCTTCCAAAACCAGCAGCCAGCGGTCTAACCATTACCCATTATCATTATTTTGGGTCTTCGATTTTTGGGCTAGTTCGGTCCTTTTTCTTCATTCAGTGAAGGATTAAGAGTGTTTTCTTCGCGGCTACAAGTCCCAAGTTCCTTCGTGAACCGGTTGGGCCCAAGAGAAAAATTAAACATTAAGATTTAATTGTAACTGGACTGTAACTTACCCAGAATTATTTATTCAATTTTTGCCAGCCCACTGGGCATACGAAAGAACATATATTCCTGACGATTGACAGCCATAGCAACTGAGTGATCCAGAAAAACTACGTTGTTTCAAAATCGGCATTCACCATAAGAGCGAGCCGATAGGATTTACCATCATCATCATTGTTTTTACATACTGTAACATTTGTCTTAGCAACCAGAAATTAGAAATACGGGGAATACTCTTCTCATTTTTCAACTGTGAACGTCCAGAGCACATCTTGCTTCAGTAACTATTTCGCGGTGACACTTGATTCATCCAAGGGAAGTTAAACCACCAAATTTGGCGTCCACCTTGTAATTATTATTCGATAAATAGGCTGGACTGGGGCTAATTTGGCAACCCACATGACAGTATAGGTTCAGGAAGTATTGTAATTTTTCAAGGGATACCACCACCCGATTAGGTAAGCAAGAGTGTTTGTGGCCACATATGACAGAGTGAGAGATTGAGAGAGCGAATATTTTCCTTTGTTACAATCATGGTACTAACTTCTTTTTTTATTTCGCTAAACTGAGTACTTTACTGAGTAGCAATTTAGTGGGAACTTGTTCTTCACATTCTATTCCGTAATCTAATGCTTATCTTTGACCTTTGGGTTATTAACTTCTTTTGGGATCTTTTTCTCAACAAGGGGAGGGCACTTATTCGGTTATTTTCATATATCTGTAAACATGATCTTTATTGATTTCTCTATCTGTTTGATGTTGTAAAAAGTTTAATGATAATAAACAACAAAAAGAACTTATATTTGTGTGTTGGTCAGACCCATACCCAATTAACCATAGTTTTCACGTTTTGTGTGTCTTGTTGTCACATAACTGTGTGTGTGGGTGTGTCTAGTTAAACTTATCTTTATAGAGGTAAGGGGTTGGAAGAGTGTATATATATAGTCGTATAAATAGGCTGGACTAGAGAAACTATTCAGTTCAGAGACAACTTTTTCTCCTTAACTATTCACTCGTGAAATCTATTTCTACACCTTTATTCTCACCTATTTACCACTATCACCTCTGCTCAGACGGGACCATAAATATCTTCTAACCTATCTAAAAATATACGACATATTATAACTCTCTATCAATTTCCCTACAATTTGATATATATATATATATATATATATATATATATATATATATATATATATATATATATATATATATATATATATATATATATATATATATATATATATATAATGTGCATGTTCACAGAAAAGATTTATATACAATTTACAACAGAAGATGGTACACTTCACTGTTTAAGATTCTTAAAAAAAATAATTCCGGCACAGGGTGAAAATAATTACGGAGTTAGAGAGTTAAAGCTTCTGCCAGCTTCAGACCTGAGGAAATATAGTTTTTGCTCTTTTTCCAACCACTAGTTATTGAATTATGCAGCATTCCAGAACTGTGAATCTTCACAAAGTTTGACATTATGCCAACATAAGTATGTACAGAATACACTAACAAAATGGGGGGCAAAGTCTTTTACAGACAGGGGGTATGATGTGTTGGTGTTGTGGGTAGTGGGTTTCCCCCCTTGCTTCACCCTAGGCCTAGTGAATTCTTGTTCATGAAAGGAGCGACCATTGCGGTGTCAGTCTCTTGGCCTAGCAAAACCTCTCATACCCCAAGATCGTTGTGCGTGGTGAAGAGCCACACCCTCCTCGAGGTAGTCCTGGTAACTGAGGGTGCGAATCCTCAAGCTAAACACAACGGATCTAGAGGAGCAAACCTCGATAATAAAACCGGTGCACTACACCGTACATGCCCTCTGTGGGTGGGAAGGAGCCGGATGGATACTGAACAAGTCTTGGGAGTGGGAACGAGTGTGGACTGCTCCCTGAAGATCGGAACCCATCGTACAGGCACAGAGACTCAGGACGTGACGATCCTATTGTCTTCAACTCTTGGTCACATACCTAGAGCCTCGGAGAACTCGGCGTAACCAGCAGGCAATTTGGTGGCGGGGAAAGAGCACTGTGAGCCCTACCTTGGCTACGTATCACAAGGAGATGCAGAAACACCCCCCTTTATCTCCCCCAGAGCTGGCACAGTACACTTCTGGCTCCTACCCGGGGCGGTAGGAAATCCACAGGCACCCTAGCATCACAATGCCATGAAGATGACAAAGTTGGAATTTACTAACTCAAACCTGGCAGAGCAAGTCCTCCATCAGATGCGGCGTGGACACGTCCCGATCCCCATCGAGACTTGCCCGGGGAGCCCACCCCGGCTCAAAAAAGCAGAGAAGGCCACTCTTCAAACCTCCGATGTCTTGCGGGCAGTGTTAGGATGTGCAAGAACATGGACAGGAAGACTCCACAACTTCCCCACTGAAGACACGCCCACGACGACCGTTGCCTCAATTGGCTGTGTGTGGTGTACCCAGAAACGGGGCCTCCCAGTACTGAGGCACAGTTAAGTCCCCGATGTCACTTATCGGTGCAGAGTTGAGAGAGATGGCTGAGCATCACAATCCCCCCTGTGTTGCAGCATGATGAGAACCCAGCATTGCACACTGAGCTTGGGGGGATCACTTGGGCACCAGACTTAATACTGGCTCTTGACTGGATCGCCGCATGCAGGAGATTCTACAGTGGAGGGATGGCAGGTGGTAGTTATCTGGAAGTGGCTCTGTGCAGGACGTGAGGATTCCTTGGGAGAGCCCAGAACCAGAGCACAGCATTGTGCAAGCTCTGCATAGATGTAGAGCTCCCCTGGATGACGGGGAATGCACAGTGTGCTACCCCACCTATCCCCAACTGCTAACTTAAAACCAGAAGTGGGGTCCTCTGTTTGCGTGCCAGGCCAGGATAAAATGCTTGGGAAAGAGACTGGAGCTCAGAACTCCCTAACTCAAAGTTGCAGGATGGCAGAAAAGCCACGGGAAAGACAGGTCTATTTTTGAAGATAATGCAACCATATTTTCACCATACGAGCTCGGACGCTGCCTCGGTAAACAAGGTCCGCGCAGAGCAGTGACACCCATAGGCTGCTTGCGAATAGTCTACTACTGGGAACATAAACAGATTAGGGATGAGCCCACTCTCCCGTTGAACAGGTGCTAAAGTCGTAGATACTGGGCCAGAAGGCGCACCGGAAACCACAGTATTACGCAACTCGCTTTTTTTTCCTATGGAGAGTACACCGTCAAATAAATCTCGTACTGGTGCTCGCCCTGTGGAGCTCCACCAGGCAGGTGCAGTGCCGGGCTCTGAGCCTTGACAGAGCCCACCCTCAGCTACTGGAGGACCCTCTAGACCGTCTTGTGGAATCAGCAGACGGCGGAGGAGAACTACTGACCAAAACAAAACAGAAAAAGAGAAACCCAGAGTGCCACTTGTCATGGTGCACTGGAATGCAGAGGGAGTGAACAGCAAGCAGGCTGGATACAGCAAAAAGACAGAGCTGGAAAACATCTTGTATGAGAAGCAAGTCAGTGTTTGCTGTATCCAAGAGACTCACTTGAAAGCAGATCAAACCTTTAAAATAAGGGGATATCAATGCTTCAGATCCGACAGAAAAGATAGACGAAAAGGAGGAGTACTTACTCTTGTAAGGAATAACATTCCTGCACACGAAAGGAAAACCTTCATGGATGGAGCAGAATATCAGCTGTTGCAGATAAAGGTAGACAAGATGGAAATAGAACTCCTGAACTATTACTGTCCGAACAACAAACCCCTGAGTCTCAGCTCTATACAGGTACCAGCCACCAACTTTATAGCAGTTGGAGACTTTAATAGCCACTCCCAGAGCTGGGGCTATAACCATCTGGATCACAGAGGTGAAGAGGTTGAAACTTGGCAAGATGATCACTCCCTAATCCTAGTCAATAATGCCACAGATACTCCTACCTTCTACTCCAGAGGATGGCACACAACTTCAACACCAGATCTTGCCTTCTCCACACCAGATATAGCTGGATCTATTAGTAGAGAAGTAGGAGACCAACTAGGGGGAAGCGACCATCGCCCAATCTTTCTTACTGTCCAGAGTGCAACTCTCAGTACAGGCCCAGCCATTACAAGATGGAACTACAAAAAAGACAACTGGGGTTTATTCAGGCATCAGGTGAACACGCTGCTGTCTACCCTCAAGGTACAGAACAGAGACATTAATGAAGTGGTAAAAGACTTCAACAGATGCATACTACAAGCTGCAAAAGAAACCATTCCCAAAGGATGCCGGCGTAACTACATACCATACTGGTCCAGCACACTCCAAGAACGTCAGGAAGCTATGGACAGGGCTAGAAAGGACGCAGAGTCTCAGCCTTCACTTGAAACTCACAACAAATGGAAAAAGGCTGTAGCAGAGTTTCAGAGAACAAAGCTAGAAGAAAAACGGAAAAGCTGGAGAACTAAAACGGCATCGCTGAACCTTGAGAAAGACGGCAGGAAACTTTGGAGATTAGTCAAGTCTCTAAATGAAGAGCGTTCCTCACCAAGGCAGACTATCACATTGGATGAAGGTGGCAAACTTTTCAGAGGAAAACAAGCTGCAGACTTGTTTGCTAGAAGATACAGTTCAGAAAGCAACTTACCCATTAACATAGACCATCAGAGAGAGATAAGAAAAGAAATACTGGCAACCATGGGACAGACAGATACTCCTGCCCTAATGAGGGAACCCATCACACTAGGAGAACTACAGAAGGCTATTTCCAAGCTTAAGTTTCAAAAGTCACCCGGCCCAGACAAAATCAGCAACGAAATGCTAGTAAATCTGAGCTCAGCAGCAAAGACAAAACTGCTTGAGATATTCAACCACAGCTGGTTGAAAGGAACGGTACCCCAAGTATGGAGAGAAGCCATCACAATACCCATACTAAGGAAAGGAAAATGTAAGACCGAGGCTGCAAGTTACCGGCCAATCAGTCTCACAAGCTGTGTTGGGAAGACTATGGAGCGAATAGTCAACCACAGATTGAAATGGTATTTAGAGTCTGAGCAGATCCTGGTGCCGGAACAAGCTGGATTTAGAGAATGCTACAGTATAGAAGACCAAGTTACTTACTTGTCTCAAGCAATAGAAGATGCCTTCCAGGAGAAGAAAAAGGTCCTAACGATCTAAGTCGACTTCAAGCAGGCCTTTGACAAGGTGTGGAAAGATGGCCTCATTGCAAAACTTAGGAGAAGTGGAATCCAAGGCAACATGATGAAATGGATCCAGTCATACTTGCATAACAGGAGAACTAGAGTCACTCTTGACGGTCTGCAGAGCAGAAAAGTGTTGCTCCATCAGGGGGTACCTCAAGGAGGAGTAATTTCCCCAACACTCTTCCTTGTTTACATCAATGACCTGGTGAAAGATCTCCCTGCAGGAGTGAAAGCTGCCTTATATGCAGATGACCTAGTACTCTGGTGCGCTGATGAAAATGTCACCACAGCAAATTATAGAATGCAGCGGGCAGCAGACATGCTAGTGTCATGGGCAGAGAAATGGCTTATCACAATAAACACAGACAAAACCTCCACAACACTGTTCTCCCTCGCCCCTAAGGACAAATCAGCTAACATACACCTAGGGACAACCGTGATCAAGGAAGAAAGCTACCCCACCTATCTTGGGGTGACATTTGACCAAAGGCTTACATGGAATAAGCATATTGAAAATGCAGAAGGAAAGGCCCGAAGACGACTAGGCATACTCAGAAAATTAGCAGGTACCAACTGGGGAGCAAATGAACGAAATCTAAAGAAGATTTATAATGGAGTAATAAGACCACACTTAGAGTTTAGCTCAGCAGCATGGTCATCAGCTGCTAACTCACATCTGTAGTCTTTGGACAAGGTGCAAAATCAAGCTCTCAGGCTCATTACAGGAGCCATGAAAACTACACCAATAACAGAGATGCAGAAGGTTGCTGGATTACAGACATTGTCCCATAGAAGAGACACAAAAACCATGATCCAGATGGAAAAGTACAACAGTATGCCACTGCACCCAATGAAGGCAAGACTAGATGATCTGGCATTCGGACGTCTAAAGCGTAGCAGCTTTGTGCATCGGGGAAAAAGGCTTATAAGACAGCATCAAGAAGACCTATCCATGAAGACAACACCACTGAAGCCCACCCTATACCCTGTACCATGGGAGCAGGCCAGCAGTGCCCTCCAAATTAATACATCAGTCAGTGGTCTCACAAGTGGATGTGAGTATAATGATCTGCAAAAACGAACTGCTACATTGAGTATGATTCAAGAAAGCTATCCCGATCAATCATGGATACATGCCTATACAGATGGATCAGCAACTAATGCTGTTAGGAATGGAGGTGCCGGTATCTTTATCTCATATCCTGACAACCACTATGAGACTAGGCACATTCCCACTGGTAAATTCTGTTCCAACTATACAGCTGAGGTTCAAGCTCTAGAGCAAGCTGCAAATATGATTTATAACACCAACTCTGACTGCCACCAGGTAGTCATCCTCACAGATGCACTGTCTGTCCTGCAAGCTCTCAAGGGTGGTAAACTCCCGCATCTGAGAAATGAACTAAACAAGGTAGCTGCCAAAAAGAGAACCATACTTCAGTGGGTACCATCTCATTGTGGTGTACCCGGAAATGAAAAGGCAGATAAACTTGCAAAAAAGGGAGGAGAATGTGAACAAGAAGATAATGAAGTCACATACTTTGAGAAAAAGAGAGCTATCCAGACTATCAGAAGAGAACAGAACCAACCCAAAGACGACTATCACCCTCTCGACCGGCAGGGACAGATAACTATTTTTCGACTCAGGACAGGGCATAACAAACTGAATAAACACATGCACAAGCTACGATTGTCTGCTTCACCACTGTGCACATGTGGATTAAACGAACAAACGACTGAGCATGTTCTACAGGACTGTCCTCTGTATGACCAGTTAAGAAAGATATACTGGCCCAATGACTCAACACTAAACTCAAAGCTATATGGAGCTAAAGAGGAACTTCAAACAACAGTCGAATTCATCATGAGAACTCGTCTGACGGTGTAATCATCAAAGATGCGATCGCAAGAAGAAGAAGAAGAAGAAGACTAACAAAATGGGAAATGAAACGATTTAGGTATTCTCTTAGAATGTAGCCACATCAAGCAGAAAGAAGAGTTCTTTTTATATGCCGCAGCATTAGTATGAAAGGCATGATGGTACCAAAGAAAGCCGCTAACCTTCCCTCATGGTTTTTTTGCTACAGCAGCCAAGGAAATAAAGAAGCAGAAATAAACAATACCACACAACATCACGTTCAGCAAAAGTCTTCTGCATTCGTAACATTCATTTCCATAATACCATATGTACTTTTTGGAAGACACAGTGGTACAGGGGTGCTGATAAAAATTAATGACTGCGCATGATATCAGAGTGTGTTAACTTCATAACAATCATGGACTGCTGATGACATCCCAATGTGTTAATAATAATAATAATAAATTCTTTAAGCGCCAAACACGGCGCATAAGGCAGAAACCAGTGCTCTCCAGGTTGTTCGTTGTGACGCCACTCCTCTTAGCTCTTGCACATTATTTAGGCCCAACGTTCTTCCTTCTCTTATTATTGTTCTTCTGAGTGTTTCTTTTGGTCTTCCTTTTTTCCTCTTACCCTCAGGGACCCAAGTGAGCGCCTGTAGTGGTATTCTGTTGTTTTGCATTCGTAGGACATGACCGATATATGACCATCGTCTTTTCCTTATATAGTTGGAGACATATTTCTGCCTAGAGTCTTCTCTTATTTGTCGATTAGTCTTGAATTCTTTCCAACTGATGTTCATGAGTTTTCTAAGACATTTGTTCTCGAATGTATTCAGCTTGTTCTCCAATGATTTTGTTATTTTCCAACTCTCACAGCCGTATGTTAACACTGAGATAACATTTGAATTAAACAGACGAAGCTTGGTATGTATATTCAATGATCGTAATTTCCAAATGTTAGATAATCTATTGAAGGCGCTAGCTGCCAAAGCAATTCTAGTATGGATTTCTCTTGTTGTTGTGTCACCATCCTGAGTCATTTTACTGCCTAAATAATTGAAACTTTCAACTTTCTGTAGTTTTTCCCCGTTCAAGATGATATCAAAGGTCTCGTTAGAAAAGTTCATAACTTTAGTTTTAGAGGCATTTATTTGGAGACCTATTTTAACCGAGAGATGACACAAATTATTTACTGCTTCTTGGGATTGTCTGGGTGTTGAACTTAAGAATGCTAAATCATCTGCGAAATCCAGGTCCCCCAGGAATTTTCCATTTGTCCATTTTATACCTAATTGTTCATTGTGGGTATAGTTTCTCATAACCCAATCAATAGCTATTCCAAAAAGTAGTGGTGACATAATACAGCCTTGTTTCACCCCTGTTTCTACTGTAAACCATTCTGTATTCCCTTTATTTGTTCTAACACAACATCTTGCATTGTCATATAGCGCTTTGATTATATTCACATATTTTGTTGGAAAACCATAGATTGTAAGTATCTTCCACAATGATGGGCGGTGTAGATTATCAAAGGCTTTTTGAAAATCGACGAAGGTGATAATAAGTGGCGATTGCATTTCCACTGATTCTTCTATAATTGTTCTTAGTGTGAATATTTGATCAATACATGATCGTTTCGGCCTGAAACCCGCTTGTTCTTCTCTGATCTTTTCGTCAGCATGCAATTTAAGTCTTTCTAACATCATGCAACATAATAATTTTAATGTGTTAGCATCATAACAATCAATGACTACTAATGACATCAGAATGTGTTAACATCATAACAATCAATGACTGCTACAGTGCTAGTGACATCAGAATATGTTAATATAATAACAATCAATACCTACTTATGACATCAGAATAAAGTGGTAACTTCATAACAATGTCTCATTACATCAAAATGTGTAAATATCATAACCATGATTGACTGCTAATGACAACAGAATGTATTAGCCTCACAACAAGTAATAACTACTCATGACAGCAAAACATATTCACATGAACTCCACAATTTTCAAATACATATATGTGCTATGAATTAACATATGAATAAACACAATGAATTAACATTTAACAGATGTTTGTGAAGAAAAAGCTTTTATACCCAATCAACTATTTTATGCTATATATATATATATATATATATATATATATATATATATATATATATATATATATATATATATATATATATATATATATATATATATATATATATATATATATAATGTATGTGTGGGGGTGGGTTGGTGGGTGCAAGAGTGTGTGCATGTATGTATCAATAATTAGGACTAACAAATAGTTGAATGTTTAAGATATTAAGAACATTTTTAGATACGTGAGAAATCTAAATCAGAGGCCATCTGTTTGCAAGGTCTGAACAAAACACCCTCCTATTCCCCTCACGAGCGTCTGAGTAGAAGAGGGGTTATAGCACTAGCCTGGCACAGCAAAGTTACAGGGTTCCGGGTTCAAAATGTCATAGCATCAGGCTCTGGTCTACCCAACTGTTAATAGATACCTGATCCTGCTCTTGATTTAGGGAAGGCAAAGGCAGCAAGAAAGGGAATTTATCTCCCCATCTCATAAAGCTGGACCTAGTATAGTGAAGTCACCCCTATCTGACTCCCCTACGGCCGTATCTGTCATGTGACTACCCTCTTCCTCAACAACCGCCATTCATCGATCTTCCTGTGATAGTTCTGGCTATGAATGTGATATATTTTTAAAAAGGCTACATGTAATATATAATAATAATCATCATTCTTCAGCTACCAATGGAGCATAAGTTTTCACAAATCTATACAAATCTATGACAAGTCTTCACAAATCTATGACAAGTCTTCACAAATCTATGACAAGTCTTCCTGTTGAGATCAAGAATCTTTCTCATCTCTTTCATGTCAGTCTCCAGTTCTCTGTCTTACCCTGGTGATCCCCCGAACAAGGACTGACTTGTAATACGAGTACATAACAACAATGAGTATTTACATAGAGTGCTGTGACTTACCACTGGTGTTAAATTTGAAGCAGGCTCTGTGAAGTTTGCCATAGAAAAGTTCAAGCCCAACAATGGCATAGATGATAACAACAAATATGACAAGAAGAGCTATATGTAACAACGGGACCATGGCACGCAGAATGGAATTTAACACCACTTGGAGACCTAGAATAATAGAAATAAAAACATCTTGCAGTAGGACAAGGTAATAATTTTACTGCAAGTTAAAATGAAAGGAAAATATTTGTAAAAGCTCCTGAATGTATTTGTTTTCTCTTCCACGTTTTAATTTTCCATTTCTTTGCATTCTTCTTCATCTTTCTGTTCTTCTTTATTTTTTATTATGTAGCACCTGTAAAGTGTTAATACATTTTAGTACATAAATAAATTAATGAATTCCGTAGACAAGCAAATGTGGGGCAAATTTAAGGTGCAATGTCAAAAGAGCATGCAAGGAAAAGAGAAGCATATAGCACAGAAATGGCATGAAACAGCAGAGAAAAGAAACATTTGACAGGGGTCATAAGAGCAAGGATGTAGTGACGATTCTCATCTTACACTATATAAGAGCATGGGTGTCACCACTGCTGCTGGCCTCATGATCAGGTTGCCAGTCCCATTAACTACCACTCATAAGCAGTGGCGTATCCTGGTAATGCGAGCTAGGCGTGCTGCTACTTAAAATGAATATATACGCCTACTATTTAACTTCCTCCACTCTTAATTTAAAAACCAACTATATTCAATTACGCAACGATAGTTATTAGGGGTATTTGTCAATTATCTCCGAAATACTAATTAACTTACAACTTGAAACTCACTGTTACTGTAATAATCTGCATTCCCGGCAACTAACAAAAATTAATCACAAAAAACAATGGACGGACACAGCCGATTTTTACAACCCGAGAGCTGCAAGACCACCGCACGCATCTTCGTATTGTATTGACGTATCTGGCCATGACCCCATTTCACACAAACCAATATTCAGACGTGAACCCGAAAGGTGCCGCACGCATTGTGACGGAATTACCCGAGAAACTTCGGGCGATTGTAACCAACCAATAAAAACTGCACTATAAAACGCGTCTGGGAAACTGAAACTTGATATACTCGTAGATTCTATGCGGGAAAATCCGTTATCCTGATGCGAGTGGTCCGAAAGCAGAACTTTAGAAGAGAAATATTTTATAGAATAATAAATTAAATTTTTATTTTCCTTCGGACATAGGTGTGCGCAGCACGCACAGCACACATAGAGAATACCCCACTGCACATAAGTTACCTCTTACTTTATGCCTGAGGCAGCAATAGTAATATTCTGACCTTATCTCATAAGAGACCCCAGAATTCACATGGGATAAGAATGCAATGGACAGAGACAAAATAAACAACCCTTAGAGGCTTGGTGCACTGATTAAGAACATGGGTAAGAACCAGAAGATGAAGAAGGGTGATTGGGGGGGGGGGGGGGGGGGGGGGGGGGGGGACAAAATTAAGAAGAACAACATTTAGATAAAAAATAACAAAAAGATAATATTAAATGTATTTGAAATATGCCCATCATTTCTCTTTTTGTGCTCCCTGTTGAGCATGGCACTGTCACTGCAGCTGTTCCACAGGAACATTCATATGCTCTTGTAGTGGTAGTTTCATTAGTAACTTATTTTAAATAATAACATTACCTGCCACCATGCACAATCTCATAGTAGTTGCCAGTGGCGTTAGTAAGGGGGTGCGGACTGCACCGGGTGACACCATCAGAGGGATGACACCAAAGTGACTGTCTATAAAATTGTTGTGCAGTGTTTCAGCAGAAATTTATTATTTTTTATAAAAATATCCCTGTAGTTAGTTATAACCACAAAAACATTTTTCGTAAGTCTGTACTGTACCAATATACCTCCGTTTTTATTTCGAATTCTATTGTTTTCTTACCAAATTTTCACTTTAACCACATGGAACTTTGTAAATGTAAATACATTTAGGCTGTGCGTATGATATTGTAATTTAAAGGTGTAATTTTATGTTACTACTATTGCCATTACATTCAGTGATATACGGGAACTGCGATTTACGAGTAACATTAGTACAAAAAAACATTACTAAGAATTCTGTATGGTCTGGTACGGGAGGAGGTCCATGGGGGTGACACCAAACCTAGTGACGTCACTGTTAGTGGCCTTGGACTACATTGCCTGAGATAGCAGTATGTCTATTTTTTCTGTCCTCATAAAGACCTCCCTAGAAGTTACACTGAGCCCACATCGGTAAAGGTCAGCTTTACTGCCTTTAATTTATAGAATCTTCTTCTTCAGGTGCCTGGTCTGGAACAGACATTGGCGATCATGACCCTCCAATCTTCTCTGTCTTTTGATAGTCTAATGAGGTTGTTGTTGCCCATGCTGTTGTTTGTTGCCCAGTTGTTTAAGCTTTCTACATACATCTTTCTCTGCCTTCCTCTTCCTCTCCTTCCTGGTATTTTCCCACATAAGACTAATTCCTCTTCTGTTAATACCTTGTATGTCCCATAAATTTCATTTGTCTTTTCCTGATGGTTTTGATGAGCGATCTATTAACACCCGCAGCTGTCAATACCTCGGCATTTGTTTTCTTCTCTGTCCACGATATTCTCAGTATCCTTCTCAAAAACCACATTTCCGCTGCCTCCAGTTTTTTCACCATTTGGTTACTCATTGTCCAACATTCGCATCCATATAAAAGAACGGACCACACGTAGCCCCTTAGTAAGCGAATTTTTGTGCTTATGGTGATGTTTCTGTTTTTCATTACGTTGCTCATCCTAGTAAAGGCTTCTTTGGACATGGCGATCCTTTTCTTTATCTCTGTGTCACATCTGCCATCTGATGTCAATGTGTAGCCTAAATATTTAAAGAGATTGACTTGTGTGATTTTTTTCTTTTTTGCTGTTCAAAGAGCATACCGGTATTTGTATTTTCTTAGAAACTACCATGCATACAGTTTTGCTGACATTCAAAGATAATCCTTTCAACTCGCTCTCTTCCACTACTTTGTCTAGAATGATTTGTAGATTTTCCTCTGACTCTGCTATTAAAACAATTTATCGAATACTTGTTTTAAATAAGGAAGACAGTATAAATTACTTAAACACAACATTTTAAGAAGCTGACTGATGACTTACTTGGTGCCCTTGACACCAGTCGTAAAGGCCTCAATACTCTAAATGCTCGCAGTGCTTTCACATCAAAGCCCTTGTGCTGGACAAGTGATAAAATTTGACTAATGATACTGAAAAAAGAAGAAAGAAGGAAAATATGCTCTGGTTAAATGTACATATTTTATCAACATAGAAAAGAGAAGGTAACAAAGAAAGAAGGAAAATATGCTCTGGTTGAAAGTACATATTAAAAAAATTAATAAATAAAGAAGATATGTTTTGGTTAAATGTACATAGGTAATAAAAAAAGGTAAAGAAAGAAGATATACTCTGGTTAAATGTACATATTTGACAAAAAAGGCTAAGAAAGAAGATACACTCTGGTTGAATAAGGCCTATACATATATAATTAAAAAAGAAAAAAAAAGAAGATATACTCTGGTTAAATGTACATAATTAATCAGAAAAATATAAAAATATACACTCTCGTTAAATGTTAATGTTAATGTTAATCAGAATCGACGTCATTGCACTCGGGGCAAACCCATAGGTGCTCAGTCTCCCTCAGCAAATGTCGAAGGGTAATAATGCTAATTGTTCTTGTTGCGCACTGGTAGTTAGATGTACACATTTAATGTTTAAAAACAAAGACAAGAGAGATTATATATTCTAGTTAAATGTATATATTTTATCAACACATTGTGTATTTACAGAGCAAAGATACTGTTATAGAAAAGAAATAATGAAACAAGAACACTCAACTAGACAGGCAACTGAAAACTGGAAGCTATCAACAGATTAAAACAAATATCTCCATTACATGTAGCAAAATCCTCACTAGAACAATACTTCCGGCCATAGAAGCAGAAAGTAACTGCAAAACAGCCTATCCTTTGTCCTGGAAAGAAGTTATATAAAATACATATAATAAAATCCCGACTTCTGGAAAGCACGCTACCCAGGAACACCAACCCACCAGTATTAAAGAAAGCTAATGTGGAAATTACAGACAACTAGCCTAACACTGCAAAACGCGCTGGCACAGGTGATTCTGCATTTAAGATCGCCACAAATGGGGGATCTGGAGTTTATATATAATTATCTCCTTTTCCACTTGTTCTGAAGCAAGCAGCCACTAGTGCAGATGGCCTCCGCGAATAAGCCTAAACCACAGCACAAACTCTTGCAGTAGTAGTTTCTGTAGCAAATTGTTTTTCATGACCAGGTTTCATCAACACTGCCTGAGTGAGCAGTAGTCACATTATCTGTCCATCTCCGCAGAGAGAACCCCGGGAACCATACAGGGCGGAGTTTGGTGACACATCACAAATATATGAACCTCATCATGTTAAACTAATTGCTACAGACACCACCACTGTAAAAGCATATGAATGTTTGGTACAGATTTCCTGCAATTAGGGCCAGCTGCCATGGTCAGCTGCCATGGTACTATCGGCGTGTACTCCATAATATTATTATTATACTGTAGTGGTCTTGGACGATGTGTAGTGCCTCAGTAGGAGCGGTTTGATATTGAGAGGGTGGGTTGTTGTTTTTGTTTCCAAAACTGAATTACGATTTTCCAAATGCATATACGAGTATTACCGCCCAGTGTGTTACTGTATAAATAAATATAATTTATTTTGGAGATTGGGAGTCCAGTCTTTACTTATGGATGCGAGTCACGGGCAATGACTAAAACCGACAAAAGCCAGCTCCAAACCTCAGAAATGAGATATTTGAGGTAGGTGGTTGAAGTAACAAGAAGAGACATGGTCCGCAACTAGACGATAAGTCATGGCCTCAAAACCCAGCCACTGCAGACTCAAGTAGAACAGTCCCATCTACGATGGTTTGGCCATGTCTACAGAATGGGAGAAGATCGGCCACCATGGCAGATATGGGAACCAAGAGCCAGGGATCCAAACCTCTGTAGCCGGGAGAATTCTAGTGGGTTTTCGGATAATTAAAAAGGGAGTCTGATCAGCTTATAATCAAAGGGACGTAACGTGAAGTAATATGTGACTAAATAGAACAGACAGAAGTTTTATACCTTTAGGCTGTTGGGTACATTTATTGTCAATATTAGAATCTGCAAAGTTAAGCGAAAATCCCACGTGAATTTAATGAACGTTAGTGAGTTGTGTGAACGAGGGAAAAATTAAGTTCTGGATAGTTCGAATAAAGTTGTCGTTTTAAATCAGAAGTTAGATTATTGCATTTCGTTTTCAGACTTAGCCGAGTCTTACTCGGGCTTGGTAAAGGCGAGCCTTAGTTGGTTGATCGTCGCATGCGATTGCAGAATGATCCAGTATCTACCATCCGTAATGCTCTCCATGATCAACTCATAGTGAGTGATTGATGTTCGTGAAGAGCGAGATGACAGTATTCGATATGTTGGAGACAGTATTCTATATGTTGGAGACAGTATTCTATATGTTGGAGGACTGTGAGTTTTCACAACAACAGGTACGTGTGAAGTCAATTCTATAAGAATGAACTGCAGAGTAGAAGTAGAACAGTGATAGACAGAGCGTTTAGCTGAAGAGGAAAGTAAAACTTGGTAAACATTCCACCCCTGGCGGTCAGGCCAGTATCTTAGATATACCGAGGCACCATTTATGCAGTAACAGAGACAGAAGAGATGCTAAGAATAACGTAGACAACAGTAGAGAAGAAAGAAGAAACATATAGATTTACAGTGGTTCTCAGCTTGGAGACCAGACCAACACAAGTGATTGTAGACAGTGAAAGTGAGTGACAGCATATGATTTGAATTGTACAAGACAGCCAAGAAATTGTGTGAAGGCTGTTGAGATAGACTGTTGTCAAATTTCGTCAAGTTCCTTTATGTTGTAAATAAACTTTGATCACAAAACTTGGAGAGAAGTTTTGCTGACCTTCACTCACGTGAGTCTATGTTGAACACGTGAGTCCTTGTACACCACATGATAGTAAGCATCCTGTTAAAAGGGTAGTGATCCGAATCCAAATGTATACGATGAACACGACTGGTAGAAGAGAGCCGACAAACAGAAGTATAGAATAGTAGACCAAGTCGTCAACGGCCACACCTACAGGACGACCGAGAGTTCGCTGGGAGGAAAATATCTAGACAGTCTCTGAAGAACCAATGACTAGATTAGAACCAGGCCTGGAGCAAGACAGTCGACAGGTTAGTGTGGCGCTCTCTCTGGCAAACATCTACACCACAGGGTAGAAGAGGAACCACTAAGTAAGATTAGAGTCATTGGGTTAGGGTGTTTTTATTATCCACGTGACTTGTGTATACAATGGTATTCCAGTCTATATATAGACTAGTGTATCTCTAGATCAGCTGTTCTCAAATGTTTATTCTGGAGGAACCTTTAAAATAATTGTCAGGTCTCAGGTCAGGACCACTGCATAAAAGTTATTATACTCGTGTCTATAGCTTGGTTTGATTTGGTTTTAAGGATTATCTTCATTGCACACGGACTACTCCGATCTCCTCCCTTAGATCACAGGAGGATCTCAGCACAGTGCACGAACTCCGTAGCACCGACGAGAATCCCAATGTGTGTATATAGGAATCACACATTCTATAAATATTTTTGTGGTGGGTAGATTTGTAATTTTTTTATTTTTATTTTGCCAGGACAAAGTTGGCGTAATTGTTAATGTTCTTTTGAGTAGAGCATGATTTTTTTTCTGTGGATTTGTTTATTTTGTCCAACTTATTAGCCTACTTCTGTTTGTGTGGTTTCCCTTCGCCACGAGTGCCGTGGGTTTTTAACATGCGCAACTTGCACACGGGACCTCCTATTTTTTCGAGACCAGGGGGAGTATGATATCTTTAGGACCACTTGTTCTGAAAATTTTTTTTCCATAAATTATATTCCCGGAATCGAACCCGGTACCTCTAGAACTTGAGGCGGACGCCATACCTCTTAGCCACTCCGACCTCCACCTATAACTTACGGTATACTGGCGTAATTGTTAATGTTCTTTTGAGTAGAGCATGATTTTTTTCTGTGGATCTGTTTATTTTGTCCAGCTTATTAGCCTTCTGTTTGTGTGGTTTCCCTTCCCCACAAAGGATATCAAATCTAATGCAAGTCAGTTATGTAGATATAAGAAATTTCAGTTTTTGTGTGTGTTTTTTTTTTCGTTTATTTTTTTTTTTAAATTTCCTTCTTCATATTTATTACCTTTTCCAAGTAGGCCTAAACGTGTATCACAAATGTCTACTTTACAAGATGCTAATGAATTATGGTATTTCGGGTTGAAGAGGCTGACGTCATCAGCCTACCGTCCTCCCTTTCAAGCAATACAGCGATCACCGATTATCAACAGCCTCCCCTGTCTCGCGTCAAAACCGAGATTGGACTCAACCAAGTGAACACGGTCCTATTGTGCACTGCCATGCGGGGCTTCTCGGTCAATGCCCACCACTGCAAGCACTAACATCGCCCGGCGCGCAAAGTTAAAAAAGCGACGTTTATTTATAATTCTTTTTTTTAAATCACGATCTCTCGCGGAACCTCTAGCGACCTCTCGTGGAACCCTAAGGTTCCGTGAAACCCTGGTTGATAAACCCTGCTCCAGATTAATGAAGCTAGGATCACGACTATTTCTTTCGTGACACTGACAAAAGCTGGATATTCTGGGTGAGTCCGGTCTAACATGACATTAATTAGGTCATCTACTCTCAGTTCCTTTCTACGCATTTCCAATATCAGATCATATAAAGCCACTTCTAGTGTGCTCCCATCGATGTCTGTGTGGGCGTACCTGCTATAGCACATAATGCTTGACGCTGAATCATGTCTAATGTCGTTACTATGGGCTACAGAGTCATATCATCATCTACCTGCTATAGTACATAATACTGGACGCTGAATCATGTCTAATGTCGTTACTATGGGCTACAGAGTCATATCATCATCTACCTGCTATAGTACATAATGCTTGACGCTGAATCATGTCTAATGTCGTTACTATGCTACAGAGTCATATCATCATCTACCTGCTATAGTACATAATGCTTGACGCTGAATCATGTCTAATGTCGTTACTATGCTACTGAGTCATATCATCATCTACCTGCTATAGTACATAATGCTGGACGCTGAATCATGTCTAATGTCGTTACTATGGGCTACAGAGTCATATCATCATCTACCTGCTATAGTACATAATGCTGGACGCTGAATCATGTCTAATGTCGTTACTATGGGCTACAGAGTCATATCATCATCTACCTTTTTGCTCCTCGTGGAGCATGGTGCCATGACTACAGCTGGCCCTCTAGCAGGAAGCCTGCGCCAAAGCAGTCATGTGATCTAGCAGTAGTGGATTCTGTAACAATGTGTTTTACATGCTGAAGCTGCCAGCTCCGTAAACAACCTCTCACGTTTTAAGACATGCCCTACGAGATTAGCAGTCCTATTCTTTCTTTCCTGAGGGAAAGGGCAAATACTGAACATGAAGTCTATAACCCCCCCCCCCCCCCACCCCCCCCCCCCCCCCCCCCCACCACCACCACCACACACACACAGACATCTTCACTATTGAAAATCAACACTACAGGCATGGGCAGATTACTCCTAAATGATAACAATGAAACAATTGAGCTGGCTGAAACAATTAAGAACCTGCTAACAATATCCAAGTTACCCTCCAGGGGATACAAGAACACAGACGTGTTAGGCCGCGAAAAAATCAGACAACTAGGAGCAAGCACGTGTCATTCAAATTCTGCATCCATCATGCGGACTGCTTACAAATACTCAAAAATAACTTCAAAACGGAATGACTGAACCGCTGGGCAAAACCTTCTACCGGAACTGCCATATATAAAGAAATTATCCATCCAGATAAAAATGACAATATCAACATTCCACGACGCATGGAGCAAAGCTCAGTTTTCCAACTAAGAACAGAACACTACAGACTCAACAAGCACTTAAACAAATTAAACCCTCGACATGTGCCTTACCCCTCCGTACTTGCCAGTTCAAGATATGCTACTCGTTTGCCCAGGACTCGCCAGGAAAAGAAGTGCTACTGCCGGGCTCCCCAACTAACATTCACATTCTATGAGGCATCACTAAAAAGTTACAGAATATATGCGCAGTTCTTCTGCTTGAAATTGCAAGCGACAGTGCGACTGTGGCCGTATGACCTACTACCATAGCGTTTATTCGTGCTAGAGTCTAATTATAATAAAATAATAGAAATTATCATTCACTATTATAGAAAATAAGCAAACAAGATTTTTTACAATAAAAAAAAAAAAGAAACGAATATTTAAAAAAAACCCGAGACACACTGAGTACAGGGTGAAGTAAGGTGAAATTAACTATGTCAGTTTTGACATAACCCACGCTAGTAATCGGCGGGAGTTGCCATGGAGAGTAGTGACGTAGATAGGAATGGTCTCACTCCCTGTAAGATAACATGATGAAATGACCAATAAATAAATGAATAGAATAAAACTTTAACCAATGAAAAGTAGCCAGCGCGCACTACTAAACCGACTCAAAGATAATTTTCTGAAAGTGAGTGGTACGGAATTGAGCATTGCATAAAGACGTGTTTGTGACCGTGTGAGGATATGTATCCCCTGGTCGGACACAAAAGTCTTGCTCCCATGTTGAGATATTCAACAAGAAACATAATGTAATTCCATACTCTTCAATATATATGCAGTTTGCAGGAAGAGATGTCCTTTATTGTGAAAGTCTGCACATGCAGATTTGATCTTAGTGGTTCATCTACGTAAGTACGTTCCAAGGAACTATATTGCTTTTTATTTCAGCTCAGTTTTTCGTAATAATATTTGAAAACAAATGAAGCTGTTACAGGAAGAAATAAATACTGTAAAGATTCCTTCAAACGAAGTGTCCAACTATGAAATAATAATCACCAAGAACTTGGAGGATTTTGATATTGTAGAGGAATTTTATAAGCCACCTTGGATAGAAGTAAAGGAAAGAAGATTTATCGTACATATTGAAAAAGAAGATGCCTTGATGTGAATACATGAACCATTGTTGAAATATTGCCTGTTGATTTTCTAACAGTTCTGTTCAAATAAACTTCATTTTAACTGTCAAGGCTGTTGATGGATTATTTAACAGTGGACAAGTCAGATGTAATGTACAAGTTTGATATTTCCTCACCACTATTATCTCCTATCGTAACATCTTATAAGAGGAACGAACGAACCTGAAACCAATTAGACATAAACCAAGAAAGAACAGCCTCTGGCGGACTTTAAGCCAGTCAAGATCAAACTTGGAGTATACAAGCAAAGCAATAGGGACAACTATTAATAATACATACACTGTCACATAAAAGTAGAAATGATGCCATACCCAGTTCCACACTGCACCCCCGGTGACACGACGAATTCATCAGCCGAAGTAAACAAAGATCAACAACAATATAAGACATAACACACATTCTGGTTAAATACATTGACATTGACATTCACTGATGCTCGTATCCACAGCTCCATCCACCGCTCCATCCACCGTTTTATTCTTTTCGTTCCTCTAGGAACGGGTAGCAATTGTTGCTCGTTGCTGTTTTCAAATTTGGGCAATCTTTTGACAATGCCTTTATTTTCTGACTGCTTTGTTTCTTTATTCGCTACAATTATTCTCCAAGTTATCTTTGACCTCTCATCCCTAGCATCTTCAGCAGGTTCCAGTGAAAGTCATGTCTGCCTATATTGGTTCCTTATTCGCTGTGGGTATAAACCCACCCATCTCAACTTTCTTTATCCCCGGCTTTGTTGGCTTGTCCTCTACCATAGTTCCACGTTTATTACTCCATCTGACCATCTAATACGAAGGATACGACGTAAGCCTCTGTTATATAATGAAAATTATGGGGGACAGGTGCACAATAGCAGGTTATGTAACGTATAATGAATTAAAACGGTGGGTAATTTATTTTCTCAAGAATAAACAGTGTAGGATTACAAGCAAATGCTAATTAATGTAGCATAAAAGAAACATTGAAGTTAGAGACGGAAAGAAGAATATAGTTCTGGCAGAATATTACAAACATAATTCATTTCAATAAAGATATGACTAGAGAACGAATGAGCGAAAGGTTTTTATTTCAGAACGTTGAAAGGCCGCGTATGGATACGAAATAAAGTGCAGGTGAAGCACTGATGGTAAGAACATATTTTGCGACGCAGCTGGAACAAAGGAAAAAAGCAGAAGTGAGAATAAAAAGAATTGTGACAGACAAGAACAATGAGGCTAGTGAGACCAAGAAACGTGAGAGAAAATGTGCGACAAAACATAGATTACACAAGATTAACTACACAGATCATGCACAAAGATTATGGCACTAGATGGTTTAAAAAAAAAATGCTGACGTTAAATACATAGGTCAGTTGAAACTCAACATAATAATTTTTTTTTCTTCAAATGTCAAGCCGGCTGTCGTAGGCGATCAAGCCCCTCAAAATGTCCTCTGCGCTGCTAATCAAGAGGTAACAAGAAAAGGTATGGTCCGCAACCAGACGATACGTCAAGGCATAAAAACCCAACCCCTGCAGACCAAAGAAGAACAGTCCCAACTAAGATGGTGTGGCCATGTCTGCAGAATGGGAGAAGATCGGCTACCACGACAAGCATAGGAGACTAAGAGCCAGGAATTCAGACCTCCAGGACGACCCAGAGTCCGCTGGGAGGACAACATTAGACAATCTTTGAAGGGCCGAGGACTAGAATGGAACCAGCCCAGGAGGAAGACAGCCGATTGGATAGTATGGCGCTCTCTCTTCCAAATCTCTACACCTCACGGCAGAAGAGGAACGACTAAGTAAGTAAGTACTTCTTTTCAAGTCTTGATGTTAGACTGTCCAGACGTTTCTCACTTTGTCGAGCGCTACCTTGTTCTTACAATCTCCTGTTGACACCTTACATTCCAGCTTCCTCGTCCAATAACATATACACAAATGCCGCTTCCTTCTGACATGTGTAATAAGTTTCATTTGCACAGTCCTCTTTCAGGACATCTTATTTATTCTTTTTAGCTGTCCATAATTTATCATTTGTTCTGTAAAACAACTTCTCTGTGGTCTCCATGGATCTTTTTGCTTGTTTATTAACTGTCCATAATTCATTTCCACGTGACAGGATTGGCTCTATGTAACAATGAAGAACTTTCTTACTTCTAGTGAAAAAAAAACAACATTCTAGCATAAGCTCCTTTTCATATTTTTTCTTGTTGCTTTGGCTACTCTATTTTTTATTTCTGAGATGTATCTTCCACCTGATATTACTCATGTATCGATGCACTTGAATTTACATGTTTATTTAATTTAAAACTTGTCCCATTTACTTCGGTGAACATTCTGGATAAATATATATAAGCCTAGATCGTCAAGCTGTTTTGCCAGGCCAATGAATTCCATTTCTGTTGGTTGATATAGTTTTTATAATTCACTCTATGGCCAGAACAAGAAATGGTGACAACAGGCATTTCTTTTAATCTCTCAAGGATGACCAGGTTAATATGTTTCCTGCAATTATAATAACATAATTCCTGTAAAATGTGGACACTCCTGCAATCTCTCTTCTATGGCAACTTGGCAAGATATACTTCCGTCCAGTCTGCTGGTATTACTTCTCTCTTCCCGACTTCATCGAGTAATTTGTATAGTATCTATGTAGAGTACCTCTGCTGAAACATTACGTCAACATAATATATATCAACCGCATACCCACGTAATCATCCAACTATTAATATTATAACACAGATATTCCTCTTCCATTTATGATATTATTACTTGCCACGTAGAATGTACTGTCACTACCCCCCCTTTTATATTTTATAAAATAAAATATACCCTCCATTTTATATTAATGATGCGCAGAAAGTTCTCAACGGTTTTAGAGTTGTCGACAGTGGTTCAAGAACATATATTTATATAATTAAAGGAAATCTTGTGGGAAACTTGACTTTTGACTTTTTCCTTCCACTGTTGCCGTGAAGCGTTGTGAGGAGCTGTGAGGAGCTAAGTTTGCGTTCTTGAGCCAAGTGTGTCGCGCTGGCCTGCTGTGAGTCCGTCTTCTTGTAGGATGTGTGGTGATGCTGCCAATACATCTGCCTCTTGGTCTTTCCCGTGCCCTGAAACCAGATCTCCTACTGTTAGAGGCGCAAAGTGGTCATTTATCGAGCTCCATTCTTATGAGATGACCAAACCACTCAATTTTCTGTCTCTCTATATACTAGACGCAGGATGTAGTCCCCTACAATTTTTCTGATGCCATCATTTCTCATTCTGTCTCTCCTGCTAACATTAATGACTTTTCTTAAACATCTCTTCAGAGATGTGATGCGTCAACCTAAAAGCAGAGATTGTTCCACTATTTGTTCATCTTGACTAAATCATATATTGTCTTTCTGCTTTATTTTGCTTCACGCCTTAACTCTGTGTGTACGTTCAGACGTCTATTATCTCCCTGCTTCAGATCACTTGCATAACCTTCCGCTTGTTCCCATCCTCTCAACCGCCAACGCCGCGACATAAAAGAGATTCCTTCATTCATCGATTTGTCTCCCTCCTCCTATCCGCCTCGCCCTAAAAACTAAATCTACAAAAACGCGCGTGCCGATTATGAAGTTAACAAAAATACACTTGGCATTGGTCCAAATCTGAGTATAGCACACTTGGCGCATTCTTAATGCGATCCCATAGGCAAGGACAGACAGTACTTAAGAATGCAAACAGCGGCACGATCGTATTGATGTTAGAATCTACAAGACGGTGTCAGTTTCGTATTCTCTCTAGATGTATAATTTACACTTCACAGCGGTACAACTTCTCGTCTGTCAACTAGAGAGTGCTTATGTGCTAAAAAGAAGCTGTTTCCGCTTTGAATCAGACTAAAGAAATTGAAAAACATCTTATGCAGTAAGTCTGCTCTGCAACGTTACATGAAGCTGATAGTGGTAGACGGACGCGAATCGTGGACAGTTAATAAAAACCACTGGGCCAACGAGCTACAGTTCTTAGGAAAAGTGTTATGCATCAAATGGACAGATACAAAGATAAATGAAAATTTCCAGAAAGAAGACAAACTGGAAAGGCATTAGAAAGTACAGATTAGAAAAGGAAGTCCAATGTCGCTTGGTATATTACGTGAAAGAAAGTGGACACAGCTTAACGAACAGCAAAACTGAATACGCGGCAACATGCAAGGCTACAAATAGGGAGTTAAGGGGAGGAGTTACATTGAAATGCTATTTTCGTTATTAATCTCAGGATTTCAATGAAAATGCACATACTTGACCTACATCAATCATAGATACGCATAATGAAGAGTGTTATGGTATTACATCATCGGTTGTCACGGAAACGGCAGCCATATTGGATATTATTGTTCTATTTCAATTTCCTAAGGCTTTTTTATTTATTAATCTATCATTACCAAATTTAAACAAAATGTTTATTATTATATTTTAAAACTGTCAGATTAGATTTTTGATATCGTAAGTATATTTTGAGATATATAATTTTAAAGTTTGTACCTATAAATAATAACCATTTTTTCAAAATTTTACAACATTATTTGTAATAAATCAAAGTGTTGATAAGATATCAAAAATTAGATCCGACAAAAGTTTTATAATCCTATGGAAAGTATTTGTGCCAAATCTGATATTGATTTACAACAAAATGCGGAAGTTATAAGAACATTAGTAGCTTAAAACAAGGATCTGAGAAAATCTAGATTTTCTTCATAGGAAACGCACCATTTCTGAAGTAAATACTATTTACAAAATAAAAATCTACCTACTTAGAATGTGTTCTAACAAATAATTTTCACAAATTTAGATTCAGGGAAATATAAATTATACGAGTATAGACTAATCCCAATGTTCATGTTTCTGCTGAAAATTGCCTCCCGCTCCTACACATATTAACTATGTTTCTCAGGCGGCAATCAGTGTACCCACTGGGTGTGATAACAGTGCATAATGGATCCGAGTAAGAGCCATCATTAACTCTGATATTATAGTATTAATATGGCGTTATTTAGTGGTTTGGTTGTCTATATTTTAATCAGTAAACATTCTTTTGCTGATGTAATTTGGAGAGGAGACGTATGCGCAGTTGGTAGCTCTTCTCAAAGGGCCCGAGCTTTTTAAACATTGTTGAGAAATGTTGCTCTGAAAGATGGCACAAATACTTCGACACTAAAATCGACAAACAGCACCTGGTATTATTTATACAAGCATCTCGGCCATTCGAGAAAGAAGAGGTCCTCTATCAAGTAGGAATGTGATGCCGTGCAGTGAAAGCTGAAGGAAGTCTGGGGTGGCGACTCAACTTTATCCTTCAAGGACAAATATCCAGATTTGACACCTGGAAAGATTCGAACATTAAAAGAACAAGGGGTATTCTTACTTTCGGTTGGGGAAGGGGGGGGGGGGGGAAAGATTAATTAGGATCGTTCATTAGAGGTTGAATGAGGACATAGACAGTCAACTGAGAGATAAACAAGCAGGTTTTCGACACAACAGATCCTGTACAGACAATTAACGCATAATAACTGAAAAAAGCGTGGCATTAAACTCGCCTTTTTACATTGGATTTGTGATATATGCAAAGACATTTGACAGTTTGGACACGGAATCACTTTGGAAACTTGTGAGCCACTATGACGTTTCAAATACGTCATGGACAGATTACAAAACCGTTTGAGATAAGCAACGCAAAGCGGCACGGATGTCTCTTCCCACTGGCTAGGGATTGGGTTATGAAAACAACGATACCAGTCAGCAGAAATGGAATTCAGTGGAATCTGACAAAACAGCTTGATGATCTAGATTCTGTTGATGACCTGGCTCTTCTATCCCATTACCGCAGCTAAATGCAAGACAAAGGAAAGTACTTGATTAGTGATCACAGCAGTTGCGCCTGAAAATATACAGGGAAAAGAGAAAGGCTGCTAACGACAGCCATATTGCGCTTGGACAGCATCCCTATACGACGTGGACATATACTGTACTAATAATAATAATAGCCCCTTCAGTCATAACTGACTATGGGAATGCGCCCCTGAGGTGACAGCCCTCAGCTGCTTATTTTCCTGGTGCTCCTTTCGACGTTTTCTCCTCACCTCTGCTTCTTGTGTGAGCCTCTCTTCGCCCAATCTGAGGTGGCGCCGTAAATAGCATCGCCACTTAGTGCGATCGGCAGCTTTATCCTCCCATGTTGCTGGATCCATGTCCAGTGCCCTCATATCTCTCTTGCACACATCTTTGAACCTCAGCTGTGGTCGCCCAACTGTTCTCTTGCCATCTGCTAATTGTCCGTAGAAGATATCTTTTGGGATGCGACCATCATCCATGCGACGAACATGGCCAAGCCAGCGAAGTCTGCGCTGTCTAAGAAGCGTATACATACTTTGAAGGCCAGCACGTGACACGTCCAGCTCCCGGCCTTCACGTGTGGCTCAATTTGAGCCCGGCGGAACTGTTTCCACTGACGGGAGAAGGGGCAAAGGCGAGTGACTGGCGCCTTAAAACCAGCAGCTTCGGGCAGATAGGGCTCGTGATCCTTGGTTGGTAGCTTATCTAAGAGAAGGAACTCTGAATTCAAACCACCGCTGCCTTGCGGGAATATCCATTTATGGAATTGGCTTCGGGAGTAAACCCTGAGGATAAATCCGGAGTCGGAGTCCCTAAGGCAGTCTAATGTCGATTCGATATTATTCTGGCAACTCCTGCGACATGGCTGGTACCAAACTGTATCGGCTACTGCCGTTCCTTTGGATCTACCGGCTGTGTGGAGAGGGGGAACATGCTGCATGGGCAACAGCTTGATCTCCATATAACTGTGCCCAAGCTTGCGCCCTGGAGAGGACTATAAATATACTGTACAGTGGGTAGCAAAATAGGCAATGAAGGTTTAACAGGCGATGATAACAAAATAAGATTTCGAAAGGTATGAGGAACGCAGATGAAGAATCTTAAACTCAAATGTCAAGGCAGTCTATTGAATGGCTCTGAAACAAGCAGAGAAACGAAAAAATAACTACAAAGCTACAGACATAGATAAATGGGTGCTTGCGCAAAAATGCAAGGGTTAAAATGGTATGTCAAGTTCACCAGTGTGGAACTTATGACAAGTTCACTAGTGTGGAACTTACGACAAGTTCACTAGTGTGGAACGTATGACAGGTTCACCAGTGTGGAACTGAAGACAAGTTCACCAGTGTGGAACTGATGACACTTTCACCAGTGTGGAAATGATGGCAAGAAGGTGACAACTGCCAGTGGAACAGGAAGTGAGAAGACGCTGGTGCTGGATGGCACAAACACTGCAGAAACCTGTTGCTTGCTTTATAATGCAATCCTTGTTTTGAAATCCCCAGAGCGTGACCAACATGCGCATGGTAAAAGGAACTGGAGATGAAAATCAAGGCGATGAAAAAGACAAGGAGACACCTTGAACGAACATGATGGGACCGGGGGGGGGGGGGGGGGGGGGGGGGGGGGGGGGGGGGGGGGGGGGGGGGGGGGGGGGGCCTGGCATACGTTTGTTGAATACCTGTACTCCGTGGGCAGCTGGCGGGTATGATGATGATGATGATAATGACGTCTACAGTTGGACAGAAAACGGAGATAATTAGTACAGTTGTTAAGACTTCGGTGTGTGGGGAAGGTTAAAAGATTGTATCAATGAACAAACCGTCGGCACATGATTAGCAGCAAACGTAAATGCGGGTTGTCTAACAGAAAGACAGAGAGAGAGAGAGAGAGAGAGAGAGAGAGAGAGAGAGAGAGAGAGAGAGAGAGAGAGAGAGAGAGAGAGAGAGAGAGAGAGAGAGAGAGAGAGAGAGAACAAACGGTTGTGCTGGGCCGGGTATAGAAATGCCACTGTAAGATAAAGATTAAAGTGTGGCCGTATGACCTACCACCATCAGCATTTATTCATGCTGGAGGCTGGTTATAATGAGAATAAAACTATCATTAGTTGTAGAAAAAAGCAAGCAAGATTTTTAACAAATATAAAAATACCCCAGACAGCTAAGAGCAGGGTAGAGCAAGGTGAAGCTAACTGTGTCAACTTTGGGTAATAAGCCACGTGACAAATCCGCGGCAATTGGGATGGAAATGTAGTGATGTAAGTAGGGACAGCTACATCACGCTATGAGAACGTGATGTTTGACCAATAATTTATCAAATAGAATAAGCTTCCAACCAATGAAAACGTAGCTAGCACAAGGCACTACGAAATTGTCAGCAGGAAAATATTAAACCGGCAGTCTTGAAGAATTGAGCAGTGTATAAGGACGCGTCAGTGATGGTCCTGCTCCCAAGTTGAGGCTTTCAAAAATTGTAAGAAACATTCGTGCATATGTGTTTGTATACGTGAAAAGGTCATTTTGATACCTATTCAAGTAAGTAGTACCATCGCCCTACCATTTTATATTTCAGCGTATTTTCGTAAAATGAAGACATAATAATAGCAGAAGAGAAACAAAATGGAGAATACATATGATATAACGAGGGAAGAGGATTTGAAACCAAGAATAGACCAAATGAAGAAAACTACTGAGAAAGAAAGCAAATATGAAATTATGATTATCCAGGAATTGGTAAAACTTGATGTTGGGGAAGAATATTATGAAGCATCTTGGATTTGAGGTGAAGGATGGAAAATATATTCTACATGAAAGGAAAAATAACTAAGATTTGTTTGATGTACAGAATGCATAATTGTTGAACATTGTTTGACACTATTTGACCAGTTTTTGCTGTTAAATAAAATTCATTAGTAAAGGACAAGGCTGTTGAAAATTGATTGTCAGTTGGATAACATAGATGTACTGTCAAGGTTCAAATCAGGCCACCACTATTTCTCTCCAACACACAACATCTATAAAAGGAACGAACGAACCACATCACTTAAACAGAGTCTAAGAAATAAATATCTCTGGCGAGCTATAAGCCAGTACTAGATCCTACTTAGACATGGACTTAATAAAATAAAGAGTACAAGAAAACAATGCAATATATATAAAGCACAGCCCGGTTACATATTGCTTAAATGGTGCCAAGTGACCAGTCCTTTTACGGAAAGCGGACATCATAAAAGATCACTGTGAACCACTGACAAATATAATCAATAGACATGGAACAGCCGACAGAGCAACAGAAAATGCAACAACAATATATGCAAGGACAGGCTCAGCAGCAGATGCGGCAACATTTTGTGCAGTCCCAACGAACACAGCCGCAGCCTTAGCACTGCCATCGCCAAGAAAATGTACAACAATCCTTCACTCACAAGGAACATGAACCGATATGATAACGATTGTTCTACCACGAAGGATAAAGAAACGTACGCGGACGTGCGAAGTTACACTGCTCCTTATAAGAGACATGTAGATTACGACAACGGTCCCCAGTACCATAATCTCAGACATTTGGTTGAATTGGTGACGCACTAAAACCCACGAAGCACATGGCAGAGACAGCGGTACCCCGTCCAGACCATATCCAGTTCGAATCCCGGAAGAGTACAGTCGTATGTACCAATGAGGACCTATCGAGGATATCATAGCCCCATTGACTGGAATTCATCACATGATGTGCGAAATTTAACACATTATTTCCGTAGGCAAACAGAGAGTGCTCCACGTAAATCCATTCGACAATCACACATCAAATATCGAGACCACAGTAACAAAATAAGTCGCATGGCCACGGTTGACAGCCATTAGAACAGTCTACAGAAAAGACATTCTCGCATGGCAGTCCGAAATTTCCTCAATGATATAAAGCGACAAAAGATATGGCAGGTCAACAATATTACAAAGACTGACCAACACACATGTTTAATATCAACAGAAGATGGACTAAGGGCACACATCAAACCTCTCAAACAATGGGACAAACCACTGCACAGGCGTCACCGGGTTGGTCTTGTTACATCAAATTAGAAGAAATGGGCCCCCATTATCAATGTTCGACCTAGGGAACTACATGAACAAGTGCATAAAACAAAGATGGTTTGTGTCGCAACACAAACAGATGTTGTCATGTCAAGTCAGGTGCGTGACACACTGAACACCCACACATCATCTAGACACACTCGTACACCAGTGGAACAGTTAACCCGACAGACATCCTCGAAATGTATCCTACTCACTGAACTGAGCACAGAGAGGTTGAAGGAAGAAATAAATGTCATTTTAAGAGAAGGTGACCTTTACACCCTCAGTCCGAAAGGTGTATTATTTACTGGAAGATGAGTTTGCTGTTGACTTATCTACCAGACGAGACGAAATTCGCGGATTGTTGAGAAACGCACTGGAACGGGATGAAGAGAGCAACATTTAAATATCGATGACGAATCACAACAATGCACAGATAAATCGGATGACGAAGCAACGAAATACCTATGGCAGCAAGAATCTAGTATCGACACCCTTCATTATGATAGCAGTGAAGAATCTATGGACGACACTCCACCCCTTGAAATATGCACCACTGTCAAACGTCCGTATCTTCCCTCCTCTGACGATTTGCCTCCAGTTACAAAGTTGGTGAAACTTCCCAAAGAACATGTAAGGACGAAGATACGTACAAAGCGTCGTCAAGTTTACAGACAGAAAGATGACTCGCCAGTCAACCCTCCTTTAACTCGATCGCAGCCATCTCAAATTTCTCCAGCTTGCCGACAATCAGTCAACGCCATGTCAGATACTGTGCAACATTCACAGTACGATTCTAGATTGTCTAGCCGAGAGATTGCAATGATGGAATTTGCAAAGGAATTTACAAGGCTTTTATAGGCACACCAGTTGTGTCATATGTACTTGTCAATAGAAGTACAATCATCGCTGCTGTGTTATTTTTCTTTTTACCAACGATTATTATATTTTTTGGCCGAACAACACGTCTCGACTTTATCATTTTTGTGTGTGACCAAACACGTCTCGTTTTTATCATTTATTTTTGGTGACCGATCAAGTCTCGATATTATAATTTTTTTTTGGCCGAAAAAAGTCCCTCGAAATTTTTTTTCAGCTCACCTGAAGATGACAGATTAGCTGATGATCCAGTTCCTGATTGATATGTCACAGCCACACCTGGTACCAATTTCTTCCCTGGTGAGGTAACCGCTGATGATCAGATCACCTCCAGAGAAACCGGCATATTTGTCATATTAAAAAAATTTTTTTTTTAGTACTGACACTTGTTCAGTCAATACATTACCATACTTTATGTTACACTGTATGCCATTTTATTATATTGAATAAAAATAAAACAAGCTATTCGGTTGGTAAACAATTTATGCATTTCTGCAGAGACTGCAGTTTATAAGTTGCATAACCACACTTACTAGTAAGAGATGGTCTTGATGTTACATTTAACCAATTGAGAACCTTAGGGTCATGTTTACGGATCTCCTCATATAGATTACAAACAATCTTGAAACTATTGATTCACACATTGAGATTTGATCACCTTTTCATTTTTTTCTCCCTTCCAATCTTGTTCCTTTGTTATAAACTCGTGCTCTTTCTATAAATCTTTGTATATTCACGCGGTGCCTTTGCATTATGCACTGATTGTCATTCTGTTTATTATCTTTGATCAAGCCTATGATCTATATATTCCATTCATTCATCTATACCAGTAACCTTTATCTATTATAGCAATTCTATCAATCTTCCCCTGACAGAGTATAAGTGGAACGAACCATGGTATTGTAATTCATAAACATGACTGTCATGGTATGCCATTCTTTCTCCACAGAGATATATTTGAGTGTAAAACCACACATTTTTGTGTGGGTACTGTTAATAGTTTTGTTATTACCATGATTCAAATCCATACTGCTTATGTAATAGCCATTTTTTAAAATATAGTGAAATTAAACCACTTTGCAGATTTTTGAAATTTTATATGTTGAAAATGTCACAATATAGTCATTTACAATGATTGTACACCCAACATTGACCCCCCCCCCATATTATAGGACGAATGAGACTTATTTTTCCACTCCACCCTTCACACCCCCTTTATATTACTCGTTTCCTTTTCTCACTCTGAGACAATATTCAGGAATTATGATTTTTCTTTCATAACTATCTTCATCAACTTGAATTACAATTTTGTTGTAATCTGGAGACCTTTTGTTTCCTTCTTTCCATTCCGAGACCACAATTACTATTCTCACAACTTGCTGACGACAGACTTTATTGACTGTTCTTATTTGATTTCTGAGCTAACTATTATTGACACCCCACTAATAGAATTCACCATACCCAGGTATCAGGATTGCTAATGGTAATTTCTGGAGTCATTGTTATTATTGTATTATTATTATGGTCTGGTTACTAACTTTTTACCAAAAATGAATATTGGAGGAAATGAACAGAAACAGATTGATGAGAATGTAGACATAGATTAGTGATACTAATATCCCTGAGTCACCCACACACCTGTTCATGGGACGACCCAGATGAATATCTTTGCACCCATTGTTCCCCATGTATCCCATGGAATCACTTCATCCCCACTGACTCGCCCCTCACTGTTTCATATATGAGTATTGACTGGTTTTATGATTGCAGCTGACATGGGTATGACATTGGAGAAAATAAAACACCACATAACATTGTGAAACTTCTGTTTGCACATGATGCATATGCCACTAATGCCCTAATGGTAATATTATAAATTGGACATTTCTGTCTTTACGTAATCACGTGACAGATGGGTAAAAATGATTGAAAATTTTTGACATTGAATAACGATTTGAGATTTAGGGAAATGATAGTCTCTGATGATCATACTATACAAGTGATGATAATTACCTTGCTGATAATACATATGCTGATGATACACGCTGAGGATACATATTGATGATATATGCATTTATGACCTTGTTATCAATTGGACATTTCTGCCTTTTACGTAATCACGTGACAGATAGTTCAGTAGGACTGATAACACTTTCACAGACCAGTTACACTGCCACAGTCAATTTGACATTGCATTTGACGGTATTACTATAGCCTATATTACTTCCTGAGCACCTTTCACCACTGACATGATGATATTTCCATCCCTTTCTTTACTTGCACTATAGAAATATTGATGGTAAGATATTCGCCTACCCATCTGGCTGACTCAGACTGTTATAGTTCTGACAGTAGATTTTACAGACACAAACGATCTGACAAATCTTCGTCTCAGAAGGCAGATTCGGTGTCAAACTTGTAAAAATGTGAAATAATTTTCATTTTGTTAAATATTGCTCAGCTATGAGATATTATTTGTTAGATTGGAGTTAGATGAGTTTTAATAAATGTAATTCTGGACGTTTTTTAAAGCTAACTTGGACGAGTTATAGATGGATTACAATGCACTATAGAGATACATTTTTGTAAGATCATAGACTGCCCATCTGACTGACTCAGACTGTTATAATTCTGACAGTAGATGTTACAGACACATGTGATCTGACAAATCCTCGTCTCAGAAGGCAGATTCAGTGTCGCACTTATAATAATGTAAAATATTTTTTTCACCTTGTGAATTATGCCGACATATTGAGATGTTAATTGTTGGATTATGGTTAAATAAATTTTGACAACTGTAATATTACACGTTTTAACTCACATGGATAATTAGAAATAAATTGGAAACATTATGGATGGACTACTATTATAATGATACAACGTGGATACTTAGAAAAAAAATTGGATGCATTTTGGATGGACCCCCACTACATTTTTACATGGTATATTACTTTACAAAACTTGGATGCATTATGGTTCGAGCACTAGGAAAGTTTCGCAACATAGATATTTTGAACTACATTTGGGTTGGTTGATATATGAGTCGATATGATAAATTTCGCAATGTTGCTACTTAGTAAAATTTTGGATAGACTATATATAGATTGATGTTAACATTTTTGTTGTTCAAGGTTGCCACTCTGCAATATTTAGATAGCATATGTATTGATACGATATAATTGTTTTTTACAATGTTGTCCATTTGAAAATCTTGGCTAGTGTATGACAGTCTGATAATGTATATATACAAGAGCCCCCGGTTAATGACTTAAGTTAAATTTTTCTGAAAACTTTTTGGACTAAGAATTTTTGTTTGTGTATCGATAGTACTCAAATGTCTCCCTGCGAGATACATTTGCATGGCCCCGGGGTCTATGTAGCCGTATGACCTACCACCATCAGCATTTATTCATGCTAGAGGCTGGTTATAATGAGAATAAAACTATCATTAATTATTATAGAAAAAAGCAAGCAAGATTTTTAACAAATATAAAAATACCCCAGACAGCTAAGAGCAGGGTAGAGCAAGGTGAAGCTAACTGTGTCAACTTTGGGTAATAAGGCACGTGACAAATCCGCGGCAATTGGGATGGAAATGTAGTGATGTAAGTAGGGACAGCTACATCACGCTATGAGAACGTGATGTTTGACCAATAATTTATCAAATAGAATAAGCTTCCAACCAATGAAAACGTAGCTAGCACAAGGCACTACGAAATTGTCAGCAGGAAAATATTAAACCGGCAGTCTTGAAGAATTGAGCAGTGTATAAGGACGCGTCAGTGATGGTCCTGCTCCCAAGTTGAGGCTTTCAAAAATTGTAAGAAACATTCGTGCATATGTGTTTGTATACGTGAAAAGGTCATTTTGATACCTATTCAAGTAAGTAGTACCATCGCCCTACCATTTTATATTTCAGCGTATTTTCGTAAAATGAAGACATAATAATAGCAGAAGAGAAACAAAATGGAAAATACATATGATATAACGAGGGAAGAGGATTTGAAACCAAGAATAGACCAAATGAAGAAAACTACTGAGAAAGAAAGCAAATATGAAATTATGATTATCCAGGAATTGGTAAAACTTGATGTTGGGGAAGAATATTATGAAGCATCTTGGATTTGAGGTGAAGGATGGAAAATATATTCTACATGAAAGGAAAAATAACTAAGATTTGTTTGATGTACAGAATGCATAATTGTTGAACATTGTTTGACACTATTTGACCAGTTTTTGCTGTTAAATAAAATTCATTAGTAAAGGACAAGGCTGTTGAAAATTGATTGTCAGTTGGATAACATAGATGTACTGTCAAGGTTCAAATCAGGCCACCACTATTTCTCTCCAACACACAACATCTATAAAAGGAACGAACGAACCACATCACTTAAACAGAGTCTAAGAAATAAATATCTCTGGCGAGCTATAAGCCAGTACTAGATCCTACTTAGACATGGACTTAATAAAATAAAGAGTACAAGAAAACAATGCAATATATATAAAGCACAGCCCGGTTACATATTGCTTAAATGGTGCCAAGTGACCAGTCCTTTTACGGAAAGCGGACATCATAAAAGATCACTGTGAACCACTGACAAATATAATCAATAGACATGGAACAGCCGACAGAGCAACAGAAAATGCAACAACAATATATGCAAGGACAGGCTCAGCAGCAGATGCGGCAACATTTTGTGCAGTCCCAACGAACACAGCCGCAGCCTTAGCACTGCCATCGCCAAGAAAATGTACAACAATCCTTCACTCACAAGGAACATGAACCGATAAGTGATAACGATTGTTCTACCACGAAGGATAAAGAAACGTACGCGGACGTGCGAAGTTACACTGCTCCTTATAAGAGACATGTAGATTACGACAACGGTCCCCAGTACCATAATCTCAGACATTTGGTTGAATTGGTGACGCACTAAAACCCACGAAGCACATGGCAGAGACAGCGGTACCCCGTCCAGACCATATCCAGTTCGAATCCCGGAAGAGTACAGTCGTATGTACCAATGAGGACCTATCGAGGATATCATAGCCCCATTGACTGGAATTCATCACATGATGTGCGAAATTTAACACATTATTTCCGTAGGCAAACAGAGAGTGCTCCACGTAAATCCATTCGACAATCACACATCAAATATCGAGACCACAGTAACAAAATAAGTCGCATGGCCACGGTTGACAGCCATTAGAACAGTCTACAGAAAAGACATTCTCGCATGGCAGTCCGAAATTTCCTCAATGATATAAAGCGACAAAAGATATGGCAGGTCAACAATATTACAAAGACTGACCAACACACATGTTTAATATCAACAGAAGATGGACTAAGGGCACACATCAAACCTCTCAAACAATGGGACAAACCACTGCACAGGCGTCACCGGGTTGGTCTTGTTACATCAAATTAGAAGAAATGGGCCCCCATTATCAATGTTCGACCTAGGGAACTACATGAACAAGTGCATAAAACAAAGATGGTTTGTGTCGCAACACAAACAGATGTTGTCATGTCAAGTCAGGTGCGTGACACATTGAACACCCACACATCATCTAGACACACTCGTACACCAGTGGAACAGTTAACCCGACAGACATCCTCGAAATGTATCCTACTCACTGAACTGAGCACAGAGAGGTTGAAGGAAGAAATAAATGTCATTTTAAGAGAAGGTGACCTTTACACCCTCAGTCCGAAAGGTGTATTATTTACTGGAAGATGAGTTTGCTGTTGACTTATGTACCAGACGAGACGAAATTCGCGGATTGTTGAGAAACGCACTGGAACGGGATGAAGGCGAGGTGAACACAAGAGAGCAACATTTAAATATCGATGACGAATCACAACAATGCACAGATAAATCGGATGACGAAGCAACGAAATACCTATGGCAGCAAGAATCTAGTATCGACACCCTTCATTATGATAGCAGTGAAGAATCTATGGACGACACTCCACCCCTTGAAATATGCACCACTGTCAAACGTCCGTATCTTCCCTCCTCTGACGATTTGCCTCCAGTTACAAAGTTGGTGAAACTTCCCAAAGAACATGTAAGGACGAAGATACGTACAAAGCGTCGTCAAGTTTACAGACAGAAAGATGACTCGCCAGTCAACCCTCCTTTAACTCGATCGCAGCCATCTCAAATTTCTCCAGCTTGCCGACAATCAGTCAACGCCATGTCAGATACTGTGCAACATTCACAGTACGATTCTAGATTGTCTAGCCGAGAGATTGCAATGATGGAATTTGCAAAGGAATTTACAAGGCTTTTATAGGCACACCAGTTGTGTCATATGTACTTGTCAATAGAAGTACAATCATCGCTGCTGTGTTATTTTTCTTTTTACCAACGATTATTATATTTTTTGGCCGAACAACACGTCTCGACTTTATCATTTTTGTGTGTGACCAAACACGTCTCGTTTTTATCATTTATTTTTGGTGACCGATCAAGTCTCGATATTATAATTTTTTTTTGGCCGAAAAAAGTCCCTCGAAATTTTTTTTCAGCTCACCTGAAGATGACAGATTAGCTGATGATCCAGTTCCTGATTGATATGTCACAGCCACACCTGGTACCAATTTCTTCCCTGGTGAGGTAACCGCTGATGATCAGATCACCTCCAGAGAAACCGGCATATTTGTCATATTAAAAAAAAATTTTTTTTAGTACTGACACTTGTTCAGTCAATACATTACCATACTTTATGTTACACTGTATGCCATTTTATTATATTGAATAAAAATAAAACAAGCTATTCGGTTGGTAAACAATTTATGCATTTCTGCAGAGACTGCAGTTTATAAGTTGCATAACCACACTTACTAGTAAGAGATGGTCTTGATGTTACATTTAACCAATTCAGAACCTTAGGGTCATGTTTACGGATCTCCTCATATAGATTACAAACAATCTTGAAACTATTGATTCACACATTGAGATTTGATCACCTTTTCATTTTTTCTCCCTTCCAATCTTGTTCCTTTGTTATAAACTCGTGCTCTTTCTATAAATCTTTGTATATTCACGCGGTGCCTTTGCATTATGCACTGATTGTCATTCTGTTTATTATCTTTGATCAAGCCTATGATCTATATATTCCATTCATTCATCTATACCAGTAACCTTTATCTATTATAGCAATTCTATCAATCTTCCCCTGACAGAGTATAAGTGGAACGAACCATGGTATTGTAATTCATAAACATGACTGTCATGGTATGCCATTCTTTCTCCACAGAGATATATTTGAGTGTAAAACCACACATTTTTGTGTGGGTACTGTTAATAGTTTTGTTATTACCATGATTCAAATCCATACTGCTTATGTAATAGCCATTTTTTAAAATATAGTGAAATTAAACCACTTTGCAGATTTTTGAAATTTTATATGTTGAAAATGTCACAATATAGTCATTTACAATGATTGTACACCCAACATTGACCCCCCCACCCCCCCCCCCCCCCCCCCCCCCCCCCCCCCCCCCCATATTATAGGACGAATGAGACTTATTTTTCCACTCCACCCTTCACACCCCCTTTATATTACTCGTTTCCTTTTCTCACTCTGAGACAATATTCAGGAATTATGATTTTTCTTTCATAACTATCTTCATCAACTTGAATTACAATTTTGTTGTAATCTGGAGACCTTTTGTTTCCTTCTTTCCATTCCGAGACCACAATTACTATTCTCACAACTTGCTGACGACAGACTTTATTGACTGTTCTTATTTGATTTCTGAGCTAACTATTATTGACACCCCACTAATAGAATTCACCATACCCAGGTATCAGGATTGCTAATGGTAATTTCTGGAGTCATTGTTATTATTGTATTATTATTATGGTCTGGTTACTAACTTTTTACCAAAAATGAATATTGGAGGAAATGAACAGAAACAGATTGATGAGAATGTAGACATAGATTAGTGATACTAATATCCCTGAGTCACCCACACACCTGTTCATGGGACGACCCAGATGAATATCTTTGCACCCATTGTTCCCCATGTATCCCATGGAATCACTTCATCCCCACTGACTCGTCCCTCACTGTTTCATATATGAGTATTGACTGGTTTTATGATTGCAGCTGACATGGGTATGACATTGGAGAAAATAAAACACCACATAACATTGTGAAACTTCTGTTTGCACATGATGCATATGCCACTAATGCCCTAATGGTAATATTATAAATTGGACATTTCTGTCTTTACGTAATCACGTGACAGATGGGTAAAAATGATTGAAAATTTTTGACATTGAATAACGATTTGAGATTTAGGGAAATGATAGTCTCTGATGATCATACTATACAAGTGATGATAATTACCTTGCTGATAATACATATGCTGATGATACACGCTGAGGATACATATTGATGATATATGCATTTATGACCTTGTTATCAATTGGACATTTCTGCCTTTACGTAATCACGTGACAGATAGTTCAGTAGGACTGATAACACTTTCACAGACCAGTTACACTGCCACAGTCAATTTGACATTGCATTTGACGGTATTACTATAGCCTATATTACTTCCTGAGCACCTTTCACCACTGACATGATGATATTTCCATCCCTTTCTTTACTTGCACTATAGAAATATTGATGGTAAGATATTCGCCTACCCATCTGGCTGACTCAGACTGTTATAGTTCTGACAGTAGATTTTACAGACACAAACGATCTGACAAATCTTCGTCTCAGAAGGCAGATTCGGTGTCAAACTTGTAAAAATGTGAAATAATTTTCATTTTGTTAAATATTGCTCAGCTATGAGATATTATTTGTTAGATTGGAGTTAGATGAGTTTTAATAAATGTAATTCTGGACGTTTTTTAAAGCTAACTTGGACGAGTTATAGATGGATTACAATGCACTATAGAGATACATTTTTGTAAGATCATAGACTGCCCATCTGACTGACTCAGACTGTTATAATTCTGACAGTAGATGTTACAGACACATGTGATCTGACAAATCCTCGTCTCAGAAGGCAGATTCAGTGTCGCACTTATAATAATGTAAAATATTTTTTTCACCTTGTGAATTATGCCGACATATTGAGATGTTAATTGTTGGATTATGGTTAAATAAATTTTGACAACTGTAATATTACACGTTTTAACTCACATGGATAATTAGAAATAAATTGGAAACATTATGGATGGACTACTATTATAATGATACAACGTGGATACTTAGAAAAAAATTGGATGCATTTTGGATGGACCCCCACTACATTTTTACATGGTATATTACTTTACAAAACTTGGATGCATTATGGTTCGAGCACTAGGAAAGTTTCGCAACATAGATATTTTGAACTACATTTGGGTTGGTTGATATATGAGTCGATATGATAAATTTCGCAATGTTGCTACTTAGTAAAATTTTGGATAGACTATATATAGATTGATGTTAACATTTTTGTTGTTCAAGGTTGCCACTCTGCAATATTTAGATAGCATATGTATTGATACGATATAATTGTTTTTTACAATGTTGTCCATTTGAAAATCTTGGCTAGTGTATGACAGTCTGATAATGTATATATACAAGAGCCCCCGGTTAATGACTTAAGTTAAATTTTTCTGAAAACTTTTTGGACTAAGAATTTTTGTTTGTGTATCGATAGTACTCAAATGTCTCCCTGCGAGATACATTTGCATGGCCCCGGGGTCTATGTAGCCGTATGACCTACCACCATCAGCATTTATTCATGCTAGAGGCTGGTTATAATGAGAATAAAACTATCATTAATTATTATAGAAAAAAGCAAGCAAGATTTTTAACAAATATAAAAATACCCCAGACAGCTAAGAGCAGGGTAGAGCAAGGTGAAGCTAACTGTGTCAACTTTGGGTAATAAGGCACGTGACAAATCCGCGGCAATTGGGATGGAAATGTAGTGATGTAAGTAGGGACAGCTACATCACGCTATGAGAACGTGATGTTTGACCAATAATTTATCAAATAGAATAAGCTTCCAACCAATGAAAACGTAGCCAGCACAAGGCACTACGAAACTGTCAGCAGGAAAATATTAAACCGGCAGTCTTGGAGAATTGACCAGTGTATAAGGACGCGTCAGTGACGGTCCTGCTCCCAAGTTGAGTCATTCAACGATTGTAAGAAACATTCGTGCATGTGTTTGTATACATGAAAAGGTCATTTTGATACCCATTCAAGTAAGTAGTACCATCGCCCTACCATTTTATATTTCAGCGTATTTTCGTAAAATGAAGAAATAATAATAGCAGAAGAGAAACAAAATGGAGGATACATTTGATAAAACGAGGGAAGAGGATTTGAAACCGTGAATAGACAAAATGAAGAAAACTACTGAGAAAGAAAGCAAATATGAAATTATGATTATCCAGGAATTGGTAAAACTTGATGTTAAGAAAGAATATTATGAAGCATCTTGGATTTGCGGTGAAGGATGGAAAATATATTCTACATGAAAGGAAAAATAACTAAGATTTATTTGTTGTACAGAATGCATAATTGTTGAACACTGTTTGACACTATTTGACCAGTTTTTGCTGTTAAATAAAATTCATTAGTAAAGGACAAGGCTGTTGAAAACTGATTGTCAGTTGGATAACATAGATGTACTGTCAAGGTTCAAGTCAGGCCACCACTATTTCTCTCCAACACAAAACCTCTATAAAAGGAACGAACGAACCACATCACTTAAACAGAGTCTAGGGAGCCGCGCTGGTGTAATGGCTTCGGCGTTGTACTGGCGACCAGGTGTTCATGGTTCAAACCCGAGCGTCGGCGTTTGAAGAAATGTTTACGGCCGGAAATTTGACTGAATAGCCTGAACGGCTCCTGTGATAAACCCTCTGTGGATGGGAAGGAGCGAAGCTCCTGACCGGGTTGGAAGGAAAGTCCTCAGGTTCCCCAGCCTCGCAATGACATATCATTGGGCCGAAGGGCTGAAAGCCCAAGTGCCGCTGGTTAAAAAAAAAAAAAAAAAAACAGAGTCTAAGAAATAAATATCTCTGGCGAGCTATAAGCCAGTACTAGATCACACTTAGACATGGACTTAATAAAATAAAGAGTACAAGAAAACAATGCAATATATATGTAAAGCACAGCCCGGTTACAAAAGGTTAGTGTTTGCGTAGACATGTTTGAATAAATGGAGAATTAATGTACGGCCAGACTGCTTGATGCCTCTGAGAGAGAGAGAGAGAGAGAGAGAGAGAGAGAGATCTCTCTGAATACTGAAAACTGATTATTTTTAAAAAAGGGCCATCTGTGCGGGAAGGGTCAAGGATAAAGCGAGTTAAGAAAGCGAGTGGTCGATAGAAAATACGCAGCAGCCAGCCCAGTTAGCATTGTCTGGAAATGGGGTAGATAGAGAAGGCCGCAAGCGAAAGTGACACACACGCGCACAGAGAGAGAGAGAGAGAGAGAGAGAGAGAGAGAGAGAGAGAGAGAGAGAGAGAGAGAGAGAGAGAGAGAGAGAGAGAGAGAGAGAGAGAGAGAGAGAGAGAGAGAGAGAGAGAGAGAGAGAGAGAGAGAGAGAGAGAGAGAGAGAGAGAGAGAGACGTGAACAACGCGGGGGAGTGCAGTGTGAAGCGTGTTCATTGAAGAAAGGAAAGGATTTACTTTTGAAGGAAAGAACACTTGTGGTGAGAATGGAGTGAATTTCAGTGTAATGAGAGATGAGGACTACAGTGCGAATGGTGGATTATTTTTATTTTTTTTACAGAGAAAACATGTAATGCGTATTACTCGGACAAAAGACAAAGCAAATCGGATTACTTCCAGGGGTTGGATTCCCTTTATTTATTTTCTCATTTTTCTCTCGATGTCTTTCCTTTCCCTGACGAAGGCCTTGTGGTTGCAACGTAGGCAATTTTCAGACTGACAGACAAACAAATGCACAGACAGACAGACATAATGACTGACTGACATTAACAGACACAAACAGATTCATACAGACCAAAGACAGTAAACTACTGTGCACCCTCAGATGCATGCATTGTGTTTCAAGGGGTGCATGGAAGACTCTAGGCAGAAATATGTCTCCGACTATATAAGGAAAAGACGATGGTCATATATCGGTCATGTCCTACGAATGCAAAACAACAGAATACCACTACAGGCGCTCACTTGGGTTCCTGAGGGTAAGAGGAAAAAAGGAAGACCAAAAGAAACACTCAGAAGAACAATAATAAGAGAAGGAAGAACGTTGGGCCTAAATAATGTGCAAGAGCTAAGAGGAGTGGCGTCACAACGAACAACCTGGAGAGCACTGGTTTCTGCCTTATGCGCCGTGTTTGGTGCTTAAAGAATTTATTATTATTATGGAATTAACGGGGTGCACGCCTTGAACAGGGTGGTGAACGGAGGCGTACTGTATGAAATAATATTTTGGGAGAGAGGGGGTTAAATAAGTGCAACGCTAACAAAAATTTGTTATTTTTGAAATATTTCAAAACTGTTAATTAATATTGTTGTGCTATTAGTGAAAAGACAAAGTCAACTGCAGTAATTTTTGGCTACTGCTCCGATAAAACTGACTAAAAGCAGTCTTGCATTCTGATTGCAGTATTTTTTAGCAAAGCGCTTTTGCTTAAATTAGTTTTTGTCACTTCCCCTCCTTTCGTTCACCCTCTGTTTACAGATTTATAACATATAAGGAAGGGAAACCCGAGGCCTGTAAACAGTAAATTAATATGAGACAAACATAAAGGTGTTCTGTTGTCTAGTGTTCTACTCTGTTTACAGAAAGTGGCGTGTATCGAGCAACGATTGTTTCTGCTTCAAATTAAAATTTGGCGCACCTTCTACGATTACCTGGTACTGTTTACTGCGCGAAGTATAACACGTGGAGCAATTAAAGTTAAAGAACACTGTATAAATAATTATAAACCATGTGGGGTTGAACCGGGTTTCCATGCATCACACAAACATCAGTTTTCCGGTGCTTGGACCAAAAACCAAACCAAACAAAGTTAATGTAAACCAAATTGTAATATTACTAAAGTTATTGGCGTATTGCAGTAAACGTTGTTTGCACTTTTATAAAAAAAAAAAAAAATAAACAACTAGATGTGCTCTGACCCACTAACGGCTGGGGTTCAGCAATGTTTTCTCCTTTCATCAGGTTGTGAAGGACTGCAAGTGGAAAGTGCTCTGTTCATTTCTGGAAGATATTTGAAGGATTCTGTTCTATTTAACCAGGAAACTCTTGAAAAGAGCTTCTGTCTTTACTTCTCTCATCAAGACGTCAGAGTACTGGAAGAGTGTATGTGGATTGTGAACCCATTTGTCCCAGCCAATGTTAGATCTGGCAGTCCAGAATCACTAACTACAAGTCTACTACAAAGGTCCACTTTTTTCCCCCAAAAGCAATCATTCCAAAAATGATCTTTCTTGCGTGGATGCCAACCCTTGCAGAAAGGTGTGCATCTAATCTAGTGCGCAATAATACAGAGATCACAAGCCTTCATTTTCGTTTTCTTTTGCGCTCCTTAAGGAGCTTAAAGTGATCACTGTAGCTAGTCCATTTGCAGGAAGCCTGCAGGAAGCATTCACATGACCTTCTATGCCAGCTTCTTTTACATGATGAGATTGCCAGCCCCATACAAAATCTCATATTAGTCGCACTGTACCACATGCCTGAAGGTGCTGCAGTCTTGATCTAATTCTATGGTTTTCTGGGGGTTGGGGAAGACAATAGGAAGTGAAATGATTCTTCGTTTGAAAAGATTTCATAATTGCAGCAGCAAGGCGGCTGTCTCTCTATGACGTAATATTCAGAGACAAAACTGCAACCAGCATTCTGAATGCAGAGTTTCGTTTCGATAAACAACTGCTTATTTATTAACTAGTGTAAAAGTTAAGACGGGAATTGAATTCAAAAGCACCAATACCCAGGCAATTTTACTTATTCAAAAGTATTTAAAAAACCCATTGTGTATCACCATAGTACACGAACTACGAAGCAGCAGCGAGGATCGCAATGTGTGTATACGGGATCTCACATTCTATAAATATATTTGTGCGCATCGTCATTTGCGCATTCTTCTTTGGTAAGTGTACTATTTTCGGGAGAGTACATATAAGGGAAACAATACAATTAATGTCTAACCTTCAACCAAAGTTGCATCCCTTTGCGTTACTGACAGAAAAAGCTTGGATTTTATATATATATTGATTGATGTTTTATGTAAATTCTGACTTGCCACCAGGGCTAATCAAGGACGCCAGGACAATGACCACTATACCTGGTATATCATTAATTTTCCTATGTGCTCCCTACGGAGCAAGTAGCCACCACTACAGCTGGTATCCTTGCAGGAAGCCTGCACCAAGCAGTCACATGCTCTTGTAGCAGTGGGTTCTGTGGCAATCTGTTTTACATGATGAGGTTTCCAGCTCCAGGCACAACCTCTTACTGGTCGCCTTGTACGAATTGCCTCAGTGTGCAGTGGTCATTTTCTTTCTTTGTCTCATCAGACATCACGTGATATACACAAGGCATACCTGGCATATGGTGCATATTAATTAATTAAACGCCTGCTCTGACTCATGTTTGCTCTATCCAGATTTTAGCATCTACGTTTAATAGTTATGTGTCACAAGTTGTGTAAAATGTGAACATTCATTTGTATTTGTTACGTGCAGTCTTTGATATCTTGCAATATTATACATTTGTATGCTTGTTATGTTCGCAAATATTTTGTAAACAAAATAGAAACTTTTTTGCTTAAGGAAAAGTCAATATTGAGTTACTTCCCCTTGAAAGGAGTCTCAGATCGAACTCCGCGGACGAATCCAGTTTTACTGCGATTTATTCTTTGTTTGGGTAGAAATAGATTGTTCTTGCTTCAGAATATCTATGGCCTGAATTTATGTGTAGTGTTTGTCTAGGTAGGACGAGTCTGTCTTATATCTGTATATCTTTACATATCTAAGTCGAACTATATGTTCTTTGTCGCTAGAAAGGTCAAAGGCTGTTCAGCGGATGTGTGGCTAGAGAGTTGTGTTTTGGCTTCGCCCTGATGATGGGGGGCTGTCGTGTTTTCTGTATCGGCTTGTCGCCGGAAAAAGTGATCGATATATGTGTAGGGGAAAGTGATAGTCGTCTAGACCTATCGTGTATGCTTTACCCCAGTGTTTACTCTTATTGCCAAGGAATGGCAGAATCATATTTCTGATACCAAGGTAACAAAAGCACTTCTTATGAAATCTCTTACGAAGCCATCGTTTTCGATAGGCAGACGCACGATTTGTACGTCTGAGGGAATATTTAACCAGATGAAGATGACATTCATTTCTAGCAGCACTATATCTTGTATGATGAAGTCAATTGTATCATGATAGAATCTACAGAGCAATGAGAACATTTAATGAATGAATGACTAACTTTAATACAGATTCATTGTCTGTATCCAAACGTGAGTGACAGCTCACCAGAAGCCATCTTGTATACACATATTTAAGGACTATCAGGAAGAGAAAGGGATGCCCCATATTATCGCTTGATGAGTCCAGAGATCACTGCTACAGATGAGAACCCATTACTAGCGGTTCAATATGATTATATGAAAGATATGTGCTGAACATTATTTAAAGGAATCTTCGCTAGACGAGGTTAGGTCTAGAAGCCATCTTGAATATTGTTTATAAACTGACATGCTTGGTCAGTAAACTCAGATGATATATATATGGGCAATACTGAGTGCTTGTCTACTGACATTCCGTTGTGCTATTATTCAACGAGTGCCCATGTATCCTTGCAAGACCATTTATCAATTGTACCATGATGTATTATGCCAACCTGTGATTTGTCACTGTATCCGTGCTGTCGAATGTGTACGTCCAATTAAACTGTAACAAAAAGTACACAGCAATTGGCGTCGATGACTTCCAGCCATACATGAGTGAGAAAAAGAACATTTATCAACTCTTCGAACTCTTTCATCATTCGCGTATTATACTCTCACTCTATGTCTACACACCACTGCGTAGGTCGAGTTGATATTCCTATTCCTAACAACCACCACTCTGACGAGCAACGCTGGGGCCAACAACAAGTCTTTAACATTGGAGCTTCCACAGACCACCATACCTCTTAACACTGTGGTCCTGTAAATAGTTGATGTCAGTGTGAACAAGGAACAATACAACTTCATATCTATACACCATTCAACAGTATATATAGAAACAGCATTTAACTCTGGTGGAATTCAACAAAGAGGTTATTTAACACTGGTGAGCCAGCTTTCTGGGTTTGACCTCGCAGAAGTTGAGAAGTCAACAGACTACCGATACCAGACCGTTTCCTGTGGCTGATACGACACACTTGCAGTATTAGTTTGCTCTTTGTCAACACTTTGTCACGTGACCTATCAAGTGAATGCAGTATCTAGGTCAGCGTTGTTGACATTTTTACACTTAGACATTACAGAGTTTCACAGTACAGAGATGATACTTTGAAGGCCATAAACTGTTCTATTGTTGCAGTATTGTTGAACATAAGTGCGTAAATTTCATCGTTGGACCTTCTGATACTCATATTGTTGAACATTGTAATAGATTAAATCAAAAATCTAGTATTGATTAAAATGGCAGTTTACTTTGTTTATTCAGAAACTGTGCCATTATATTTATGAACTGAAACTCTTTCCAACACATTTCATTATTTAATGTATAACTGAGCATCCTATCTGCAACACAGTGCTTTATATATTACACACATGATATATGCATTTATGATTATATGTTATATGTTATTTGTTTGTATAGTATATTAGTTTATATGTCAGCGGGTTGTGTTTAAGTTGGGTGGTGTCCTCACAACAGAATATCCCACGTCATAGAGGGTCCGTTGTGGCGTTTTCTTTAGGTGCAATTCCCTTAATTGGAAATTTGCTTGCAACAACTAGTTGCTATTTGTGTTAGCTGTGAAGACTGTAATTATTGTTATTTTTGTAATATTTCTTTGTTCTTTAGTTTTGTTTTGATTTGTTTGTAATTTGTTGGTCTACCCTTTTCTATCTTTCAGTTCTATTCACAATTTATATTCATATACTGTGACGTCATTTGTGTTGTTATTTCTTGCAGATTCAGTGATTATTTTCATTGATTTCCCTATTTGATTTATTTGATTTCTGCAAATGTTTTCATATTGTCAGTCTTATTTGTGCTTTATGTATGCTGTTGGTTGACATATGTTTTATATAGGTATATTTCATAAGACACTATTGCTTGTGCACTGCACTTGGATTATGGTATAAACCAGTACTTTATTATTATTACTGGTATACAAGAAATTATACAAGACCTTATTAAGGCTTGTGACCCACTGAGATTGAGATAGTGTACTGATTAATCAAGTCATTAAGAACTTGTGGTATTATTATTGTTTCAAGTAATTAGTATTATTGTTAGACATCATGTCTACATTAGAATACTTCATTGCACAAGGGAAATCCCTTGATAAGACTGGTCAACAATTAGAAGAATGGGCAGTTGCTCAATATGACAAGACATTAGCTGCTGCTGCAGAGGAAAGAAAAGCTCTAGCTGAAGAGAAAAGATTAGCAGCTGAAGAGAAAAGATTAGCAGCTGAAGAGAAAAGATTAGAAAGAGAAGCTGAACTAAAGAAATTGCAGATACAGACTGAGGAAAAAAGATTCCAGATGGAAATGGAAAAAGAAAAAAGAAAAGATGAAGCTGCTGCTGCTGCTGAAGAGAGAAAAAGCAATGAGAGAACATGAACACCAAAAAGAACTTTTAGCATTTGAGTTAGAAAAGTTAAAATTAACAAACATAAGTAATGTTAATCAAGCATCTAGTGGTAATGGTAAACCTTCTACTTACAAGGTTAAGGTTCCACCGTTCAATCAGTCCAGTGACGATATTACATTCTGGCTGGATAGATTTGAACGTTCTTGTCGTACTCATAATGTGGATAAATCACAATATGCTAACCAATTAGCAGAAAACTTGAAAGGTGAATCTCTAACTAGGTTATGCCTTGTAGAAGAAGCAGATAAGGATAATTATGATGTCATTAGGGCGGCTTTGATAAAAAAAATACCAGCTAAGTGAGGAAGGCTATCGCCTTTTGTTTAAGACGATGGTGCCTGAGACAGGTGTAGAATTCTCAGAATTCATTGCAAAGGCACGTCTCACAGTTGATCGTTGGATTGAGCTTTCCAAAACAGAAAAAACGTATGAAGGACTTATGGATTTGTTGCTCAGAGATAAGATTATGTCATGTGTTAACAAACCATTCCTTGAATTTATACATGAGCGTAAACCCAAATCACTAAAGGAAATGGAAGAATATTGTTCCCAATATGTCACTGCACACCCCGACGTGACTTTTGGCAACACTAAGATTAAGGAGAGTATGCCAGTTGCTTCAGCAACACCATACAATCCCAATTATTCACACAGATTTCAGGGACCTCAAAACAGATTTGAAAAAAAGGTAACCATAATAGTTATCAAAACCAAGGTAACCAATCATTTCAGGGTTCTTCTTCAAAGAACTGGAGACGAGCTGATAGCTCTCGACACAGGGGTGGTCATAATTATAGGAATTTCCATAGAGGAAGTAATTATAGAAACTATCCGAGGTATCCGTCTTGGAGTCAACAAGATCACAATTACAGAGATACTCATTATAATGAATATGATAATGGTAACCAAGAGAACTATGACTCAAACCCAAATAGGGGTTACAATAGAGGTAACAATAACTACAGAGGTAATAATAACCGAGGTAGATCTCAAAACAGAAGACATAAACCACATTTTCAGGCAAACTCTGCACAGCAAGAGTCTCATGAAGCCTATAAACAGAGTAAAGATAATAATGACGCTAGTAATATGGCATGTTCCGCTTTTGATTTTGGGAGAGCATCTCAGTGCCCCCAATGCAAAACATTATTTGAGCCAACCACAGTGTCTACTTTAAGCTGTGGCCATCCTCTTCCTGCTCTTCCAGCATCAGTCGCGCATGATGGAAGAGGTTCTCTTGTCCTACATAAGGGTTTAGTACATAACAATCCAGTCTCCGTTCTATTTGATTCTGGATGCACCACAATTGGTGTTAGGCAGTCACTCGTAGATCCTTCCCGTGCCACTGGACAAGTAGTCAAATGTGTAACATTTGGCGGCACATTAGAGAAATACTCTACTGCTATCATTAGGATTGCTACTCCTTTCTTTACAGGAGATGTACACGCATGTCTTCTTCCGAATCCGATCGCTGACCTCATCATCGGTCGCATTCATGGAGTTAAAGAATGAACTTCGCAACAAATTTCCGCTTGGGAAAAGCAAAACATGCAGATTGCTAATGCTGTAGTCACTAGAGCTCAAGCTCTTAATATGCCTCAAACTTCATCTACTGAAGATAATGAAGTGCATAACCAAGATGATCCCTTGGTAATTTCTCGTGACTCGTTTATAAAACAGCAAGAAGATGATCCCACTCTGAAGAAATTCTTCATTCTTGCAACTAAAGGTGATCCGAATAAAGACACAAGTCGTAAATCTTGGATTACAAAGAAGAATGGCGTACTTGTACGTATGGTTCAAGACTCCATTACGTCAAGTCATTCTCAAATCCTGGTTCCCAAGAATTTGAGAGTTAAAATTTTGCAGCACGCTCACGACTCTCAGTGTGCTGGACACATGGGTTTTTCCCGTACTAAGTCAAGAGTTCTTGCGGCTTTCTTTTGGCTATTGGTAAACAAGGACATACGGATTTATTGTCGATCTTGTAAAGTATGTCAGGAAGTTAAATCCAAAGGTCCACGCCATGCTGCACCCATTCAGGCGGCAGACATTCCTATTCGGCCGTTTCAAAAAATGGCCATAGACATTATTGGTCCATTTAAGATCAAGTCTGCCAGAGGACATCAATTTATCTTGACGTGTGTTGATATGTGCACACGTTGGCCAGAGGCTATTCCTCTGAAGAGCATTACTACTGCTGATATTGCAGATGCTCTTTGGCTTATATTTTCTCGTCTGGGTTTCCCCGGAGAGATATTATCAGACCATGGCACCCAACTAATATCAGATACCATGTCTCAAGTAATGTCTACTCTGCAGATAGATAGATCTTTAAGTAGTATCTATCATCCAATGTCTAATGGGATGGTCGAACGCCTTAATAGAACACTTAAAAAACTTACTAGGGAAGATAACTGAGGATCATCCTCAAGACTGGGACAGAGTTTTACCTGCGGCCCTCTTCGCTTACAGAGAGGTCCCCAATGAACATACAGGATTTTCTCCCTTTGAACTTGTCTTTGGCGCGCGTCCGCGCGGCCCTATGTCGTTGCTTCATGATCTCATAACAGCTGACAATATTGACGATGACACAAAGTCATCCTACGAATATGTCATCGCGTTGAGACAAAAGATTATCGAAGCATGCAAATTAGCAACTTCTTCTTCCGAATTTGCGAAACAGAAGGCAAGGCAATTTGCCAATAAGAAGAGATGCTTACGACAACTTTGTCCTGGTGACAAAGCATTTGTATTACTACCTTGTAGGGAAAACAGACTACTTATTTCTTGGAAAGGTCCGTACGATATAATATCGAAAATTTCCGATGTCGACTATATTGTCGATATTGATGGGAAGCATAAAACCTTCCACATCAATATGCTTACTGAATTCCATGAACGTCCGGATTATTTACAACCCATTTTCCAAGCAACGGACGATTCTCCAGTACAACATGGTCATTACTCATCACTGTCCGTGATACAGGATGAGGAAACGAGTTTTTCAGATGTAAATCTTCCTCTTCCAATGATCCCACTTCATTCTAGTGAATCATGGAAGAACGTTACTGTCTCTCCTGATTTGTCTCTAGGAAAACAGCGACAAGTTTCAACTATGTTGCAAACATTTCAGGATGTACTCACTGACATCCCTGGACAAACTCATGTCATTGAACATGACATTGTTCTAACTGACCATACTCCTATTAGGGTTAGACCTTATCCTATACCTATACATTTTCAAGCACAGGTCGAGAAAGAGTTGGATGAGATGATAGATTTGAAAATAATCGAACCATCCACCTCTGCATATTCTTCGCCGATGGTTATTGTTCGGAAAAAAGACAATAACATACGTCTTTGCGTTGACTATCGCAAATTGAATCAAGTAACGAAGTTCGATGCCGAACCTATGCCTTTACTGGAAGAGCTACTTACTCGACTTTCCAAATCTCATTTTTTTCACTAAACTTGATTTGTCTAAAGGATATTGGCAAGTACCTTTATCTGAACGCGCCAAACCTCTCACGGCTTTTTCAACACCTAGAGGTTTGTTCCAATGGAATTTTATGCCTTTCGGTCTTATGAACGCACCAGCTACATTTGTAAGCATGATGCGCCGAATCCTATCTTATCGGTCAGATGTCATTGCATATCTAGACGACATCTGTCTTTTCAGCGATACTTGGGAAGATCACTATTCAGGGTTAGATAAATTGCTGTCTACTTTGCGCGAGCACAACCTGACAGCGAAACCCTCTAAAGCCTATATTGGTTTTAGCGAAATTTCTTTCCTAGGCCACCGAGTTGGTCATGGTTTCCTAAAGACAGAGGACCATAATACTAGTAAGATTCTTAACATCTCTATCCCTAAGACTAAAAAACAGGTGAGAAGTCTGTTAGGTCTTATTCAATTTTATGGCAGATTCATTCAGAATCTATCCTCTATCATGGCACCTCTTTCTACACTTCTAAAGAAAGGTTCGCCTAATATGGTCCACTGGTCCCAGGAATGCCAATCCTCTTTGGATAAGATTAAAACATTGTTTTCAACACCACCTATTTTAGTGTTACCTACTAAAGATAAGACATTTGTTCTTCGTAGTGATGCTTCATCCACTGGGATTGGAGCGGCACTAATGCAAGAGTACTCTGGAACTCTGCATCCTGTAATGTATATTTCCAGAAAACTTAATGCGGCAGAAAGGAATTATTCGGTTTTAGACCGTGAGCTATTAGCTATGGTTTGGTCAATTCTCAAACTACAAAGATTCCTTCTAGGCGCACATTTCATAGTAGAAACCGACCAAAAAGCTCTTACTGCTATACAGAGTAAGAATTTGAAGAGCTCGAGGTCTACTCGATATGCAATTGCTCTTCAACCCTTTCATTTCTCTGTGCGAGCTATTCGTGGATCAGATAATGTGATGGCAGACATTCTGTCAAGATGCCCACATGATTCCACATAACTATTAGGTCTTAGACTTCTTGATATGTCTAGGTCTATAATAGTTCCTTTCTATATCAAGATAGATATACATTTGTAATTTAATAATATAATGATTGTATCACTACTTAGCGGTTCATTGATGTTTATTCACCGCTGTGCTTTGATGATTTTTTCTTCATAAATCATAAATTTAAGATATCTAATACGAAATTATGGTATGAAATTTTTTAGGCATTGTGTAATTGCCAGAATTGTATTATACTTTGATGACACCTTCCTGGAAAAATTTATTCGTAGAGAAACAATTTCTCTCAGATTATGAGATACATTCTCACCAGTCGCTCCATAAGTCGACTTAGCCTCATATTAGGCGTTATATTTATTCCTGATATTTTCATCTGCGCATTATTCATGCGTTGTGAGCCTATTGTACGTTGCTCCTAGATGTATTTCAAAAAAAAAAAAGTTTCATTTTTTTTTTCCCCGAGAGGTGTGGTAAGACTGTTACGTGCAGTCTTTGATATCTTGCAATATTATACATTTGTATGCTTGTTATGTTCGCAAATATTTTGTAAACAAAATAGAAACTTTTTTGCTTAAGGAAAAGTCAATATTGAGTTACTTCCCCTTGAAAGGAGTCTCAGATCGAACTCCGCGGACGAATCCAGTTTTACTGCGATTTATTCTTTGTTTGGGTAGACATAGATTGTTCTTGCTTCAGAATATCTATGGCCTGAATTTATGTGTAGTGTTTGTCTAGGTAGGACGAGTCTGTCTTATATCTGTATATCTTTACATATCTAAGTCGAACTATATGTTCTTTGTCGCTAGAAAGGTCAAAGGCTGTTCAGCGGATGTGTGGCTAGAGAGTTGTGTTTTGGCTTCGCCCTGATGATGGGGGGCTGTCGTGTTTTCTGTATCGGCTTGTCGCCGGAAAAAGTGATCGATATATGTGTAGGGGAAAGTGATAGTCGTCTAGACCTATCGTGTATGCTTTACCCCAGTGTTTATTCTTATTGCCAAGGAATGGCAGAATCATATTTCTGATACCAAGGTAACAAAAGCACTCTTATGAACTCTCTTACGAAGCCATCGTTTTCGATAGGCAGACGCACGATTTGTACGTCTGAGGGAATATTTAACCAGATGAAGATGACATTCATTTCTAGCAGCACTATATCTTGTATGATGAAGTCAATTGTATCATGATAGAATCTACAGAGCAATGAGAACATTTAATGAATGACTAACTTTAATACAGATTCATTGTCTGTATCCAAACGTGAGTGACAGCTCACCAGAAGCCATCTTGTATACACATATTTAAGGACTATCAGGAAGAGAAAGGGATGCCCCGTATTATCGCTTGATGAGTCCAGAGATCACTGCTACAGATGAGAACCCATTACTAGCGGTTCAATATGATTATATGAAAGATATGTGCTGAACATTATTTAAAGGAATCTTCGCTAGACGAGGTTAGGTCTAGAAGCCATCTTGAATATTGTTTATAAACTGACATGCTTGGTCAGTAAACTCAGATGATATATATATGGGCAATACTGAGTGCTTGTCTACTGACATTCCGTTGTGCTATTATTCAACGAGTGCCCATGTATCCTTGCAAGACCATTTATCAATTGTACCATGATGTATTATGCCAACCTGTGATTTGTCACTGTATCCGTGCTGTCGAATGTGTACGTCCAATTAAACTGTAACAAAAAGTACACAGCAGTTGGCGTCGATGACTTCCAGCCATACATGAGTGAGAAAAAGAACATTTATCAACTCTTCGAACTCTTTCATCATTCGCGTATTATACTCTCACTCTATGTCTACACACCACTGCGTAGGTCGAGTTGATATTCCTATTCCTAACAACCACTCTGACGAGCAACGCTGGGGCCAACAACAAGTCTTTAACATTGGAGCTTCCACAGACCACCATACCTCTTAACACTGTGGTCCTGTAAATAGTTGATGTCAGTGTGAACAAGGAACAATACAACTTCATATCTATACACCATTCAACAGTATATATAGAAACAGCATTTAACTCTGGTGGAATTCAACAAAGAAGGATATTTAACAGTATTCCTTAAATGTAATGTAAGAGAGAAAAAAGACAAGTAAACCTATCATTGTGTTGTAATTAGCAGGGTTGTGGAGTCGACCAAAACTATTTTCCGACACCGACTCCAGACTCTGACTAGTTTTTTTTACTAGTCATATGGCATACATTTTGGATTCGGAGTCAGGACATTTGTTACCGACTTCGACTCTACTATAACGTCCGACTCCACGACTCCAACTCTCTGGTAATTAGTCCTTCAAATTGCTCGAGTTTCCCAACGCCTGGCGGTAAAGGTGCATACAGTTAGATACAGTTATTGAGCACCGATAAAGACTGACAAATAAAATATGACTACTGTGTCCGCTAAGTGTATTTTTTAACGTGTGTGTGTGCATGAGTGTGAGCAAAGTAGCCTGAGGCATTTTTTTAAGGTCTCATTTTGGCGCCCCCACCCCCCAACTCCCGAACTGTATTGTTCTCTTATGAAAGTCAATTTCACACTCTTGGGTTGAATCAAAATATAAGTTCCACTGCGTGTGAGTGTGCAGACAGAGAGAGAGAGAGAGAGAGAGAGAGAGAGAGAGAGAGAGAGAGAGAAACAGAGAGAGAGAGAGTGATAGCCCGACGACAATCTTACTTCCGATTTTCGGAAAACGGGTGTGAAGGTTACAAAAGCAGCACAAAGGAGAAATCTGTATTCACACGTCCTGCTTTTCCAGCTTGACATTCTCGAACCTTCACGTGCACGCTAACTGGGTCAACAATGTTCCTCGGTTATTCTCGATGAGACTTCTCGTAAACAAACGAGCGATCAATAGTCGCCTACAGCTGACACTGTGCACTCGGCAAATATTAGTCTTAACACGTCTGTAACGGCTTCACGGCTCTTGCTGTCTTCCTTCCTCTAGCCGTGCACGGCTCTGTTATAGGAACACAATCACCAATGTTAAGCCATTATACCAGCACCATCGTCGTTTCCACCACCATTACCATCAGCTGGTGGATTCTATTACATTTTCATACTCATGGACATCCTTGTCGTCAATTATCGCCATCGTAACAATTAGAGCCCCGTGCAGTTCTCGGGTGTCTCAGAGATGATAGACAGTAGGATCAATGTTTCCTCAGGCAAGTCACAAAGGGCGACTAAATAAAGTTGTGCAAGTGGCTGAAAAACCTCACCATGTCAAACAAATGTCTACATAAACTACTGCTGCAAGAGATTGAGCTGTGGTGCAGGCTTCCTCTAGGAGGCTATCTGCAGTGGTGGCTCCAAGCTTTATATACAGTGAAAAAACGGAAAGGATGATGATGATGTAACAGTAACAGGACAAAGAAAACATACACAAATAATCAGTTTCTGACAGTGACTATAGTGTTTTATTTTCCTTTTCCAAGTACACTGCCATCTGCAGTAGGTGATCATGTCTCCCCACAACTTCCTATTTACATTGTTGTTTATCAGTTATGTTGTTGAGGTCTATCTATGCCACGATGTTAAACTGCCATCAGCAGTAGGTGATCATGTCTCCTCACAACTTCCTATTTACATTGTTGTTTATCAGTTATGTTGTTGAGGTCTATCTATGCCACGATGTTAAACTGTCCAGTATCTTGTCGCTTTGCCGTCCTCTATATGTTTTTCTTCAATCGTCCCTGTTGTCATAACAAATTCCAGCATGTCTTTTTCTTATAATATACTCAAAGAAAGTGGATCTCTTCCTTCAAATATGAGTATTAGTTTACTTTTCGCGTTTGCCTCTTTTAGGTCATTCCCATTATTCCTTTTTATTAGCACTCTTCTTTAACGAAAAACCCCACATCTCTGTAGCCTTCAGGGGTCTTCTTGCTTGTTTCAGTGATTGACCATGATTCGCTTTCGTTAGGCTATATATAACAATGAAGAACTATATTTTAACATTTTTATTTAGTTTTAAATAAGCGATGTTTTGGATGTGTCAAATCTGTGAGCCCTTGGTTCACTAGGTTTCAGACGACATGGGAAACTGAAATTCTGCACACGGCCCTCTATGGTGTTACATTATAAACTATCAAAATTTGAAGGAACCTCGAATGACCTGTCATTGACTCGTCATAATAAAAAAAAATTTAAGTCGAAACAGTCAAAATACTTATATGCGATTAAGGCGGTGAAAGGATAACAGAACTAAGTGACGTACACTAAATTGGGAACAGGTTCACATAACTGGTCCATTTTTAGTACATTTAAATATAAAAGTATATAACATAAAACGTGTTTTTTCGTTACTTTTTATTACCATTTATTTTGTTACTGGGTTCCCTTTTTATAAATTATCATCATTTATTTTGTTACTGAGTTTCATGTTTATAAATTGTCATCATTTATTTTGTTCCTGAGTTTCATTTTATAAATTATCATCATTTATTTTGTTCCCGAGATTCATTTTTATAAATTATCATCATTTATTTTGTTACTGGGTTCCCATTTTAAAAATTATCATCATTTATTCTTACTTCCACTGACAAAAACTTGTTGCATAAATACGTTTCATTTTAATAGCACTCTTATTTGCTTGACCTATTTCACCCTCTTATCTCTGAGATGCTTCTTTCACGTGACCAACTATTTGAATCTATTACCTTGTTTTAGATTCCCCTATTTAACTGCATGATGGAGAAGTCCTTTTCTTGCAGATGACCACTGCGTCTGTATTTTTTATTTATTATTTTTTTATTATTTTTGTTGTTGTTGTTGTTGCTGTTGAAGCTAAGACCTTATTTTCACTTTCTGTCATTATTGTATCAATCATTTCCGGTTCATGGTTTTTCACTTTTTTGCTACCATGATCCTATCATTAGCGTGACTCAAGCTGTTTATATCACACCCACCAACTGGCATATCCGGTGTGACATAATTTGTGCGCTCTCTTCTCCTCTCTGGCAGTTGTTAGAACTATTCCTTGGTTATCTGTATGTTGTCTAGGGTTTTTTTATTTGTAGATGTATTGCCACAAAAACTGGCCAGAACTTTTCTGGGTAATCGTTCTCATACATATTTATATTCGTATTCCTCAACCCGCTGGAATAAACTGTTAATTTTTGAATATTAAAATACAGAATCCGAAACTTTGAAAGATTCTTTGAAGACTTCTGGTTTTAACGACTTTAATTTTTATTTACCACAAAACTATGATGAGCGACACACTGCTCTAACATAATTTGACATCTTGAAATTGAATATCGATTACTTCATTTCTTCCTCCTATTAATACTAATACGTTCGTGCTTTCCTAGCACACCTATAATTTTGTCCGTTTTCTTTAGTCTTTATCAGTTATTCTTGACATATTATAATTTTCAACAATGTTCATATTATTGTAGTTTTGTGCCTTCGTGCACACTTTCTTTAGTCGGCAAATAAATATATTCTTCAAATGTTTATAGCTCTACATGCAGGTTTTACTAACCTTGACATGTCTCTCAATACATACTTCATTATACATATCCTGACGAAATGGGTTTGTCCCATACTGAATTATAATCTTATATTATTTCTGAGTCAACATCTAGACTCTTAAACACATTTTATAAGTAGAATTCTATACATCATGAGTGGACCACGCCACATAAGCCGACACTGTCCAATCCACACAAAACGTAACTATGAACTCTTCGTCATGCTTCGCTACCGTGCTTAGTCATAGTCAATGACCATAGTTTTTGTGTTTTGGTGAGACACATCATGGAGCATAGCGATCTCTCCAAGTATAATTTTTCAAGATCGCTTCTCCCCATGATGCGCTCTCAACATTACCCCCTCGTCCCGCGAGTGTTTGCCTCATGATACTCAACAGCAGTATTGAACTACATTTGTTTTGTCTACTGAATTATGTGCATTATTCAGTACACATCACATTCCTTTTCCCTACTGTCATTGTTCACGTTTCACGCTTCGATGCATGACAGGGCCAGACAAGCGTATTGCCCATCCCTGAGAGATTAATTGAATCACTAAAACGTGTTAATACCACATTGACTCCAGGTAAATGCGAGCATGAAGTGTTTGCTTAAGATTGCATAATCACTTCCGACTCGACAGCAGGTTTAGATGATTGTAGATAAACGCAATCTTGGAAGATATTTGGAAGAGTGAGCAGGAAGTGTGATATAAGTCAACATTGACAACCTTTTACGGATATCACAACTCCATATATGGACGATGACTGTTTGAATTTTTCAAACGCATAAGTCATGGAGAATACTACATGAAGAAAAGCGTTCATGACATGTACTTTGAATGTATTGGCTGGCATTTGAGACGCAAATAAACAATCGCGTTGATTGGGAGTTTGTCAGAAAACGCCAGGTGGAAGCGTGGGCCGGGAACCTACGATATAACGTAGAAAAAGTTTGACATACGGTACTGCATTCCAGAAATCGTCAACGTAAACAGCTCGGACCTTGCTACAGAAAAGAATAGAGTTGGATTCTGAATTGATAGGACCATACAAACAGTATTAAGAGCATCTATGTACAGCAGTAGAAAACTCGCCAATATTAATACGGAACCCGGAATTCAACAGGACCACACACAAGTCACAGAGGCATTCTGAAATAGAAATAATACCCCAGACGTGTGCTCGAGGCATTTGTGTTAAGTTGCCAAGACTATTCTACTGAGCAAGAAGTCTAAGATTTCTCAACTACTGCGGTGAGTGTAACATATTTTTGTATGCTGTGAATTTGACATAGTGGTGTTAAAGATTCATACTAGGCTGGCAACCTCAGCATAGGAAAAGGATACATTCATGAACCACCACAGCAAGCGCTGGTGATTGCTTCAAGCTTATTCTCACGAAATAACCAAAAGCAGAGGTAAGCCCAGACTCCGAATGGAGTAGGGAGTGAGTGATAATTACATCAACCTGTGCATAATTGCATATTATCATTTTGTGAATGTATGTACACATAATATGTTCCTTCGGGCACAAGGCACTGCCGCTGTCCAGTCACAAATTTTTTCTTAAATTAACTGACATACTGGTGATTTTTCATCACATGCCCTGAGTGATATGATATACGCTCAGGGAGAGTAAAAAATCTGAGAAAACAAACGGCTCGTGGACAGCGGGAAAAGGCGCCTGATTAATATCAGGCAAACAAATATTTAGCAGTGAAATTGTTCTTTTATTCCCTCTTACGCTTGTAGTACCAGTATGAGGCGACCCGACTATTTGCGGTACGTTCCGGAGAGACCATTTGCGGTACTTCTAGACTGCGGTTCGAAGCTTGAGATCGACACCTAAAGATTCTTGCCTTGACCCGGAGCGGTTACTTCCTGAACTGATCTGGAAACGTGCCCCTATCCACAGAGACGAATCTACAGAAAAGCAGAATCGGCACTTCAGCATTTTGGCAAGTCCCAATTTTAAGAGGCCAAAACAACCGAACTTTATTTTGCTAAATTCATCAAGCCTAAAGACTTTTCGTTGAAGAAACCTAATTATTTTTCATAATCACCAGTCATATTTATTTACATTTGTTTCAGAGTAATTGATCATTAAATTCATATATGTTGATTTTGACAAATTCATAGTTAAATTAATCTTTACAGAGAGAACGGCATACGTATGATCCAGAACCTGTAGTATATATATATATATATATATATATATATATATATATATATATATATATATATATATATATATATATCTATATATATATATATATATATATATATATATATATATATATGGAGCTAATAAGAGGAACTTCGCTAAATTAAATCAGCTGGGGGCGTGAACGAGCTAAATCATACAAATCCATCCTCACAAAAGGCGGCAGGTCAGATTAAAAGTTAACTTGCTCAAACTAATTCAGCATTGTTCTTGACCTCTGAAATACCTCGTGAAACCTCCCTCAAGGTAGAAGCATCATTATCCTTCTACCTACAACTTTGCCAAGAGTAACCTTGTGCGAAGGTAGACACATTTGAAGACCCACATTAGATACTTTAGGTGTTGGTCACTGTTGGACCACTACTGCAGAGCAAGGGGACGCAACCCGTGACATCTGGTATGGATTTCATTATATTTTCACTTGTAGTAAGAGAACAGATCAGGTGACAGCATACAGGGTGTCCATAAAAGATTGTACCCTTTTCAAAAAAATTATTCTCGGCCCCATGATATGGTACGAGGATGCTTTCTATCACAAAAGTAAGATAATCTCTGCAAGTTTTAAAGCATACCATAAAAGAATGTACCTATTTCTTTTTTTTTTTCATCTACTTGACCAGTGTGTGGAGAGACATGAAACAATTACCAGTTGAAAATCAACTGCGAAAGTTTCACTTGAAATACACGTCGTGCGAATGCGAAGGGTGCACATATTGAGTCTGTGTAAGGTATGCTTACTTTTGTGATAGAAAGCATCCTCGTACCACATCATGGGGCCGAGAATAAAAATTTTTAAAAGGGTACAATCTTTTATGGCCACCCTGTACATCCCGACCTAACACCATGTTTCATCTCCTGAAGTTTTCCTTCATAGTTGCTAATTCTTATAGTTGATGTTTGCTGCCAATACATGCTTTTTCATTATTCTCAGACATTTACCACCGAAATTTGTTTTTTTTTATATTTTGATAATTTCCTCGTGTTTGACCTGGTCAAATGCCTTAGTGTGGTGTATAAATAATTAAGTATAGATCGATTATCATCTCTATACCTGTTTAAATTAATGTTCATGCCTTTCCTTCTACAAATCAGCACTGTTAATCGCAAATTTCTAGTTTTAATCTGCTACTCTTACTTCTCATAAGTTTTAATAATATTCTATCACATAGCTCATAAGCCTGCCTACCAACCTACTTATCTACTTGCTGTCTGGCAATCTATCTGCTTATTGGTTACCAATCTGTCTACCCTCATGTTGTCTACCTAGTTATCTGTCTGCTTATTTTTATAGTTATCTACCTAGGTACACATCTATCTACCTGCATGCATATCAATCTATAAATCTACCTATATATTCACCTGCTTGTCTGCCGTTTTACCTATTAGCTTGTCTATCTGCCTGCTTTCTTGCAAGTCTCTATGTCTACCTATTTATTCTTCTGTGTGTCTGTCTTATTCACTACATATCTGTTTCACCGCTTGTTTATCCATTCGTTCCAATTCTCCAACTTAACTTTTTGTTAAGTTACACATATCTCTTTATATCAGAGCTGTGTGCTTTCTGTGCTTCTCTATGGTGCGGAATGCTGGAGAGTTACAGAGAAGGAAATGTCGAAATTGTCCTCTTTTCACACAGCATGCCTAAGAAAAATTTACCGAATCTTTTGGCCAAATACCATCACTAACCAAGATCTGCTTACTCGTAGCAAGCAAGAGGACATGCACACCATCATAGCTGGCAGACGCTGGAGCTGGGTTGGTCATGTCCTCAGAAGAGACCCCGATGTCATCACAAGAACAGCTATGCTTTGGACCCCTGAAGGAAAACGAAAGAGAGGCCGACCAAAAACAACCTGCCGGAGGACTGTGGAGGCTGAGATGCAAAGAATGAACCAGAGTTGGGGCACTGTACGAAGGATGGCCACCGACCGAGCAAAGTGGAATCAATTTGTTGTTGCCCTACAAGACGCCACTAGGCGTGATGGCCACTGACTGCTTTGACGGTCGGCGGCTAAGGATCAAAGAAGAAGAAGAAGAAGACACATATCTCTAGGCGTCATCGCCCGTTCCTCCGTCCATCTATCCACGCATTCCCCTTCTCACATGCTTCAATAACACCCAAATTTTTCTTAACACGACTGAATTCAGTTCCATCAAAACATCAACCACGTGCTCTTACATAATAAAAACAAGGATATAAGTGAAAACAGGAACACACACTGAAAACAGCCACTGGAAGACGAAGCTGAAAAAGATGAAAAAACAACGAACACAGAAGATTTACGACGTTTTTGCGTTTAATAACATAACCCGACAAAATGGCGTCTCATAATAATGTTCATTATTTGTCCGACATCCACTATTCTTTCCATGCATAATGTATTATAAATTTTTTTTTTTTTTCAATTACATCCCCCCCCCCCCCCCCCCTTTCCAACCACCACTACGTTTTTGATGTTTATTATTTTCTCTATTCCTTGAACTCCCCCACCCCCCCCCCCATGCAATTTTTTTTCTTCAAATACGATCTATTATTTTCTGTTTGTTATTTCATCATGTTTCACCTGATTTTCTTAATATTATGCTTTCTAACATTGGCAATAATTACGTTTCCTTTCTCGTATTTTGTTTTCTGCATCCTTTTATTTGTTTCCTATACTCATGATCCACTTTTCATAAGTATTTGCTATACTTCTAATATTCTATGTGTTTCATGCAATGTACTTTGCTGTTTATTCTATTACCTTAATTTTTGGCCTCCTTTCTTTTTTTTTCTATGACATTGAGCCACGTTCCTTCCATTAAATTTATTCTATATCTACCACTATCATTTCTTTATTTCCAGTTTTATCATTATTTTAAAATATGTTCTTATTATTTTCTCAACACACATAATATATGTTCTTATGACCATACAGATACATTCACACACATATATACACCTATTTTGTTTGCTTCATTCTGTTGTTACGTATATCTTTCCTGTGTTCACTGTTAATATCGTGCTGCGTTCGAGTATGAAAGATATAATAACGATAACAAGAACATTAGTGCCTGTAAGTATGACAGACATAGACAATCTGACAGACGGAAAAGCATACAGACAGACAGACAGATAGACATTGAGATAAGAAGTAAGGCAGCCAGGTAGGCAAATAGATAGATAGATAGATAGATAGATAGATAGATAGATAGATAGATAGATAGATAGATAGATAGATAGATAGATAGATAGATAGATAGACAGACAGACAGGCGGGCGGACAGACAGACAGACAGATAGATAGATCAGACATACAGATAGATAGATAGATAGATAGATAGAGAGACCGACAGACAGACATATTATATACAGACAGTCAGACAGACATAATGACAGACAGAGAGACATAACGTTTCTGTGACGAACCCTTCAATGAAATAAAAGTACTGAATGTGTCTACTAGTGCCTACGTCCAAGTAAAATCTACTTCATAGTTTAGTCTACAAACTGCCACTAGCAATGATCACCAAACTGGAAATATAAACTGCCTGCGGTCCAGAACACCAGACTTTACCAAGTGCCAGCGGCACAGACCAAAACTGGTCGAGATTGTTAATTGCCTCCCTTCGAATAAAAACTAAAAAACGAAGTTGAGCAGAATTATCTCTCTTTCTCTCTCTCTCTCTCTTTCTTTCTATCTCTCTCTCTTTCTGTCTATACCTCTCTCTCCGTCTCTCTCTATTTTTCCGATTTGTACAATCTTTTATGCGTTTATTTCCCCTAGCTCCTGCTCGCCATATTTTCCTATTTCATCATCATCATCATCTTCACAATCATCATCATCACCATCATTATCATCATCATCATCATCATCACGAAGAAGACGATGATTATGATGATGATGGTTCATTCTATGACGTTGCCTGCCTACAAACTAAACGCCTGTTTTCTACTCTTCATAGCACTTTCCCTCTAGATGTGTTCGTTCCTTGTATTCTAAGTCTCCGCGGGTCCTACCAAGCAGACGTCCATTTCCTTATTTCCTTGAGGAGGTTGTCCTTTTAGCTGACTTTTCCAATTCCCGTAAAACTTTTCACTGTAAACAATTCATCGGATTTTTAGACCACAAAGTCTGCAAGTTTCGATTCCTCTGCTCCAAGAGGAATAAATGCGAATAGAATTAATGTGCAATATTTAACATGCGACCGCATCACAAAACTAACTCTAATTAAGCAATGACGTCTCCTCAATATCTCTTTAGTCCTTACATTATTCAGAACTTAAAAAAAAAAATTTCAAATCATCTAGTGTTACGAAAAACAACGTGAAATTAAATTGAAATTTGCATGTTTCGCACACACAAACACACACAACCTTCTCATTAAAAAAAAATATATTATTTATTTTTTATAGGAATGTATTAAGTAATATTATTTAAGACATAAAATAATATGCAATCAGACTTTTTAATTTATCTGGTATGCGATCTGCAATATATGATTAAGAAGGATGTTGCCAGTTTGCAATTGAATATCACCATATAACCTAAATGCCCCGTGTAGTTCCCGGAAGTCTATGATGAGACACGGAAATAATAGGACTACCTCTCACTCAGGAATGTCGTAAACATGAGGTTGTGCATGGAGCTGGTGATTTGTTATGCATCATAACGTCGCAGGTCTCATGGAGCTGGCGATTTGTTATGCATCATAACGTCGCCAGTCTCATGCACAATCTCATATCAATCACCTATTATGGCATGACTAATTGAACAAAAAATGTATTCTTCCTTTTTTTCTTTTTTCTCATCAGACAGCACAGGAATTACACGGAGATATTTCACACACATTTTAGCGAAAATCAAACAATGGATTGAAAGGTTAGAAATAAGCCGGCAAGATAGTGATTCTACTTCTTCTTCTACTTCCAGTTTGTAGACATGCTAAATCTGCAGGCCTGTCGCCAAGACGAAGTCCACAGTCTTTTCCAGGTCAGCGCGGCAGTCCCATAGCTTCTGCTTAAGCTCAACACCCTCTAGCCAGATAGTGATAATAATGTAAGTGACAGGAAGGAAGCTTCAAGAAGTGAAAGGAAGCTAGAATAAAGATTATCAGTGTATACTATCATGGTAAGACATTAAGTGGTCTAGTTCCTGTGTTACACAAAATACAACATTTTATATGCTAAACACACTCCTCATCTGGTTTTCATATAAAAACGAAGAAATTAAGCTGAACACACTTTAAAAACAATCTAATTCTGTTTCCTTTTCTAATTTTTGACATAACCCATTAGAGGCTGAACAGGATAGTTGTCCATTAATAATAATAATTATTATAATAATGTTTAACAGAGGATGATTAGGCTGCAGTAAAACTGGTAAAAACAAATATATAAATTAAAAAATAATATGGTATGAAATCAGTTTTACAAGTAAACGGTACACATGAGACAAGGGACGTTTCGGGTTTTACCCTTCGTCAGCCACAGTTACGAACAGGTCTCCAAAAGAAATGACTTTTACATCAAGCAAACAATAAAATTACAATAACGTTATAATAAACAGTTATAGTTATATATAAACAGTTGTAGTTCTTGTCCTTGTCACCTGTTCGTAACTGTGGCTGTAGTTCTTGCCCTTGTCACCTGTTCGTAACTGTGGCTGTAGTTCTTGCCCTTGTCACCTGTTCGTAACTGTGGCTGACGAAAGGTAAAACCCGAAAGCTCCCTTGTCTCATGTGTACCGTTTACTTGTAAAACTGATTTCATACCATATTATTTTTTAATTTATATAATTATAATAATGTACCACACTTCCGCCATTCCCGGTTTTTGTGAAACTAGAGCACACAAAATATTCTGGCAAAATTCCCGGTTTCTGTTAAAAGAATTCCGTGGACTTTAAATACAGAACTAAAGCCATACAAGTGCCAGCGGAACACGAGGTGACAAGCTGGAGTTGGACAGGACACACACTGATGAAACCTGCTGATAGCATTATAAGGCGGACTTTGTTCAGGAATCGCCAGGGTAAGACAGGTAGTCCGAAAAACACACTGGGACAGGAAAAACAGACAGGCATGAAAGAGATAAAGAAGACAAGGTAAGATCTTGAACGAAAGGCAGACGGCAGATAGGCTCGAAATGTATTTGCTGAAGGTGTATGCTCCTGAGGGATCCGACGACGATGATTATAAATACAGTTGCTTTAGCTTGCGAGTAGTGGTATCGTGATTTTATTCAGCACTCTGTATAAGTCTTAAATTGTTAATCCACTGAGCCCACTCTCAACTCAATCAATGCCTTTTAGCTCCACAAGGAGCACATGCCTTCAACAAACACATGCCAAGTCCTCCTGCCGCATACTATCAGCTCAAGTTCTTTCCATGTCTTCCTAATTAGACCTACGGCTGCTATACAAAATACACACCAGCTGAAGTGAAGTCATTGTTATCTTAATTCAGTAATATCCCTGATCGAGTAATAATAACAACATAATATCAGGTGAAATAACTACGGTACTATTCGAATATAGTTGATATCTCTACAGAGATATTTAACAAACTACTTGGCAAAGTCTGGGAGAGAGAGGAAATACCAGCAGAATGGAAGGAAGGTTATCTGGTCAAGTTGCCTAAGAAAGGAAATTTACAAGAGTGCACACATTATAGAGGAATAATGTTACTATCAGTGCCAGGAAAAGTATTAAACAGAATCATCCTTGAGAGATTAAAAGAGTCCATTGACAAGCAACTGAGAGACGAACAAGCAGGTTTTCGACAAAACAGATCCTGTACAGATCCTGTACAAACCAAATAGCCACATTGAGAATAATAGTTAAACAAAATCTGGAATGGAATTCACCGCGATACATCGGATTCGTGGACTATGAACATGCATTTGACAGTGTATTCAGAGAATCACTTTGGAAATTAATGAGGCATTATCAAGTTCCCATGAAGATCATTAACTTAATAAAGAAGACCTATGAAGACATGACATGCAGAGTTCTTCATGAAGGACAACTTACAGAACCGTTTAGGATTAGAACGGGAGTGAGACAGGGATGCCTTTTGTCTCCATTTCTTTTTTTTTTTTACTAGCAATAGATTGGGTTATGAAAACATCGACATCACATAACAGAAATGGAATCCAGTGGAATCTAGCTAAACAGCTTGATGATCTGGATTTTGCAGATGACTTGGCTCTTCTGTCCCATAACCATAATCAGATGCAAGACAAAATGAACATTCTCGATGAGAGGCCACAACAAGTGGGCCTGAAAATACACAAGGAAAAGACAAAGATTATGAGAATAAATGAAAGAAATGATAACAAGGTTGAACTTGAAGAAACACCACTAAAAGATTTAGAATCGTACACATATCTTGGCAGTAATATAGACAAAGTTGGAGGGACTGACAGTGATTTCAAAATAAGAATACAAAAAGCAAGAGGAGCTTTCATTGCATTGGGAAACATATGGAGAACAAGAGAAATCAAGTCCAACACGAAAATAAGAATCTTCAACTCAAATGTCATGTCAGTCATATTGTATGGCCCGGAGACATGAAGAGCAACAAAAACAACAATCAAAAAGCTAAAGACTTTTATAAACGGGTGCTTGCATAGAATAGAACAGCGGTTTTCAACCTGTGCGCCGCGGCGCCCTGACTGATAGTCAGGGGCGCCGTGGGTGGGCGTGGATTTTTTTTTTCTCGTATTTAGATGTAAAGAAAACACAGAGCTGTGAGAAATTTCATTTTTGGTGTTTGTCAACCTGCGTGACCCCGGAGAAATTTCATTTTTGATGTCGGCCAGAGTTTGAAGTCCCGCTTCCCCGACCCGCCTATCAACTTTCCGCGCATTCTCCTCACGCGACCATAGTAGGTAACACGGTGATTTTCTGATTTCATACGTTTTTTATTGTGTCGTGAGTTTGATATAAACTATGTAAAGATTTTTTAATTTGGCAACTTGTCACGGATTTGACTGTTAATTTTATTTTACCAACACGTCCCACTTTTCTTATCTTTTAATGTTCTGGTTTCCTCGATTTTTTTGCACTTTCAGTTTTCTTTTCTTTCGGATTTTTTCTACGTAGCCCATTATTCCCCTCTCAGACCCCACCCCGCGGTCTTATTTCGTTCTGGCCTTCATTATAAATTCCCCACTTGGTCAGTCGCGGTCAGATAATATTACCTAAGCTGCACCTGGCGGTGTCTGACTAGGGGAACGTTTCTTGCTGGTAATAGTGTTTGATCACGAGCGAGAAATAGTTCTTTGAAGCGAACCGCTAGCCTACAGTCGGTAGCGGAAGCAAAGGGGAGACTTTTAAAACTCACGTTCGTTCTGAGAGATTTTGTTGTGGCCCCTGATCACTCACAGAATAATATTATGTATTGTCTATGAAACGTTCTCGCGGCTGTTGTCTTCTGATGTAGACTCTAGAATAACATTTGTTTTACTCATGATTACGGTATACGCCGAACATCTGTGGGAACAGGCGATGCCAGGTATCCGGGGGTAGCGTCTCTGGTAGACTATAAAATTAGATAGGTTTACTCAGTGAAGCACCCTCGTAGAATTTTCCTGCCCGTAGATGACCAAATGAGACTAAGGCAGATGTGGGCACAAAAACTAGATTGTGTTGCCTATTTCTCGTCATCTCGAGGTAAGTAGACATTATATATATATATATATATATATATATATAGATATATATATATATATATATATATATATATATATATATATATATATATATATATATATATATATATATATATATATATATATATATATTCATGTTAGCTTTTATATATATCTGATAGGAGTGTGACTTGAATTATTTTAAGTGATTTCTCCCGGTAATTAGTTCAGTGATAGTGTAGCGCCGTCCACCGCCTTAATTAAACGGGTGCTTAAGCAGTACGTGTCTCCCTGTGTTATTGTTTATAATGGGTTAATGGTAAACTTAAGATAACAGATGCTTTCTAGGCGAAGAATCAGAGTAGTCCGTTCAGTGCTTACCATGGGTTAAGAGTAGGCTAAAATAACTGTCATTACTGTAAGGAAAGGTCAGCGGTGTAGGTTATTCACTTAAAACTGAATATAGTGATGTGCGGGCACTATAACACTGAATTATAGGACATAGTCACTTATTACTTTCTGATAGAAACTTCTAGTGGTTGTGTGGAATAGTCACTTATTACTTTCTGATAGAAACGTCTAGTGGTTGTGTGGAATTTTATATGCCTACTTGTGTAGTTAGACACCAGTGTATAACTTTCACGGCAGTCCAGAAAGCAGCCTTAGGGTTCAGTCACAACTGTATTATTATAGAAAAAAACATTGCATTTTCCATGTATTCATTTTTGGGAGGTTATTACTTTTCCTTCTTGTGTGTATCGACCCCAAGGGGCGCATACCATTTATTATGTAATGTCAAATGCTGTATGTTATGTAAATTCACTTAATGTTGTAAGATGAATCACAATCCACTCAGCTGGAACTACAGGGTTAGATATCCCTTATGTTGAGTTGGAAGAGGACGGAGTGTACAAAATATATTAGCCTATGCAGGCGCATGCAGATAATTGATAGAGTGGAAGTAACAGGAGGGCGACTCACACGGATAAAGACAGCCGAGACTATCATAGCAATGACAACCATAATTATAGATCCCATAGTGGAGCATAACTGTTTATTATAACATTATTGTAATTTCATTGTTTGCTTGATGTAAAAGTCGTTTCTTTTGGATCTCAGTTTCAGTGCACCGCATTGCTATCGCAGGATTCCAGTCAGGCGAAGAACGTCACATTCTCTTCGATCTCGCGGTTTCTGAAAGCAATTAGCACCACGAGTTGTCACCCTGTCGCAAAATTGGTTTCAAGTCATTGCAAATGAGTTCAGTTAGATTTATAAACTCATCTACGATCGAGGACCGCTTTCAAAATGGCGGCGTATCAGCGAAATGTGTATCGGACAGAGGAAATCGCCAACTATAAATAAAAACAGAAGGGAATCCGTATGAAAAGGATTTTACATTTCAGTACAGGGAAGGATGGTGTATAACTGCATATAAGATGGAACGGTAGGAAGTTCTCATTTACGGAGATATATGCGTATTTCGGCTGCCCACAGTTACGCTAAAAGCATGTATACCCACTTCTGTTCTAAATATTAAAATCAACAAATAACAGTTTGGGAATTTACATGGATAGGAAGATAGAGTTTTATCAGTTGTATAAAACTAGATAAGATGGAACAATATGGATATTATATATGCTGAGAATGAGAAAGGCAAAATTTCAGTCGACGCACAGATCGGCTGAAATCACGGTTCGGGAAGGATTTTTTCAGGTTAGGTTTAAGCTGTGACGTCGGTACTCTCCGATACGTCCGCGCTATACGTATTTAAAGCGGATCGGTAAACTGAGAGAGATACACAACGCAAGAGGTTGAGACAAGACTGAGGGCAGATAACGCCACGACTCTAAATCCATCTGAAGTGTGAGCGGATCGCCAGAAAATTTCAGTCTAAGTGTCTGGAGTCTGAGGGTAAGCGAATTTACGATAGCTATCCTGTATAATATTTTCTTTTATTTTGTATTACAGGTTCATTTAGAATTCACAAAATATGCCTGTATAATATTCATTGATATAACGTATTATTATTTTAATATGATTTATTCATGTGCTTAGTGGAAGATGGTTGCTTGTACAAAAACGTATCAAAACTAGCCCCACAGCCAAATAGAAAATATTTATTATAATTAATGCTGTATCTCGTCGATATTAAATGCATTATCGCTTACGAAGATAAATGCAGTCCCATGACCAGAGATTGTCTTAGGGAAATAAATTGTTAGAAGCTTCAGCATGGAAGATACCGCTTTTACGAGGTTAGATGACTAGTCCCCTTCCTCGCTGCCTTTGCCTTCCCTAGTTCGAGCGCACAACTTTGTACCCATTTACAGCTGGTAAACTGGAGTGTTCTACAGCCAGTTTCAGTAGAAAGCAACCTGATCACGTGGTCACTCACTCTATTTATTTTATGTATTAATTTTGGGTAGTTGCTAAGATAGCATTAGATTTGAATTTGTACTTGATATGATTTGGAAGGATCAAGTTATAGAATATGAAGGGATGTATAGGAGCGGATTAAACCAGATGATGTTTATTACTGATATGTTAATATTAATTCTGTATCATTGAAATGATGTTACTTACTATGACTGTATAACTCTGACACCTGATGACTGACTTGTCTGACTTATGTGCTAGTCAGTTATACTTAATTGAAATGTTAATATTAATGCTATATCACTGAAATGATGTCCTTACTTACTATGATTGTATAACGGTGACATCTGATGACTGACTGGTCTGACATCTGTGCTAGTCAGCTACAAGTCTAGCCAGATACTAGCCAAGGCTGATATGTTGCAGGTTCCATGAAATAACTCAAACCAGACTGTCCAGTATCAGAAGCCGGTGCAGTTCCTCCGAGGCAATCCCACAAAAGTGCAGGACCCCAAAGAGTGAACTTCAACTGATCATTGGCATCCCTACTGTTGGGCCTACCAAGTCTGATATCAGCAAAGGACAGTTTCAGCAGTATCAAGTTGGAAAGATAAGTGTCCTGTTTGACACTGACCACCTATACATGTGAAACAGCCAATAGTTGAAAACAATAAGTAACCATACATAAACTCAGTCAACTGATGACAGTTATCCTTAAATTCAAAGGACTAATAACAGTGATTTCAGTAACTTTATTATTTAAGATCTTGAAGTCTAAACAGAAAATAATAGTAATTGTGTGAATATTTATATATATATATGTGTATACTCTTTTCCAACTAGTAGAAATAGAATATTAGTGTAATTATTAAACTATTTTAACTGTACCTGAGGATTTATTCACTTTTTCCATTTTGTGGGTTCAGTGAATGTACATTTTACTTATCCCCTAGCATATAAGTAATCATAAGATAGTCACAGGGAGGAGACACCTTAAATCCTGGTACTACTTCTTACCAACTGGGCCAGGGTTTTCACAGTCTGACTATTTATATGATAACAATACACCAGTGCTTATTTCTAAGACTGGGGTATTACTTGTAAGGTCAGAACTCTTTTTTCTGGCATACTCTTACATAATAAATCATTTTAAATAACCTCCCGCTACACACCCCTACCTGAAATACAACCGTTTTTCAACGCCCATCCCTCTAATGGGAAATAAGCTCACGCAGTGTTTAACGAGCCATAGCAAATTTGAAAATCGTATTTGGCAGTAGTGGTTTCCTACTCGCCTCTTGATCACCAGTCAGAGCATTGGGGCTTCTAGCATATCTATCAGCCCAGCGTCTTCAGCAGAATTTAAATCACTAGACTCTGTGCTTAAACGGAGCACTCACTCAGTTCAAGCCAGCCCAACCGGATTTAACACCAAGTACGCAGGCCTAATTTCACGCACCGGGATAATAGCGCAATGGACCATTTGTCCTAAAGTGACCTCGTCTTGTGTGTTTCTGGTCATTTAAAACCATGTACGTATGAGCGGTCAGCCGAAGATAGAGTCATCTATAGGCTGTCTCGTCATTAGGGTGTAATCACCGGTGCATGGGTAGCACCTCATCATCATCATCAGTTGCCATCTCCACAACGAAGGTTGGCTGTAATGGATCTCCAACGTCTTCTGTCTCTTGTCTTGGTGGTGCACTCTGATAGACTCTTTCCTGTCCATCTCTTGATGTTATCTTCCCACTTATAGCGTTGTTTTCCCCTTGCACGTTTGCCTTCAACTCTCCCTTCTGTTGTGGTCTTCTGCAAGGTGTTATGCCTTTTTATGTGGCCAAAGTATTTTAACTGCCGAACTTTGACCTCCCTCATTAGTTCTCTTTTCATACCTAGATTTTCTAGGACCTCCTTATTTGTTTTCATCTCTTTCCATGAGATACGCCCCATTCTTCTATATATCCACATTTCAAGAGCCTCAATTCTTTCTTCCAAATGCTTATTCATCGTCCATATTTCTGCACCATACAGAAATGCAGAAATATATAACACTTTATGATTCTCAGTTTTAATTTGTGAGATAACTGTTTGGATGTCAGTATGTTTCATGTTGTTGAATGTAGCTTTGGCCATTCCTATTCTCTTCTTGATTTCTGTTTCACATCTGCCATCTTCTGTTATTATATGACCAAGATATACGTAGCTCTTGACTTGTTCCAGGATTTTCCCATTTACGCTTATCTTTAATGTGGGTTTATCGTCTGTTTTGCTAATTATCATAGTTTTTGTTTTCTCAATATTAATGTCGAGTCCATATTCATGACTTATGCTGTTCACTTGCTTCACTAGTTCTTGTAACTCCTGTTCGCTTTCAGCTAATAACACGGTATCATCTGCATATCTAAGGTTGTTTATTGACCTTCCACTGATGTTCAGTCCTGGTATTTCCTGTATCTGTTTGAAAATTTTTTCGGTGTATAAATTAAATAGGCAAGGGGACAGCACACAACCTTGTCTGACACCTCTTTTTATGTCTATGTATGGTGAATAATTCCTTCCAGATCTTACAGTGGCAGTTTGCTCCCAATAAAGGTTACTGAGTATTCTTATATCTTTTCCATCAATACCTATGTCTTTGAGGCATTAAATTATTTTCTCATGATGGACTCTGTCAAAAGCCTTCTTATAGTCAATGAAGCACATATACATACTTTTTTGGACCTCTGTATATTTTTCTGCTAATATTCTAAGGCAAAATATTGCCTCTCTTGTTCCACTGTTCCGTCTAAAACCAAACTGTTCTTCTTGGATTTCGCTGTCTACTTTACTTTTTATTCTTTCCTGTATGATTTTGAGCAGTATCTTAATTGCATGACTCATCAGGCTGATTGTTCTGAAGTAGCACCTACAGTGGATTTATTAGTGCATTTCATCACCTATAGGAGGATATATACATATAAAGACACTAACTGGAGCTATTGAATCGGGTTCCCCAAACGCGGAAGGATTGATAACTGTGTTTATTTTATTTCTCGGTGTTCTACAGGGGTTTGTGTGTGTTGGTGAATTGTTTTGTCCATTGGTGTTTAATTGGTTATTTGGTAACGATGTGAATATTGATACATTTATTATGTTGTTGTGCTGATACACTTATTTTTGATGTGTTTTCTTCTTTCAAGAACCTTTAATAAATTTTTACACATTTATTAACGCGCTGTTCACGACCCTTCATCCATACTTAATATTACAAGCTCTTACTATCGTCTCTATTTTTTACAAGAACAAGAAGAGAGACCGGGTGGTGCTTAGACTATATAAGTGTGTTGAGGCTTGGAGAGAGAGAGATAACTTTAATAAATCCTCTTCCAGGTGGGTCTCACTTTCACCATATTTACACCTTATCTATGTGTAATCTATAATTTTGTCAGTTCACTCTCGTTGTCGATTTCACTACAATTGTCTAACTCGACAAATACTCTAACACTTTAACTCAACCAAGACACAAGTGTTAGTAAAAAACTTGTTGAGGATGACAAGGAAAGTGGTAATGAGGAAAGGAAACGTAAATATAGAAAATACGACGAAGGTTACTTAGATTTTGGTTTCACGTGCACTCTTGTGAACAATGAAGAGCGTCCACAGTGTGTTTTATGTTTCAAAGCACTCTCTGTCGAATGTATGCTGCCTAGCAAATTGAAGCGCCATTTAGAAAGTGAGCACTGAAGATATTAATTCCTTTTGCAACCTCCTATCTCTACGAGGCTGGGTTTTCAGCAGTGGCTGTCATAAAAACCAAGTTCAGATCAAGACTTGATGTGGAGAAGGAAATGAGGGTAGCTGTGTATCAATTGGGGCCAAGATTTGACAAGCTGTGTAACAACCAAGCTCAAGTTTCACACTGAGGTGACTGGTACTTTATTCATCATATTTTTTTTTTTAGTTTTACTGAACAAGTTTTTTGTTATGGAGATTGAATCATGAGTGCAGTATATCAGTAAATGATTTTCAGACAAAAATATAAAAAAATGTTAGAAAGAAACTACTTTATCTGTGCTGTTTTCTTTATTATAGTAAGGGTTTTCAAAGTGCACTTTGTGTATATTTGTTCTTGTACGTGTAATTTTTTCACAGATTGTCCAATCGCATTTTTTTAAAAATTACATTTAAAAATTACATTGTTTAAATGCCTTTCCTAAGCTCTCCTGTTCAAAAAAAAGTTAGGCTAAATGTCGAAACATCGCTAGAGTTTTTACCAGTTATCCCACAGGGTAGCCGCAGAAAGAATGTAGTTGGTCAGGGAAGCCATGGACTCAAAAAAGGTTGAAAACCGCTGGAATAGAAGGACTGAAATGGTATGACAAAGTCACAAATGTGGAATTGATGACAAGAACCAGACAAGTGCCAGTGGAATAAGAGTTGAGAAGAAGACGCTGGCGATGGATAGGACACACATTGAGGAAACCTGTTGATAGCATTACAAGGTAGTCCTTGTTCTGGAATCCACAGGGAAAGAGAGGCAGAGGTAGACCAAAAAACATGGAGAAGAGAACTGGATACAAAGGTGACAATGATGAGGATAACATGGAAATAACTAGAGCGCATGGCACAGGACAGGAGGACTTGGCATGTGTTTGTTGAAGGCCTATGTTCCTTGGGGAGCTAAAGGGTATTTATTGATTGACTATGGAATAATAATAGCCACGTCTGCATTATAACTGGATTGTTTTACTTTCCAGATTGATACAAGCAGTAATCTCCCATTTGTGCGTCGGTAAAGTACTAATAAATGTAACCGCTGCAGAAAGTTTAACATTGATTAAAATAATACCTCGTGCAAACTGGCCGCTATTTTTCGTGTACTCTATAACATTGGTTCCCAACCTTTTTACATCTAAGGATCACTATCCCAACTACATATAAGTTGCGGACCACCAGCTTATATGTAATATCGCAATGCCATAAACACTTAACTGTTTTATTCAATAGATGAATAAGCCTATAATCAATAACACAAGTTATTAATTATCTGCCCGATGACAAGGAAATCGTAAGGTAATAGTAATTTAATAGTAAAATTATGGCGGTAATAGCCGTCAATGTCATATCACATCGTGTTTTGTGTTCCGCTGGCGCAATTACGGTTATAACTGCAACCCAAAGAAAGTTCCTTAATGAACCAAAATGCAGAAATAGTAAAATTATGCTTCCACTGTTCCTAAAAGTTTGAAAGTTCATATTGCATATTTTTAAAAATGTCATCACCCTCAGTGTCCGTCAAAAGTGTTAATATAATATACGATCACTACTAAAAACGTAGGGAGGATCATAGCAAAATCAAAGTACTTAATACCAAATCGATAACGCAACCGTGGTCCATCTGATAATGCGCCACGGACCAAAAGTGGTCCGCGGACCACAGGTTGGGAACCACTGCTCTATAAGACTTAACGCCGACACTACTCTGTGTATGCCAGCCTTAGTTCAGCCCCTTCCACTGCCTGAAAACAAATTACAAACTCCAACATTCAAACATAACCAATATTTAACCTTAATCATCACGGCGCTATGCAGGAATATCGGCTTTTTATTTCTTCGGGGATTTTGTCTTTCTGTTTTCTCGTTCAAGACAAATGTATAGGAAATGTCCATTGAACTGCACTCCTATGTAGCCAAACAAACATTTTCTTCACTTCGAAGGAGAGTTGCAACTGGGGCTAGCAATATCACCTTCTTGAACACATTGCGACATAAACCACTGCTACAAAAGTATATGAATGCTTGGCGCAGGCTTCCTGCAAGGGGACCAGTTGCACAATAGCAGTGGATACGGCAAAACTCTAGGACATGCAGCGGATAAAACAACAGATTATTAGGTAAATATACATAACTGGATCTTTTATGTTGATAACACATAATGACACATGTAATAGTAGATGACACAGTGGCATATATTGGTAGGTGGATAAACGCAAGGAGATGTTTGTCAGGTGGATAAACACATTTGGATACGTTAACGGTTAAGTAGATGCAAACTACTTGACCTGTCGTAGGCGGATACACATAACTACGTATGTGATATGTTAATACATTCAATTAGATATGTTCTATGTACGCTGCTGCATGCGAGTTACGTCGATGTACGCCGTTGGATATGATTTAAATGTGTGTATACTGTTGGAACCCCAGGGTAGAGGAGGAACGACTAAGTAAGTAAGTACACAGCTGGATATGGGTTAAGTCAATGTATACTGTTGGATATTGAGTTACGTCGATGTACACTGTTGGGTATGGGTTAAGTCAATGTATACCGCTGGATCTGGGTTAAGTCGATGTACCCTGTCGGATATGGGTTGATGATGATGATGATGATATAATCCCTTTAGCTGTGAGCAGGTAGCTCTTGACAGCCCATTGCCTCTCTGACAAAGGTGCAAGTCTTCCTCAGTTGTTGTGGTGATGTGTAGAGTGTATTGTTGATGGTTGGGTGCGATGAGAGTAGCTGGTGTCGCAGGTCAGTTAGTCTTGGGCACAGTAACAGTAGGTGTTCAACCGATTCCTCATGGTGATGGCAGTGCCTACAGTTTGGTTCACGTAGTGGGTCTATTCTATTTAAATGTTTATTGAATGGGGCATGGCCTGTTCTCAGCTGGAAAATTAGACTCTGGTCTCTTCTTTTCAGTTGTTTAACTGGATCTTGAGGGTTTGGTTTAGCTTGATGTTTGAAGAATGGACGCCCTGTCTGGGAGGTAGCCCACTGGTTTAGCCATTCTTGCCTATAATTGTTTCTCAGGATCTGTTGGCAGGTTTGCAGTGTGGTACTTGATGGGAACTGGGGCAGTGCTGCTCCTCTTTTGGATAGTTTATCGGCTTTTTTATTTCCTGGGACTCCGACATGCCCTGGGATCCACTGGAGTGTAACTTCGACGCAATAGGAAGTGAACAGTAGGTCAATTAATCTACAGATGGTATTGATATCAGGAGACATTTTGCTTTCTAATGGATATGGGTTAAGTCGATGTATACTGCTGGATCTGGTTTACGTCGATGTACACTGTTGAGTATTGGTTAAGTCAATGTATACCGCTGGATCTGGGTTAAGTCGATGTACACTGTTGAGTATGGGGTCAATGTATACTGCTGGATCTGGGTTAAGTCGATGTACACTGTTGGATATGGGTTATGTCAATGTATACTGCTGGATCTGGGTTAAGTCGATGTACACTGTTGGATATGGGTTAAGTCAATGTATACCGCTGGATCTGGGTTAAAGTCGATGTAAACCGGATCTGGGTTACGTCGATGTACACTGTTCGATATGGGTTAAGTCAATGTATGCCGCTTGATCTGGGTTACGTCGATGTACACTGTTGGATATGGATTAAATCAATATATACAAGTTACTGCTGGATCTGGGTTAAGTCGATGTACACTGTTGGATATGGGTTAAATCAATGTATACTGCTTGATCTGGGTTAAGTCGATGTACACTATTGGACATGGGTTAAGCAAATGTACACTGTTGGATATAAGTTAAGTCAATGTACACTGCTGGATCTGGGTTAAGTTGATGTACACTGTTTGATAGGGGTTAAGTAGATGTACACTGTTGGATACGGGTTTTGATGCAGGTCAGGTCAATTAGCACTACTGGATACGTGCCCGCGAAAATACGCTTATGGATATGAGCTGGGTTGATACACGTAAATGGATATGAGATGATAGATGCACACATCTGGATATGTATCTACGAATAATACGTGGTGGCGGATACATACAATCGGGTACGTAAAGGTGGATACACATAATCGGGTATGTAAAGGTGGATCCACATAATCGGGTACATATAGGTGGATACATACAATCGGGTACGTAAAGGTGGATACACATAATCTGGTACCTAAAGGTGGATACACATAATCGAGTAAGTAAAGGTGGATACACATAATCGGGTACGTAAAGTGGATACACATAATCGGGTACGTATAGGTTGATACACAGTACTGGATATGTACATGCGAATATACACATAATTTGAAACGTGCTGGTAAATATGCACAACTCGGCGGGTGTGAGTAGATAAACATTAATAAATATGTACCTGCGAATATACACAATTGGATACGTGCTGATGGCTACAAACATTCGGGTATGTGTAGGTGAATACACACTTCTGGATATGCACCAGCAAAGATACCCTTATGGAAACGTTCTGGTTGATACATACAATCTGGTATGTGCTGATGCATGGGAGCCGCGCTGGTGTAATGGCTTCGGCGTTGTACTGGCGACCAGGTGTTCATGGTTCAAACCCGGGCGTCGGCGTTTGAAGAAATGTTTACGGCCGGAAATTTGACTGAATAGCCTGAACGGCTCCTGTGATAAACCCTCTGTGGATGGGAAGGAGCGAAGCTCCTGACCGGGTTGGAAGGAAAGTCCTCAGGTTCCCCAGCCTCGCAATGACATGTCATTGGGCCGAAGGGTTGAAAGCCCAAGTGCCGCTGGTTAAGAAAAAAAAAAAAAAAAAAAAAAAATGTGCTGATGCATACACAACCAAGTGTATGATGGTGGGTACACACAGGTGGATGTGCTCATGAAAAAACACGCAACAGGATGTTTGCTGGTGGATACACACAACTTGATACACGCTGGTGGATACAAGTAATTTGATATGTGCTGGAGTGTACACACAACTACGCATGTGTAGGTGGTTTCCCACAACTGGATATGAATAGGCAGATACACACAAATGGATATGCCAGATAGATTCATATTAATGGATATGCACTTATGAATACCTACAACTGGATGTGTACCGGTGAATACACACAACAGGACAAACGCTGGTGGATACACACAGCCGGGCATGTGTTGTTGCATACATGTAACTGAGTACGTGTAGGCGGATAAGCACAAGTGGGTATATGTAGGCGGATACATTTAAGTGGATATGTGTAGGTGAATACACACAAAGGGGCATGTATAGACAGATACACACAAATGGGTAAATGTAAACGGACAAACGCAACTGGGTATATGTAGACGGACACACATAAGTGGGTATATGTAGGCTGATACACATAAGTGGGCATGTGTACGCGGTTACGCACAAGTGGGTATGTGTAGGCGAATACACACATGTGGGTATGTGTAGGCCGAAATACACAAGTGGGTATGTGTAGGCCGATATACATAAGTGGGGATGTGTAGATTGATACACACGAGTGGGTATGTGTAGACCAACACACACACACAAATGAGTATTTGTAGGTGGATATATACAAGCGGGTATATGTAAGCGGGTATGTGTAGGCGGAAACGTACAAGTGAATATTGCAGCCTGATACACACACGTAGGTATGTGTAAGCCGATACACACAAGTGGGTATATGTAGAGGCGGATACACACAAGTGGGTATAGTAGGCAGATATACACAAGCAGGTATTGTAGGCCAATACACTCAACTGGGCACGAGTAGGCGAATACATACAAGTGTGTGTATTGGTGAATAACACACATGTGGAGATGTGCAGGTGAATATTACTTGTAATATTGCAGTGCTTTTTAAAAAACGCAAAATGTGAGGAGGAATGAGAAGCTGTTAACATTAGGAAAATAAGAGAAAATAAATTATAAAGGCGCATTAGATAAAGATTATTGAAATTTATAAAAAGAATAGTATAATGATATGTTGATTTAAATAACTATAACAGTGCTGTCATTTTCTTGCTGTTTTTGTTTCCTTACATGCCTTCATACTCCAGGTTTAGCAGTGCAGAGAAATGAAGAATACTGAACGAGTATAAAACAAAATAGCCATAGAAGAAGGAATGAGTTGTGAAAACCTGGCGAGGAAAGACATACACAATGTGAAAGAGGCTTGTGTTAGCAGAAAACCAGCATCTCTTTCCGCAATAAAGGAACAGGCAAGCTGCTGGAAGATGGCTCCAAACTGACAGAATTTAATAACTGCGCGCGACTAAACACCTGACAGACAGTTTCTTAAAACAAAATGTTTCATCTTTTGACAGAAGAGCGCGAGTTCATGAGCCAGGCAATGGGGGGAAACTAAACCTTCGCTCTTGCGATTAAAAACAGCGCCTTAAACCCTTCTGTTAAGATTCGGCTCTCCGTTAACAGTGAGAACTTTTAACACGCGAATTTTCTCCCTTAACTTCTGCTACACACGTTTTCGTATTCTTCATAAAATAAAGCTTCTTTAGTTCTAAAGTCAAGTCGGTTCCACTGAATGACTCTGAAACATGGAGAAAACAAAAACAAACAAGCAAAGGATTTTCATAAATGGGTGCTTGCGTAGAAAAGAAGTGGTACCTTGTATAACAAGATCCCTAATGTGAACTGATGATAATAACCAGACAAGTGCCAGTGGAACAAGAGATGACAAGAACCAGACAAGTGCCAGTGGAACAAGAACCAGACAAGTGCCAGTGGAACAAGAGATGACAAGAACCAGACAAGTGCCAGTGGAACAAGAGATGACAAGAACCAGACAAGTGCCAGTGGAACAAGAGATGAGAACCAGATAAGTGCCAGTGGAACAAGAGATGACAAGAACCAGACAAGTGCCAGTGGAACAAGAGATGACAAGAACCAGACAAGTGTCAGTGGAACAAGAGATGAGAACCAGACAAGTGCCAGTGGAACAAGAGATGACAAGAACCAGACAAGTGTCAGTGGAACAAGAGATGACAAGAACCAGACAAGTGTCAGTGGAACAAGAGATGACAAGAACCAGACAAGTGCCAGTGGAACAAAAGATGACAAGAACCAGACAAGTGCCAGTGGAACAAGAGATGACAAGAACCAGACAAGTGCCAGTGGAACAAGAGATGACAAAAACCAGACAAGTGTCAGTGGAACAAGAGATGATAAGAACCAGACAAGTGCCACTGGAACAAGAGATGACAAGAACCAGACAAGTGCCAGTGGAACAAGAGATGACAAAAACTAGACAAGTGTCAGTGGAACAAGAGATGACAAGAACCAGACAAGTGCCAGTGGAACAAGAGATGACAAGAACCAGACAAGTGTCAGTGGAACAAGAGATGACAAGAACCAGACAAGTGTCAGTGGAACAAGAGATGACAAGAACCAGACAAGTGTCAGTAGAACAAGAGATGACAAGAACCAGACAAGTGCCAGTGGAACAAGAGATGACAAGAACCAGACAAGTGTCAGTGGAACAGGAGATGACAAGAACCAGACACGTGTCAGTGGAACAAGAGATGACAAGAACCAGGCAAGTGCCAGTGGAACAAGAGATGACAAGAACCAGAAAAGTGCCAGTGGAACAAGAGATGACAAGAACCAGACAAGTGTCAGTGGAACAAGAGATGACAAGAACCAGACAAGTGTCAGTGGAACAAGAGATGACAAAAACCAGACAAGTGCCAGTGGAACAAGAGATGACAAGAACCAGACAAGTGCCAGTGGAACAAGAGATGACAAGAACCAGACAAGTGCCAGTGGAACAAGAGATGAGAAGTCACTGGAGATGGATACGGTATATATTGAGAAAACGGGCTGAAATCCCCGGGGTAAGAGAAGCAGAGGGAGACCAAAGAACACACGGAGAAGAGAACTGGAGACAGATATGAAGAGGATGAAGAAGACATTAAAAGACCTTATAGCTGATGGCACGGGACAAGAAGACTGGCATAAGTTTGTTGAAGGCCTATGCTCCGGGGCAGATGAGGGGTGATGATGATACCATAAAGCTATTTGTACAACAAGCTTCAATGATACATTTATTACAGATGGATCTGTCTAGCGCCAGGCAGCTGTAATTCAATGTAGTGGGATTTTGAGGAGCTGATCTATTTAGAAGTTTCTCGAAAGATTCAGTCCACTTCTTCGTGTGCTCTGTTATACTGCTTTGCAGTTGTCCATTCTTGTCTTTGATGATGCCATTTGACTGCTACCATTTGTCTGTCCCGTTCGCTTCTGTGTACTGCTGTACAGGTGCCTCATATTTTCTTTGGGCACATCTTCCTCTGCCTCTCTTGCCAACTCGACAGTACATTTTCTCTCGTCTATTTGGAAGCTTCTTTGTCCGTTTCATTGTACTTTTGTTGAGCCTTAGATGTGGTACTTCTGACTTTCTTTCTAGCTAAATCCACTTTCAACACAGAGAAAGCCGAAAGGAGTCTGTGTTACTGACTAACCTTCTTTCTTCTAGGAGAACTTCCAGATTTGGCACCTGGAATGTTCGGACATTAAAAAAACAAGGGAAAGTGGCACAAGTAGCAGCAGAAATGAGGGAATATAAAATCGAGGTTCTGGGAATGTGTGAAATAAAGTGGAAGGGGGTAGACAGGAAGAAACTCACCACAGGTGAATTGGTGCTGTCCTCAGGACATGAAGACGAAAGAACACACCACAGTGAAGGGGTAGCTCTTATGTTATCTAAAGAAGCACAGAAAGCACTCATTGAATGGGAAGCTGTTGGACCCAAAATAATAACAGCCACTTGTAAAACAGCTAAAAAGAAAATACATGTAAATGTCATCCAATGTTATGCACCAGCTAACGACAAAGAAGAGTCAGTGAAAGAAGCATTTTATACTAGACTAAAGGAAATTATGGATAAAGTGAAAAGAAGAGACATCACAATTTTGATGGGTGACATGAATGCAAAGATAGGTACAGTCAATACCGGATTTGAAGAAGTCATGGGAAAACATGGGCTAGGAATAATGAATGAAAATGGGGAACTATTCTCAAACTTCTGTGCTTCAAATCAACTGGCTATAGGAGGAAGCATGTTTTCACATAAGAGAATACACAAGGCAACATGGATATCACCAGACCATAGAACAGAAAATCAGATTGATCATATATGCATAAATAAGAAGTTTAGATCACCATTGCAGGATGTAAAGGCATATAGAGGAGCAGATGTGGCATCAGATCATCACCTTCTGATAGCCAAAGTAAAAATGAAACTCAAGAGATATGCAACAATGCAAAATTATAGACAACAATTTAATGTAGGACATCTAAGAAATCAAGAAACAAGAGACAAATTTGCGGTCACAGTATCCAAGAAATTCCAAGTGCTCCAACAGCTGGAAGATGCAGAGAATACAGAAGGCTATTGGCAGCAGGTCAAATCTGTATGGAATGAGACATGTGTGTCGTGAAATATTCTAATCCACATATATAAATTATCAGGTAAATGTAAAGCCTAACACATAAATTCAATAAAAGGAAAGAAGAATGGTAAAGAACAGTGCTGTCACAATGACTGTACTCGAAATCCCCCTTGTTTTCTCCTTCGTCTGCAAATTGTAACGTTTCACGTTGATAGTAAAAGCCTACTGCTTCAATACCCACTTTCTACGATAAAACGTGTACTGCCTTTCTAAGAAAAACCTTGAGATACGCAGTTGACCTAGATTTAAAATTCCATTCATGTCATTTTATACACTACGTTACCAAAAACGAAAGACAGATGGACTAAAGATAGAAAGAAAGGGAGAGGCTGAAAGCCGGAACGCAGGCAATACTAACACAGTCTCGCGATACACAATTACTACCATCACGCGTGTAAGGCCACAAGCACTAGCTTTTTTCAAATCGACAGTGATAAAAAACACTACCCATACCAGAGTTAGGTTTTAAAAAACTTACAAAATTCTTATTAGGAAATATGACATTATACTGGTTTACGTTTGAAAACATGACAGTACCCAGACACCCTAAAGTTTGGAAGTGAGGAGGTAGTAACAGCACGACTATCCTAGAAGAAAATGCATATTGGCTCCATTAAATATATATATTTGGGTTCCTTAGGACTTGCTGACAAATAATATGTTGAGTGTTACGCAAATAGTCTAGGAATTGACAAATTATAGCCAAAAGAAAATAGTGAGGGTGTCAGACAACACCAAATTCAGAATCGCTCGATGGCAGATTTTCACCCCACCATGGTACGGGAAATGGATCTCCATGTTAAATCCGATTTGATTGGAGCGCAATAAATGTAAGGCTAAACACGATTAGTCGGGCTATAAATACTATCTTTTGTTGTCAGGGGAAACGGGAGTAGGAGTACTTTTTTTCAAACGATTGGGTAAACATGGCACGATTGGTTAGACCCGCGAATATAGTCAATCAGAGGCGTCAGGTCACCACCACATGTTCAAATAAACTTACTACAGAACCAGTGCGTTGAGCACCAGTGCATATTTTTCTAAATAAAAGCCTGGGACATCGGCAGATCGAAATTGTGCTATATTCATTGCCAGTCAACGTAATTCTGTGTTATTTCCATGAATTGTGGTAAGCTTGAAATATTTGACATCCTTTTAATGAAAATTGAATGAAAATTGATAATTTATGTCTGTATATATATGTGGGTCAGTAGCGAACATGAGGCAAGGCCTATATAATGCTCCAACCTGAACAGAAGGTGTCGGAGGAAAGTAAAACTACATGGAATTGCCAAACAGTACACTGACACCTATCTTATCGACTAGAAAGAAATAATGCTGGAATTGCAGAGGCGTAGTAACCATTAGGGAGGAATATACTGGTGTAAATTATTTCAGATGAAGCTGACAGTTGGCCTACCGCTCTGAACTCAGTGTTTGTTATGTAATGTGTTCAGTCTGTAAATAGATTATAAATTAGTTATGAAGTAGGAGGTACAACCTTCTTGTTTCAGGGACCGTGGTCCAAAAGTTATTGAGCAGCACCTGGTCAGAGCTTTGCTGAATCCAGAGGCGGACAGCATACTCCTTGGTCCATATAGCAAACAGTGAGGTGTCTCCAGAACACAGGGGAGCAATCGAGCAGAGGAGTCTTTTCCTGCCGCCATCACGAAAGATAAGCCTATGTGGCCAGCGGAGCTCAACATTATGTAACTCATCTTAAACTGACATTGTATAAAAATAAGAGGGGAAATTAATTGTTTTAATGAAATCATGATGACAAATAACAACATAGCTTGAAAAAACAAAACCAGTATTACCTCATATTACTACTACACAACTGACACACATAGGATAATATTAATAAAATATGTCACTACAAGATTCATATTGATAAATTCTGTACATATAACTTGTAATTAAAATTGATTGTGATTCCTGGTTCACTTTGTATTTGAATCAGGACACATATATATTAATGAAAAGTACTTAATACATATTGATATTTGAAAATTTACCAGTGACTCATTTAAGATAGTCTTATAGAATGTTACATGTGTGTGAGTGTCACAGTGTTGTCAAGTGTGGTGGAATAAATTAAATTGTTTATCTGTCTGTTGTTGTTGTGACTTACACTTCATCATATACCTACCCTAGACATTTAACGTAGTCATCACAATATTCCAGAATAATTCTGACTGAGGCATAATGTGGTAGCAAATAAGGTTATCTGTAAAACACTACACCTATTAGATACAGATACCTTCACAGCTGATCTCAGTCAGTACACTAAGTCCCCTATAAAAATTTATAACATCCCACTTTACCACAATGTGAAGAAATACTGGGGAAAAGGGAAAGACAACAAAAAGCATGGATAACAACAGAAACCATCAATAAGATAAATGACAGAAAAAACAAGAAAGCAGAGTTAAACACAAACAAAACCAGAAGTTCCAAAGCCAAGGCTCAAGAAGTGTACACAGAAGCAAACAAAGAAGTAAAAAGAAGTATCAAAAGAGACAAGAGGAAGTATATTGAGGAGTTGGCAAGAGAGGCAGAAAATGCTGCAGCCAAAGGAAATATGAGAGAACTGTATAACAGCACAAAGAAGCTAACGGGGAAATACAAGCAAACAAGTTGCCTCATAAAAGACAAGAATGGGAAACTGCTCAGCAATATACAAGAGCAAATGAAGAGGTGGACAGAATATTTTGAGGACCTTCTCAATAGACCAGCTCCACAAAACCCCCCGGACATCCAGCCAGCAGAAGAAGAGCTACAAATTAACGGTGAAAGACCAACGAAGGAAGAAATAAAGAAAGCCATAAAGCTTCTAAGAGATGGAAAAGCGGTTGGACCTGATGGCATTCCAGCAGAAGCCATAAAAGCAGATATCGACACGGCTACAGAGATGTTATATAAATTACTTGGTAAAGTCTGGGAAAAGGAAGAGATACCAGCAGAATGGAAGGAAGGATACCTAGTTAAGTTGCCCAAGAAGGGAAATTTACAAGAGTGCACAAATTATAGAGGAATAATGTTACTATCAGTGCCAGGAAAAGTATTAAACAGGATTATCCTTGAGAGATTAAAAGAGTCCATAGACAAGAAACTGAGAGATGAACAAGCAGGTTTTCGACAAAACAGATCATGTACAGACCAGATAGCCACTTTGAGAATAATAGTTGAACAAAGTCTGGAATGGAATTCACCACAATACATCGGATTTGTGGACTACGAAAAGGCATTTGACAGTGTAGACAGAGAATCACTTTGGAATTTGATGAGGCATTATGGAGTTCCCCTGAAGATCATTAATTTAATAAAGAAAACATATGAAGACATGACATGCAGAGTTCTTCACGAAGGACAGCTTACAGAACCGTTTGGGATAAGAACAGGAGTGCGACAGGGATGCCTCTTGTCTCCATTTCTTTTTCTTACTAGCAATAGACTGGGTTATGAGATCATCGACAACACACAACAGAAATGGAATCCAGTGGACTCTGACTAAGCAGTTGGATGATCTGGATTTTGCTGATGACTTGGCTCTTCTGTCCCATAACCGTAATCAGATGCAGGACAAATTGAAAACACTCGATGAGAGGTCACAGCAATTGGGTCTGAAAATACACAGAGAAAAGACAAAAAATAATGAGAATAATATGCAGGTAATGATAACAGGGTTGAACTTGAAGAAACACCAATACAAGATGTAGAATCGTACACATATCTTGGCAGTAATATAGACAAAGTTGGACGGACAGACAGCGATATCAAAATAAGAATACAAAAAGCAAGAGGAGCTTTCATTGCATTGGGAAATATATGGAGATCAAGAGAAATCGGATCCAACACGAAAATAAGAATCTTCAACTCAAATGTGAAGTCAGTTCTATTGTATGGCTCTGAGACATGCAGAACAACAAAGACAACAATCAAAAAGCTACAGACTTTCATAAATGGGTGCTTGCATAGAATAGAGGGATTAAAATGGTATGACAAGGTTACCAACGTGGAACTGATGACAAGAACTAGACAAGTGCCAGTGGAACAAGAGATGAGAAGAAGACGTTGGCGATGGATAGGACACACACTGAGGAAACCTGTTGATAGCATTACAAGGCAGTCCTTGTTCTGGAACCCCCAGGGCAAGAGAGGTAGAGATAGACCAAGAATCACATGGAGAAGAGAGCTGGAAACAGAGGTGAAAATGATGAGAAAACGTGGAAAGAACTTGAGATGATGGCACGTGACAGGAGGACTTGGCATGTGTTTGTTGAAGGCCTATGCTCCTTTGGGAGTGGAGGGTTATGATATATGATAAATCCACTTTATTTTTATTTTCTTTATCTTACAGGTGGATTCTGTTGTCATCCATGCGTTGAGCTTGCGTTCATTTTTTTTCCTCCCAGACTTTCTTCATGTTCAAGGTAGTTTCGCACGTAAACACAGGTGATAATACGTAATCGCTTCCGATGGCCCATCTCTGTATCAATAATACAGATAACTCGTCTGGGGAGATTATGTTGGAAAGGTATTAGGCAGGAAATAAGTTCACCGATGTATTTGTGAGTTTGCACAAATGCAATCGGAAGTATTACTGCCATATTTGAAAGAGGTCACGAGTTTAAATTTTAAAATTGATATTTTAAAACACGCGGGGGATAGTAAAGATTTATCACCCCGACCCACATAGTTTTAAAGAGACAGGTGTTGCGCGCTTATTTTTGCTTGTAGCTTTTGCACGCTTGTTTTATAAGTATCCAATATTCATTCAGAGTTAATGTCCAGGGTTCTTTCTTTACGTGCCTGGCAAACAAGTACTAGTTTACTTTTGTGCACATATCTCTTTCTCCAAAGAAAGTAATAACTGCTGAGTGACGGTTTATAACTTTAATAAACATGACGAACTTCACAATAGACCCATTGTGGTCAGGCAATTAGTAAACAATCAAGATTAATAATAATAATAGTCACTCATATGTATGAAACAATCCTTTTAATAGTGAAATATGAAATACAGTTGTTTACCTTCAATCTACTGAATATTGTATACATGAATATATCTTATGGGCCATACACACACACACCCAGATACACATCTCTACAGCCAACCGGCTAGAACTTCTCTCCCTTCGTGTTTCCATACACTTTTCTGCTAAACTCTCTTCTCTTTTTGCACACGCCTCGTTAGCAATCCTTTCCTGCAATTTGCGAGCTTATCACACTGCCAGTCTCATCACGTGACGTAGAGTGGCTAGTAGGCTGGGGTAGCGGAAGCGGTGTTCTGGGCATCCAAATTAACTGCATTTTCTAACGCACAACAACAGGACTGGTCTAAATCGAGAGCCTAATATAAACTTTAGCCATCATTGGAAAGTTTGTCTAAAATACCACCTGGGACGTGGACTGAGAAAGGGAAATATAATCTAGCGAAGTCGGAGACACAAATCAGACTGCATTTTCAACAAACGTCAAGTAACAACTCAAAGACTGGAAACCTAAGGAATCAGAAAGCACAAGTCATAAAAGGGATTCTGAAACTACCCCGGACCGAGTGTTCGAAGCATAAAATCAACGTTGCTGTGTCCATTCTACTGTGCCAAGAGATTGTATATCCTATTTGGGGTAGGTTGTGAACATATATTTTACAAAGTGAATGTGACATGTTACTTGATAAGTGTTTATACAAGTCATACGAGGCTGGCAACCTCAACATATGAAAATAGTATGTTCATAAACCACTACAGCAAGCACTGGTGTTTGCTTTATGTTAGTTCGCTCAGGAAAGTGAAAGCAGAAGCGACCCCAGACTCCGAATGGAGCAGTGAGATGTTTACCTTACATATACACAGCGTGTATAGTATCCTTTTGTGAGATATGAGTACTTTTATAACGTTAGTTCAGGCAAATCATTGCACTCGCGCTGTTCAGACACATTTTCCCTATTTAAGTTACCAGAAGAATAACGGTGATTTCGAATCATATTCCCTGAGTTATCCTATGTATACCAAAGGAGAATAATTATTCAGAGAGGCTAACATTGGTGGGTGGTCAGCAAGACAATGCGCCTGTTAATCTGCAGCCCCCAAATGTACTTAGCAGAAGCAATTGTTCTTTTATTTTTCCTAAAGTTCGTGGTTCGAAGCTACAAGACGGTTCTTAGTACCAGACCAATCTGAAGTAAGAATCTTCGCCACTATCGTGTGATTCAAGAAGCTGGATTCGATACCAACTACCTGCAGTGGACACGTTGTGAAGACACCCACCCTGACATTAGGAGTGAAGTTCATCTAGACGCCCCTAGAGAAGAGTCCTCATCACAAAAGACCTGACAATGACCCATTGGCAGTACTCAGCCAGTTAAGTTTTTGTAACAGGCGCAAGCAACGGACAATAACCAACAGTCCCCAATTAAGTCTCAATGAAGACAAACTTTAAAACCCTCTAAAGTCACTTTCGTCCATATTTATTTAAATTTGGTAAAGCCTAATTGATTATTAAATTTGTTATATGTTATTTTACAACTTTATAGTTGATTCAGTTCTTAAAGATAAGAGAGCGCATGTATGATCGAGAATCTTTAATATATATATATATATATATATATATATATATATATATATATATATATATATATATATATATATATATATATATATATATATATATATATATATATATATATATATATATATATATATATATATATATATATATATATATATATATATATATATATATAGTTACAGCCATAGAGCCAAAAATATTTATAACAGGAATTTCGCTGAATTACACCAGCTGGGGGCTCGAACAAGCCACACCTCTGCTTAAACTTCTTAAAAGGTGCAGATCAGATATAAGTTAATAGTGCTGTGCCCTATGCAGCATTGTTCTCGACTTCTGAATTATCTTGTGAATACTCCCTTGAGATAGAAGCATCATTATCCTTCTATCTACAACTCTGCCAAGAATAATCTTGTGCGAAGGTAGACACCTTTGAAGACCCATTTTATATACTCTTTGACTTTTGGCCACTGGTGGACCACTACTGCAGAGCAAAGGGGATGCAAATCTCGTGACAATCATATCTCGTACTTACTGGATGCCGACATACTAATGTCCACATTAAACCGTTGTCAGCAGCAACGTGTAGCTGTACACCTTCTGAGTTCCAATTTTAATTTGATTATGTACTTCTTTTTCTTCGTTCACTTTCAGATGTCAACTTGAGTATTTTTAAACACAAGAGCAGCCAGTTTGAGGCTGTTGGCATCTCTGTAGAGTTTGTCCAGGAATGGTGCTGGAGATGTCATAATGCGCTTTCTCTGTTCCTCATATGTTAGGCACCTTTGAAGCAGACGTTCAGCCGTCATTTTATCGGTGTCACAGTTACACTCATCGATAGTTCCTATCTTTAGCTTGTTGAATAGATGGTATCCCAATCTGTTGTGGCCTGTGTGAAGTCTAAAGGTTGCGACTTGTTCACTTCTGCTGAGCTTATTTGTGGCCTGGATGTTCTGCTTCCCACTGCTCCTGTATCTGCTCTTGATAAAACTATTGGCCTCTTCATAAATTATGCTTGTGTCAAGTTGAGGTAGCTTTCTACCTTCCTTTGCCAATCTATTTGCGTTAACTGAAGATGGTGATCTGATCCAATATCTGCACATATTTAATACGTAGAGAAAAGAAAACATACTTTAAAAACTTAGTTCAGAACAAAACAAATAGTAAAGATATGTGGAAAGCAATTAAAACTTTAGTAAACAAACGACATTCGCCAGACTCGTTAACCCCCAATACCTCATTTACTTGAACAGACTTCAGCAATTACTTTCAGGCAGAAATAACCAGTCTTAAATCTACGATACCAGATTCCCCTTGTGACCTAGGCCAACTGCCAGCATTCTGTGAGAACAAATGCACCAACACAATCCCATCCGACATCTTCTAGGCCTTAAAGAGAATATTATTATTAGCGATTCGCTAACATACATATACAATCTATATATCGCAAAGAGTTATTTTCCGTCGCACTTTAAAGTCGCTAAGGTATATCCTCTTTTCAAACCTGGTTCCTCCGATAATTGTAACTTTGGTAACTATAGGCCAATCTCTCTAATATCATCGCTATCCAAACCACTGGAAAAACATATACATAAAATAACACTACAACACCTAGTTAACAACGACTTGCTAATTGATAGTCAGTCGGAGTTTAGACCTAAACATTCATGTCACACTGCTCTAACAAAGATGATAGACAACTGGCACCTAAATATTAACAACGACAACATGCGTGGGGCAGTCTTTGTAGACTTTAAAAAGGCATTTGATATAATAGATCACAATATTTTAATTAGAAAACTAGAAACATCAAAAGTAAACTCTCAACTAGTGACAATAATTAAATCATTCCTGCCAGACATAAAACATGTAGTTTCTTACAATAACTCTTATTCAAACGAAGCAGTGATAAATACAGGCGTTCCTCGGAGTTCTATACTTGGTACTCTACTTTTTGCCATATACATTAATGACCTTCCACTACACATCAAGCACTCATCCTGTGACCTGTTTGCAGACGACTGTACTGTTTACACGAGTGATAAAAGTTGTAACACGCTCGAACTATTGTTACAAAAAGATACAGATAATCTGATTAAGTGGAGCAACGGAAATCGCATGTTAATAAATATCATTAAAACAAAATGCATGATAATATCAACTAGACAAAAATTACAAAATTCACTTCAGATCTACATTGGTACCTCACAAATTGAAAACGTTAATGCACATAAAACTCTAGGTATAATCGTCGACCACCATCTAAATTGGAACTCACATGTACATGCAATGACCAAGCAAACGGCACAGAAAGTTTACCAATTAGCTAAAATCAAACATTTCCTAGATGAAGGAGCACGGAAATTGTTCTATATATCTCACATACAAGCAAACCTTGACTATTGCTCCACAATCTAGGATGGTTGCTCAATGTCCAACAAAAAGAGACTCCGTTCACTGCAAAAGCGTGCAGTGCGTCTAGTCTCTGACAACTGCCTAACTCAGTGTGTAGATCTATATAAAAATCTTCAAATACTGCCCTTAAGAAAGCGCCTTCTGTTTAACAAAGCTAAATTTGTTCACAAAATCCTGTCACATAATGCTCCAGCATATCTGTGGCCAATGTTCAAATACAACGAAAGACGCAGTCAACGCTTTAACAAATTGCAAGTGCCCAAACCTAGGCTTGACTTATTCAAGAAAAGCTTAGCGTACTCTGCTGCTCATCTTTGGAATTGTTTTCCACATAACCAAAGAAACAACCTCAGTCCGTATTTTTACAATCGTAGACTTTTCGAATCCTTTATTAGTTCTAATTACATGCCCCCCTAATCAGATTATCTTTTCTTATAATATCAACTGTAGGTTCTAATGACGATGTTTGTACTTTTCAACATATATTATGTCATGTTTATAAGTAGTTAATGCTAATTTGATTATCTTTTCTTATAATGTCAACTGTAGGTTCTAATGACGATGTTTGTACTTTTCAACATATTTTATGTCATGTTTATAAGCAGTTAATGTTAATATGAGTGTGCTATTTTATTTTACTTTACAACGTTGAATTCCTTGACATTGATATGTAAAATGCATATGGGAATAAATGAATTCAGTATGAAAGGTGAGAGAAAGGAAGGGCAGAATGTCAGACGGGCCTGCGTGCCCAATTCTCAACCCTTTGAAAATAAAGTTCGTTCGTTCGTTCTGCTTCTTTAATACTTTTACGTCATGTTATGATCACCACATCGTCCGACTGGCTAAACGGTTAGAGCGCTTGCCTCTCGCGGCAAGTTATCGCTTTCCTGGATCTAAATTTGTTGGTGTCACACAGCTGTGAATGGGTACCTGACTCTGCTCTTGAGTAAGGGAAGGCAAAGGCGCTCATGAAGCTAACTGGTCACCCTCTCTCATACAAAAGATTTAACTAATATGGAGAAGTCTCTAACACTTCCCTAAAACAGTATCTGCTAAGGGACTATCTCTTTTTCTCTTTAGTTTCCAATGGTAACATGACGGGGTAGCGGATTCCACGCCAATCGTCCTTTGTCGTCCTTAATGGCGCGCCTGGTTGGGGCAGTTGACCTATTCCTCGCCATACTTCAGTGCAATTTAACACGGATGGCTGCGTACACTACTCTAAGAATAGCAGCCTTATATTGGCTATTGCCAAATATACAAATTAATCTACGATAATATTTCAACTGGCATTAAAGGTTACATGCAAGACTGAAATGGCACAACGTAAATCACCAGTCACGTGTCTGGGTCGGTGATAAGGTCATACGGCTACTCTTTTCTCGTACATATTTATTAAAGCAGTTGTCATAGGGACTGACGCCGCCAGCAGCCACAAGTCTAATTAGAAACAAAAGTCATGTGATCCTGTTACGTGACTTTCTAAATTTGGCAGCTGGTATTGACAGCATTCTCTTAGACAAAATCGCCAGATTAACTGCCGCCGTTGCGATGCTCTGACAGGCGGCTGTATCTCCTGGGTTTTGTTGCGGCGAATTCAGAATACATAACAATCTATTTTCTTTATCTTGTTCTCTCCCCCCCCCCTTTTTTTTTTCCTTCCCTGCTCTTTGTCTTGTAGGCAGCAACAAACTGTCTTCACTTTGTTCGGTCGACAGCCATCCTTCGTGTGGTGCCACAGCTCTGGTTTATGCTTAGTATCTCTGCCTGCACAGTTCTCCGCCAGGTGGCTTTTTGCCGTCCTTGCTTACGCTTTCCTTCTGGAGTCCATAGCATGTCAGTTCTGGTGATGGTGTCAGGGTCTCTTCTGAGGATGTGGTCAACCCAATTCCAGCGTCTACCTGCTATGGTGGTGCACATGTGCTCTTGGTGGTTCCGAGTTAGCAGGTCTTGGTTGGTGATGGTGTTCGGCAGGTTGTGTGGAAAGAGGACAGTCTGGACATTTCCTTCTCTGTTACCCTCCAGCATTCAGCACCATGCAGAAGTACATAAATTATGCAGCTCTCAAATATTTTTAATTTAGTGTTTGTACTGTACAGGGAGGATTTCCAGATATTGTTTAGGTTGGCGAAGGCTGTTCTGGCTTTATTCATTTGGCTGCTGATGTCTTTCCCTGCCCTGCCATCTGGTGTCACTATGTTTCCCAAGTATGTGAATGTGTTTGTATTCTCCAGCTTGGTTCCTTACCCCTATGGGTGCAGGGTTTCTTACATTTAGTGTCATGCCCTCGGTCTTCCTGAGATCAATGTCCAGTCCCACCTGTTGGCGATGTTTACCCAGTTTGTTATTTTCTTGGATGTGTTGATGTGAGTGTGCGAATAGTGAAATGTCATCTGCATATTCTAGATCCTCCAGTTTAGAGAATGTTGTCCATCCAATTGCTCCAGGGGCATTCGCTGATGACCGGATCATCACCAAGGAAACTCTATTCAGAGAAATACAAAAGGGGGCAATCTGATCATCAGAAGTAGTCTCCCCGTCGATCAAGTGTTTCGGCCCCTTAATTTCCTTTACACTCTAAGGGGGGCGGGCCCACTTAGGTCATGACTCCCAAATGTCAGCCTCCCGTTGTCTAGTGCAGAGAATTGAACCCATTCCACCTTGGTTGCAGCTTTCTAATTCACTCCTATTTTCTGCCACCTGGAGGCAAATGTGAAAGTAACCCCTATGTTGAAAACAAATTACTGTCCCGAGTTCCATAGCCCGTTGCGGTTGTTCCACAGCCAGCACGATGCCTGTTCCGCAGTTTCGCTGAGCCTCTTAGGTGCCCTTGACTGTACCCTCAACCTCAACAGTTTCAGTCGATCATACACTGAGGCCGCCACGAGACCTCTTGCACCCACCTCAGCAGCCATGACCCTTGCAGTGAACTCATCGTGTCTCAATTCCGCGGCCAGATCATTATACTTGGTCACTTTGAACGAGTGTTGCTCGTCAAATATGGATTCAAATGGCACGGTCAGCTCAATCATTATAATCGGGTGCGATGATGAGGAATGCAGCACTATATCTGGCCGTCTTCGAGATCTTCTGAGACACACACACACACGCACGCACGCACGCACGCACACACACACACACACACATATATATATATATATATATATATATATATATATATATATATATATATATATATATATATATATATATATATATATATATATATATATATATATATATATATATATATATATATGCGTTCTATACACGTTTGAGTTATAGCATTTCCCACCTCTTGAAAGTTATCTTAACGTTGTCCCATCTTGCATCTACGGTCATTTGTCTTACACACATTAATTCTCAATTTTAACGGCTACTACGCCAACACTTTATTACTAAGCGGTCAGGCTTAGTTGTGATAACACTCAGTTGTTATAAAATCATATTTATCTTTTGTTGCTCTGTGGTCAGAGGGATTTAAGAATATTTAAAAAAAAAACCACCACCAGCAGCAACATCATCATCATCTCCACCAACTTTGCGCATTACGCCAGACGTATGTAACAATGTCTCTCCACAGATGGCAGCCTTTGGTGTTATTAATCAATTCTGTTTCTGACGTTCTGACCATGCTCTAGTGTCAAGCTGGTGTCTATGTGGCGCCGTGACTGTCAGTCACCTATTACATACGCACATGTTGCGGCAGGAGCTAGTCGGTGGAGCTGGTCATGGTACCCTTGTCATTATATATTTTCTGGCTATCCTTATCTAATTTGTGTATCCTTTAATGCCATCGCTGCAACGAACTTTTCAAGTGCTCATCCTCTTACGTCATTTCCAACGAATGTGTGCAGCTTACACTGCGTCTTGTGATTCCATAAATATATGTATTCAGCGGTCTGCTTCGTTTCGCTAGTTACATTTGGGAGTTTGATTAATTCTTTGTTTTGTACTTCTTATCAAGCAATCTGCTTAACAGCACACGTCCAAACAGTGTGACAACATTGTCTAGTTTCCTTCCAACGCTGCATATTCTACGGCCGTCTGCAAGAAGGTCTTAACGATATACTTCCATCTGACTTAAAACTAAAACTGTTATATTATTATTATAATGTAGTAAAAACGGATTCTAAGAGATAATTAAAAAAAAAAAATAAAAAAATACATTCAAAGGCATGATACAGTATTTTAACAGAGTTACAAAAACATTCATTTCGGTATTATGCTGCCATTAGAGCAAGCCACAAAAATAAAACAAACCAAACAAACCCGCTAAATGCATTTAAACAAAAACAGATAACAAGAAAATATACAAAAGAAACAGCTTGTGTTTAACTTTATAAATGCTGACTCTTCGTACGTTCTTCGTGCGTATGTAACAGTGCTAATAATAACCGTATGTGTTTGACGTTTTATGTCCTGGAACAACTGAGTGCAATCAACTTAAGCTGCCAAATGTTATTCTGGAAAAGTTTCTATATCGTTTTTAGTACTATTCAGACGACTGCAGTCACTGTCACAACAATTTGCTGCTGGTCGTCAGTGTTCTAAGCCTTTAAGTGTTCTTTGTTTAAAATGAGAGTCCAGTTTTTGCTTATCGAAGTCGGAAACCTAGTAGCGTTACGTTCTAATCTTCTTCTGTTCTTTTTTTCCAGGGCTGTAGTGTCGGAGTCGGGAGTCGCAGTCATGGAGTCGTGGAGTCGGTCGTTTATTTTTGGTGTAGTCGGATTAGGTAAACAATTTCCGGACGCCAACACCGAATGTTACGCGATATGACTAGTAACAAACTGTAGTCGGTGTCGGGAGTTAGATTTCTAAAATTTCCGGAGACGCAGTCGGAAAATTTTTTGTCCGACTCCATAACCCGGCTTTTTTCACTCCTTGTATGGAATGGAGCAACCACTGCAGCTTGTCCCACGCAGGAAACCTGCATCAAAGTATTACCTGTAAATGGGAACATGACTTTGCTCCTGAGTTAGGGAAGGCAAAGGCAGCAAGAAAGAAACTGGTCACCCCTTCTAATAAAGCTGAGACTTGTATAGTGAAGTCCCAAATATATCACTCCCCAAACGGAAGTATCTACTAAGGGACTACCGGATACATGTTGTACAAAGACAAACAAAAACAGACTACTACACCCTCAGGCAGGTCGTACAAGTCGACTAATATGAGATTGTGTATGAGGCTGGCAACACCGGAAATTTACCTAGAGCAATCCAGCTTATTGATGACGCAATCAGTTCTGTTGTTCCCTATTATACAGCATAGGTCGCACTAATAACCCCTGTCATCGAAGCATCATTTATGTGGTGCTTAGCTGGCAGGGAGGATAGTGTGATTCGCTTCCATAGCTAACTGGGGGTGCCGCACGGAAGGTCCTGGGTTCGATTCCCCGGTAAGCCACTCACGTCTGTTGTTTTTCTGTTGTCAAGTTTTCTACTTCTTTATTATTCACGAGTGCCTGGAAACATACCTTTATGTGTGTGTAATAGTTATTTACTATTTACAGGCCTCGGGTTTCCCTTCATGTTTTTAATGGTGGAGTCCTTTGTTGTTCGTATCTTTTACATTTTAGAAGGAAGTGCTCTACAGAAGTTGTTCTCAACGTCGGCCATATGACCCGCCAGGGGGCCATGCCATATTTCTAGGGGGCCACAGTAAGTGCTATATATCTAAAAAGAGGAAAAGGGGGGTGTTGCTGTCATTTTTGACGGAGTCATCTGTCAAGTTATTTGCTTATGTTTTTATCATAAGAATAATTGTGTCTTTACCTGCGATGTCAGGTTGATTAGGGGTTGTCTTCCCTTGTTTATTCATTCATTGTGTTTGACCTTTAGGGTCAAAGGTAGACAGTTCGGGCGTATGCCCATGGGCAGGTTTTTTTAAGCGGGAGTTGAGTTAGACTTCCGGCAAGCCGGGAAGTGTCCTGGTTTCTGAAGGGACGAGAGTCCATTGTGTTTTTCGGGGAGAATCTTCGAAGTGACTGCACTGGCAGTTTTCCCCAGTGAATCTCTGTGCGTTGGAATGACAGCAGAGTTTCTTATATTGTTCTGTGGATTCGGTTACAGGTAATACCGACTTTTTCCATTACTATGCTTTCGGTAGCAGAACATGTTAGAAGATTGCCTAGTCTGTGAACTGCAGCTCACCGGTCCTCCATTTCAGAACTTATATTTTGTGCTCGAGGTAGCCATCCAAGACTATTAGTCTTTATATTGTCCAGAAATCCAGTGACGAAGATATATTGTGGGAACCGCAGATTGGCGGAATTTATGTCTACAATAAGCATTACTGCAGGGTTGATGGTAACCTGCTTATCAGAAGTACACAGCCGACGTCAGAACGAGGCCTGTGTTTTTCGGCTATTATACTACAGCCTGATAATGTGCAATTGGCGGGGAATGCCAAGTTGCACCTATGTGTCAAAGTGATTAAGGTATCTGACGCGTTTAGTCAGTAATCCCAGGGCGACGCCACGAACTGTTCTTATGGAAGAACATTGTATTGACCATGCACGAATATTCAAATGTTTACCAGCTTGCTGAATGCCTAATGTATACCTATCGATTTCCGGTCAGCATGACCTTGTTTACAATGACTGTTCCTGTTGATACCATGTGTGTTCTCGTCAATAAATGTTTTGAAACGTGTCTGCAGTGTCCAAGCATCCTTGACTACTGCATGTGAGTGTATGGGTTGCAGGGTCTACATACATACGAGCCTAAACACATTCGCGCCTTCATTCGCACCCACACTCAGTTCATCATCCGCTCGCACCACACACCTAACAACATGTATACTGTCTTGGGCCAGTGATCACCTCAACAAGAGAAAAAGTACAGTTACATTTTTGGTGGACCAGTTACGTGGGCTCTTCTGATACATTTCTGGTGGACAGAGCGAGCAATTAACATTATTGATGACATTAATGTGGTCCAGAAATTTACATTTCATGGGGCTATTTGCGTGAGAAGGACAAGTACACATTACATTTCTGATCTGTGGGTCTAAGCTACACACTGGACAGCTGTAACACACATCGCTAATTCTACACTTGCAAGTTTTGGCTACAACAGGACAGAAATAGGTCATCAACGGTTGACCCAGATAAACAGTGCTAGCATTTATGTTATAATGCTACATAAACCACAACAGGACAAGTACTGAAGTTAACATCTAGGCATTTGCTACGTGGACCACAACTGCAAGTCAAGTCCCTTACAGTAAACGGTACCGCTGGTCGTTTACACGTTTCAGTCAACAACAGACTTTTCTACGCCCGAGCATTCAAGCTACTGTATATTGTTCGAGGTCAAGTGTTTGTAAACAGTACGTGGAAATTGTAAACATTCTATGTGCAAGTCCTAAGTCGAGAAGGTCATAGTAACTTTTGTTCGTGAATACCACTTTATGCTACAGTGGATTTGACATTCAGTGCGCGCTTGACATTTTGTTTCTGTGTTCGCAAGGAGCAAGTTAGTTACTGTAATATCATGTGTGACTGAACTTATTTTGCAACACATTGAATTGATTGTTATTTATGTTAATTGTACTATTGTTGTGTATTTTTCTTGTGTTCTTTTGCGGGTTTTCGGTTGGTGGGTCTTACAGTAAATATGCCACTTAATCGAGGGTTACTGTAAGCGTTCTGTAGGGATTGCAATTTTCTTAATTGAAATTTGCTAGCGACTTTTGTTGCTATTTTTTTTTTTTTAGCTGTGACGACATCAGTTAGTGTTGTTTTCGTTATTTTTCCGTTCTTTGATTTTCGACTAATTTTGTTTGTATCTGTTCTTCTCTCATTCCTTCCATTTATTTCTTTACACCTTTTCGTTTATAACAGTGTTGCCATTTGTCTTGTTTATTTTTCGCGGTCATCATTACACATTTGTGTAACATTTTCTTTACTTTTTGCTGTATTGTTTATTTGACTTCCGCGAACGTTTTCGGTCATTGTTCTGTATCTTTGTCTTTGTATTTATGATTGTTCTACATTATTGTCATACACAGTCTACATACATACACTTGGTCATGTATTATTATTATTATTGATAAGGTACACTCTTCATATAGTGATTGTTAATAAAATATTATTATATAAGATATTTATACAAGTTCTTTGATAAAAGACTTGTTATCCTCAAAGATTGAGACAAGGTGAAATACATATTCAAGTCCTTTAAAAAAAAAAGACTTGTGCCCATAGTGAGTGGGATATAAAGGAATTATTTTCCACAGGTACTCAAGTGATTTTTTGTTACATTATAAACAAGAGGACCATACAAGGTCTTTGTCTAAGACTAAGAGAGTGAAATAAAGTGAAGTGAGTATACAAGTCTAGCATTTCAGACTCGTCTCCCATTGAAGTGGGATAAAGTAATTGTTGAATTTTGCAGGTTACTGATCTCATTAGACAGAATGTCTACATTGGATTTCTTCATCCAGCTAGGGTTGACCCTTGGTAAGTCTGGTAAAGAATTGGAAGAATATTCATCTGCTCAATTCGCCATTGCATTAAAGTCAGATGAAAAAAAACAAAAAGAGGAAATTAAATTGAAAGCAGAAGCTGAACAAAGGAGAGCAGAAGCTGAACTAAAGAAGCTAGATGCTGAGAATAGAAGATTAGAACTTGAAGAGAAAAGGTATCAAAGAGAAGCTGCTGCAGAGGAGAAAAAACTTCAAGCTGCTGCAGAGGAGAGAAAACTTCAAGCTGCTGCTGAGGAGAGAAAAGCTCAAGCTGCTGCTGAGGAGAGAAAAGCTCAAGCTGCTGCTGAGGAGAGGAAAGCTCAAGCTGCTGCTGATGAAAGAAAATTCCAGATGGAAATGGAAGACAAAAAACTTCAAGCTGCTGCAGAGGAGAGAAAACTTCAAGCTGAGGCTGAAATTAGAAAAATGGAACATGAGGAAAGAAAACAGAAGATGGAACTTGATGAAAGACTCGCAACTTTGGAGTTAGAGAAACTGAAATTGGCGAGTACGGGTGCTCAGCAAACAACTTCGAGTACGACAAAGGAGTTTGTTAATAGGATTAAATTGCCTCATTTCAATCCTTTAAAGGATGACGTAGCAGATTATCTAGATAGATTCCAATTTTTATGCGATACGCATAACATAAAAAAGGAAAAATATGTTGAACAACTGATGGAATTTTTTACAGGTGACACAGTGACTACTCTTATAACAATAGACGAACATGACAGGACTAATTATGATGTTGTCAGAGCAGCATTGCTAAAAAAATACCAACTAAAAGAAGAAGACTATCGTCTTCGTTTTAGGACAATGTTGCCAGAAAATGGAGTAGATTTCTCTGATTTTGTTACAAAAATACGTCGTACATTTACACGATGGGTTGAGTTGTCTCAGACTGAGAAAACATATGAAGGTCTAATGGACTTATTATTGCGAGATAAGGTTTTGTCATCTGTTAATGATTCTTTTCTTGCATTCCTTCATGAGCGTAAGCCTAAAAACTTAAAAGATATGGAGGAATACTGTTGTCAGTATGCCACCGCGCATCCCCATGCTACAGTTAGCAATTCTAAGGTGAAAGAAGGGTTGCCAGCTGCTTCGGCAACACCATATGGCCCTAATTTCAAAAAAAAATTTCAGGGTGCTCAACAAAACTGGAATAGGTGAAGTAATCAGAATTACACTCAGAAGCGGAGTAATCCAACACATGATGGTTCTTCGTCTATGAATTGGAGACAAGGTGGTAGTTCTCGTAATTTTAGTGGTAATAATTTGAGACACTTTCGCAAAGGCTATCCAAATAATAACTATTCGAACTTTCGAGGTAATCATTCTCGACGTCAAGATTATGACGATGGTGAATTTAGAAACCGGGATTCAACCGGAATGATGATTACAATAGGCAATATGATAACAATTACAGGGGAAATGATAGTCGAAATAATTACAGGGGAAATGATAATCGAGGCAGACCTAGGTTTAACAAAAAAAAAAGACCTTTCCAACAGGCAAACTCTGCACAACAAGAGTTTGATGGAGCCTGTAATACAGTAAATGATAGTGGTAACTCTAGGGCTATCACTGGTTGTGCTTTCGATTTTGAGAGAGCAACTGAATGCCCCCAATGCTTAACATTGTTCGACTCATCGACTGTATCTACTCTAAGTTGTGGTCACCCTCTTCCTGCTCTACCTGCTACAGTTGCGCATGATGGGAGAGGATCTCTCATCTTACATAAAGGTCTAATAAATGATAGGCTAGTCTCAGTACTCTTCGATTCGGGATGTACTACCGTCGGGTTTAGGGAGTCTCTGATAGATCCTTGCTGTGCCACTGGAAAAACAATCAAATGTGTTACATTTGGTGGTACTATGGAAAGTTATCCTACTGCTATTATTAGGATTGACACTCCCTTCTTCACAGGAGATGTCCATGCATGTCTTCTTCCTAATTCTATTGCGGATCTTATAATCGGTCGTATTCATGGGGTTAAGGAATGCACCCCGCAACAAATTTCTAGTTGGGAGGAAAAAACTTTCAAACGGTCAATGCAGTGGTGACAAGAGCTCAAGCTCTTAATCCCCCAACTTCATCGGATAATAGTAATGAAGTTGATAGCCAAGACGAGCACTTGGTGATTTCCCATGACTCGTTTGTTAAACGTCAAGAAGAGGATCCTTCTTTGAAGAAATTCTTCCTTCTTGCAAAGAAAGGGGATCCCAATCAAAATACTAATCACAAATCGTATATTACTATGAAGAATGGTATATTGGTACGGGTGGTACAACACTCGGACAAGTCTATGCACTCGCAAATTCTTGTGCCTAAGTGTATGAGAGCCTTAATTCTTCAGTGTGCTGGACACATGGGGTTTTCCAGAACTAAAACTAGAGTCCTTGCGTCCTTCTTTTGGCCATTCGTGAATAAAGACATCCGAATTTATTGCCGATCTTGCAAAATTTGTCAAGAGGTCAAGTCTAGAGGTCCGAGACATGCTGCTCCTATTCAAGCTGCAGATATTCCGATTCGGCCGTTTCAGAAAATGGCTATAGACATCATTGGTCCGTTCAAGATTAAGTCAGCCAGAGGACACCAATTTATCCTCACTTGCGTGGACATGTGCACGCGTTGGCCAGAGGCTATTCCTCTGAAGAGCATATCAATTGTCGATATCGCTGATGCTCTTTGGCTCATATTTTCTCGTCTGGGATTCCCCGGAGAAATACTGTCGGACCACGGCACTCAGTTAATTTCGGACGTTATGTCTCAGGTAATGGCTACGCTAGACATTAAAAGGTCTCTCAGTAGTATTTATCATCCAATGTCCAATGGATTGGTAGAACGTCTTAACAGGACACTAAAGAACTTACTTGGCAAGATAACGGAGGATCATCCGGAGGATTGGGACAGGGTTTTACCTGCAGTCCTCTTTGCCTATAGAGAAGTTCCCAACGAGCATACAGGGTTTTCTCCTTTCGAACTTGTCTTTGGTGCGCAACCGCGCGGTCCGATGTCCTTGTTACACGATTTGATAACTTCTGATAATATTGACGATGATACACAATCGTTATATGTCATTGCTCTTAGAGAAAAGATTATCGAATCGTGCAGGTTAGCAACTTCATCTTCCGAATTTGCGAAAGAAAAAGCTAGGCGATTTGCTAACAAGAAAAGACGCCTACGTCAACTTTGTCCTGGAGACAAAGCATATGTCTTACTTCCCTCAAGAGAGAATAGACTTCTCATTTCATGGAAAGGTCCATACACTATAGTCTCCAAAATTTCCGATGTCGACTATATCGTCAATGTGGATGGAAAGCATAAAACCTTCCATATAAATATGCTAACAGAGTTTATTGAACGTCCAGACTATTTGCAGCCTATTTTCCAGGCGATGGACGACTCTCCAGTCCAACATGGTCACATCTCATCCCTGTCCGTTATACAGGATGAGGAAACTATTTTTTCTGACGTTAACTTACCTCTTCCTGCGATTCCACTGAATTCAACGGAATCGTGGAGGGACGTTACAATCTCTTCGAACTTGTCTTTTGAGGAGCAACGTCAAGTATCCTCTACGCTACAATCATATCAGGATGTCCTTACCGACATTCCTGGACACACAGATGTCATAGAACATGATATCATACTTACTGATCGTAATCCGATCAGAGTAAGACCATACCCAATACCTATTCATTTTCAAGCACAAGTAGAGAAAGAATTGGATGAAATGATTCAACTGCAAATAATTGAACCATCCACTTCAGCTTATTCTTCGTCGATAGTTATTGTTCGAAAGAAAGACAATAACATACGTCTTTGCGTTGACTATCGCAAATTAAATCAAGTTACGAAGTTCGATGCTGAACCTATGCCATTATTAGATGATCTACTTATTAGACTTTCTAAAGCTAAATTCTTTACTAAACTAGACTTGTCGAAAGGTTATTGGCAAGTCCCACTGACGGAACACGCCAAACCTCTCACTGCTTTTTCGACACCTAGGGGTCTGTTTCAATGGAATTTTATGCCTTTCGGGCTTATGAACGCCCCAGCGACTTTCGTGCGCATGATGCGACGAATTCTATCAGATCGTGCAGATGTCATCGCATATTTAGACGACATCTGTCTTTTCAGCGATACTTGGAAAGAACACTATTTGGGTCTAAAGGAATTGCTATCTACTCTACGTGAGCATAGTCTGACTGCAAAACCCTCTAAAGCTTTTGTTGGGTTTAGTGAAATTTCCTTCCTAGGTCATCGAGTTGGTCATGGTCTGTTGAAGACAGAGGACCAAAACATTTCGAAGATATTAAATATCTCGGTTCCGAAGACAAAAAAGCAAGTGCGTAGTCTCTTGGGATTGATACAATTCTATGGAAGATTCATTGAGAATCTGTCCTCCATTATGGCACCACTTTCATCGTTATTGAAAAAAAGGTTCTCCTAATATGGTGCGTTGGTCCCAAGAATGCCAATCTTCATTGGATCAGGTTAAGAATTTGTTCTCATCTCATCCTATCTTAAGACTACCAACGATTGATAAGACTTTTGTTCTTCGTAGTGATGCCTCTTCCACTAGGATTGGAGCGGCACTAATGCAGGAATATTCAGGAACTCTGCATCCTGTAATGTATATTTCTAGGAAGATAAATGCGGCAGAAAGGAATTACTCGGTTTTAGACCGTGAATTGTTGGCTATGGTTTGGTCCATTCTTAAGCTACAAAGGTTTCTTCTGGGCGCGCATTTCTTTATGGAAACCGACCAAAAAGCTCTTACGGCTATGCAAAGTAAGGATTTGAAGAGCTCGAGATCTACTCGTTATGCTATTGCTCTTCAGCCTTTCCATTTCACGGTGCGAGCTATCCGTGGTTCGGATAATGTGATGGCGGACATATTGTCCAGATGCCCACATGATTCCAGTTAAATCTTGTGTCCTAGTTTTTCCTGATACACTTTCGGACTTAGGTCTGTCCTTAATATCCTAATATGTTGTAATACAAATGTATTTGGATGATGTTTAGATAATTTAACAAATTTCATTTTGTCCATCCATCAGTGATATGTTGCTAATATAGCATTGTAATTCATGACATTTGTATATTGCTATAATTATAGTATTTAGTAATGATTGATATATGATTGGTATTGCCAGCAACTTAGGTTTCTTTAATGGTACCCCCTTAGTTTGTTTGGCTTAAAGGAGATATTTTCTCCTATGTTGGGAGATGATTTGTATCCTCTTCAGATGCTTTGTTTATGCGTCTATTGTACCTGATATTAGGTTCATTTTTTCATGAGCACATAAGTGATACTTGTGCAATCTTGCTCATGGATACATTTAAAAAAAAAAATTTCTTTCTTCAATGAAACGTGTACAGTATTTCTTGGAAAAACCTTGAGATACGCAAGCTGATCAATGACCTAAATTTAATATTTAATTCATTCCATTTTATACACGGCGTAAATAAAAGACAGATGGACTAAAGGATAGCGAGAAGGGAGAGGCAGAAAGGCAGGGACACGTGCAACACTAAACCCGCGTCGCGCGATACACAATTGCTGCCATCACGCGTGTAAGGCCACATGCACTAACTTTATTTCAAATCGACAGTGATAAAATTCACTACCCTTCCCAGAGTTAGGTTTTAAAATCCTGAAAAACGCTTATTGGGAAAGATGACATTAGATGGGTTTACGTTTGAAAACATGACAGTACCCAGACACCACATGGGGACTGAAGTAAACAGGAGGTGGTAGAAAATGCACATTTTGAACGCAGCCACCTAGCTCCCTTAAATTCGTATATTTGGGTTCCTTAGGGTTTGCTGACAAAGAATATGTAAAACGTTACGCAAATAGTCTAGGAATTACCAAGTTATGGCCAAAATAAAATAGTGGGGGTGCCTGACAGCATGAAATCATTTCTGCTCATAAAATTTTTTTATAACGTGTTTGAAGAAACATTACGTTACGGAAATAGCCTACCATGTTAACTCCTATGTGATTGGAGCGCAACAAATGAAAGACTAAACACGATTGGTCGGACTATAAATACTATCTTGTGTTGTCAGGGGAAACGTGAGAAAGGGGTACTTTTTTGAAAAGATGTGTAGACGTGGTGTGATTGGGTAGAGCTGCGAATATACACAATTCAGAGCGTCTGTTCATTGCCACATCTTGTAATAAACCTACTAAGAAACAGTACGTTGAGCACCAGTGTATATTTTTTATAAAATAAAGCCTGGGACATCGGCAGATCGGAGTTGTGCTATATTCAGTGCCAGTCAACGAAACTGTTTATTATTATTTCCATGAATTGTGGTAAGCTTGAAATATTCAATATCTTTTAATGAAAATTGAATGTAAATTGATAATTTATGTCTGTATATATGTGTGGTTCAGTAGCGAACATGATGTAAAGCCTATAGTGCTCCAGCCTGAACAGAAGGTGTCGGAGGAAAGTAAAACTGCATGGAATGGCCAAACAGTACACTGACACCTAGATTATTAACTAAAAAGAAATAATGCTGGAATTGCAGAGGCGTAGTAACCATTAGGGAGGGAAATACTGGTATAAAGTATTTCAGATGAAGCTGACAGTTGGCCTAACGCTCTGAACTCAATGTTTGTGATGTATTGTGCTCAGTGTAGAAACAGAGTGTAAATTAGTTCTGACGTAGAAGGTACAACCTTCTTGTTTCAGGGACCGTGGTCTTAAAGTTATTGAGCAGCACCTGGTCAGAGCTTTGTTGAAGCCAGAGGTGGACAGCATACTCCTTGGTCCATATAGCAACCAGTGGGGTGGCTCCAGAACTCATTTAAATAAACGAGCAGAGGAGTCTTTTACTGCAGTCATCACGCAAGATAAGAGAGTGTGGCCATGGAGCTCAACATTATGTACCCCCATCTTAAAATGACATTATAAACTAAAATTAAGAGGGGAATTAAACTGTTTTAATACCAGGAACTGAGAACATCTCCAATACTAGTTCCCATAGAAACAAACTATTGAAGTCATGATGACAAATACCAACAGAGCTTGAACAAAACCAAACCAGTATTACCTCATGTTACCACTACACAACTGACACACATAGGATACCATTAATAATATATGTCACTATAATAATCATATTAATAAATTCTGTACATATAACTTGTAATTAAAATTGATTGTGATTCCTGGTTCCCTTTGTATTTGAATCAGGACACATATACATTCATGACAGCACTGAATACATATTGTTATTTGAAAAGTTATCAGTGACTCCTTTAAGATATCCTCTTAGAGTGTTATAAGTATGTGAGTGTCACAGTGTTGTCAAGTGTGGTGGAATAAATTAAATTGTTTATCTGTCTGTTGTTGTTATGACTTACACTTCATCATACACATACCCTAGACATATAACGTAGTCATCACACTATTCCAGAATAATTCTGACTGAGGTATACATATGTGGCAGTAAGTAAGGTTATCTATAATACACTACTCTTATTAGATATAGATACCTTCACAGCTGATCTCAGTCAGTACACTAAGTCCCCTATAAATATTTATAACATCCCACTTTACCACAGTAATATGTTGCTGTCATTTTTGACGGAGTCATCTGTCAAGTTATTTGCTTATGTTTTTATCATAAGAATAATTGTGTCTTTACCTGCGATGTCAGGTTGATTAGGGGTTGTCTTCCCTTGTTTATTCATTCATTGTGTTTGACCTTTAGGGTCAAAGGTAGACAGTTCGGGGGTATGCCCATGGGCAGGTTTTTTTAAGCGGGAGTTGAGTTAGACTTCCGGCAAGCCGGGAAGTGTCCTGGTTTCTGAAGGGACGAGAGTCCATTGTGTTTTTCGGGGAGAATCTTCGAAGTGACTGCACTGGCAGTTTTCCCCAGTGAATCTCTGTGCGTTGGAATGACAGCAGAGTTTCTTATATTGTTCTGTGGATTCGGTTACAGGTAATACCGACTTTTTCCATTACTATGCTTTCGGTAGCAGAACATGTTAGAAGATTGCCTAGTCTGTGAACTGCAGCTCACCGGTCCTCCATTTCAGAACTTATATTTTGTGCTCGAGGTAGCCATCCAAGACTATTAGTCTTTATATTGTCCAGAAATCCAGTGACGAAGATATATTGTGGGAACCGCAGATTGGCGGAATTTATGTCTACAATAAGCATTACTGCAGGGTTGATGGTAACCTGCTTATCAGAAGTACACAGCCGACGTCAGAACGAGGCCTGTGTTTTTCGGCTATTATACTACAGCCTGATAATGTGCAATTGGCGGGGAATGGCAAGTTGCACCTATGTGTCAAAGTGATTAAGGTATCTGACGCGTTTAGTCAGTAATCCCAGGGCGACGCCACGAACTGTCCTTATGGAAGAACATTGTATTGACCATGCACGAATATTCAAATGTTTACCAGCTTGCTGAATGCCTAATGTATACCTATCGATTTCCGGTCAGCATGACCTTGTTTACAATGACTGTTCCTGTTGATACCATGTGTGTTCTCGTCAATAAATGTTTTGAAACGTGTCTGCAGTGTCCAAGCATCCTTGACTACTGCATGTGAGTGTATGGGTTGCAGGGTCTACATACATACGAGCCTAAACACATTCGCGCCTTCATTCGCACCCACACTCAGTTCATCATCCGCTCGCACCACACACCTAACAACATGTATACTGTCTTGGGCCAGTGATCACCTCAACAAGAGAAAAAGTACAGTTACAGGGGGGGGGGGGGGGGGGGCCGCAAAAGGTTTCTGAGGAGGCCACCCTAACTTAACTTAAAGTACCGATTGTTAGAATCTTTTTTGTTTGCAGGTCTTATGCTGCTACTATACATTTTATGTAATTCAGAATGTTCTTTGCTACTTAGAAGCACGAATCAATTATTAGAAACTATTCTGTTTGCAGGCCTTATGCTACTATTAGTCATTTTATGTCCTTTCGTTTGTTATTAGATAATTATGTCTCCATAGACTTAATCGTTTTTGTTAGTTACTACAAATACTTTGTCTTTATATGATACAGTTTAGATTAATAAACAGTACCGATGGTAAAGTACCTTTTTTACTAGCTAACGGGGGGGGGGGGGGAGGGTGTCGTCACAGAGGTAAATGAGGCTTAGAAGGGGGCTATGAGCGAAAAAGGTTGAAAGCCCTTCTCTACAGTATTATCTCGGGAGCCGCGGTAGCATAGCGGTTAGTGCACTGGCTTCCTAGCTCAGTGGTCTATGGTTCGATCCCCAGATGAGGTGGGATTTTTTTTAGGCCACAAACGGCTCCTGGGTCGACCCAGCCCCAACTGGGTACCAGAGCAACTCTGGGAAGGTTAAGGCGGCCGGCGTGATGTTGACCACGTCACCCCAAGTGTGCCGATGGTCAAGAAAATATGGGCCTAACACCATATTCCCAATATGTCTCAATGGGCGTGTAACGGGATCCTTTACCTTTACCTTACAGTATTATCTCGCAGACACTTTCCACAACAAGATTCTTATATCATAAAATATCCTATTCCCAGTTGTAATATGAGCAGTTTCGTACCGCTATTTAAAACTCTCTAGTTTCTGGACATATTCTTGTTGTAGCTTTGAACAACCTATGTGCTTGTCTTCCTGTTAAGCTATTTGATCCAAAAATACGGTCCATTCTTCTATTATTATTCTGTTAAGTACAATTTCTATCTCTGTTCTGCCCAGATGTACTCTGACAAGAGTAATCTTGTGAGAAGGTAGATACCTTTAAAGATCCACATTAGATACTCTAGGTTTTGGCCATTGCTGGACCGTCACTGCAGAGCAAAGGGGATGTAATCCCGTGATAGAAGGAAGTGATTTCTTTGATTAGAAGCATCTATAATTTTCTAGTCTTCAACTATCTCTAAAATGTAATTCGTTCATGTCTAAATAGCACCACATTCCGGGAGTATTCTCTCGCAACAAGTGTTTCACAGCCGCAGAGATTTAATCATCGCAGAGTGTTTATCTTCACCGCGCAATACAATTTTTAAGAAAATGCAACATCTGCAAGGAAGTGTTAGGTTTAGAAAGAGAAAGAAAGAGCATTGTCTTATAAATCAAAGAAACACATTAGAGATTACATCTTATTTAACGATTCATACTCAGGTTGCCTCAAAAACAGTAATGAAGATTCATTTGAAAAGTTTACTGTCTTTCTGATCAAACAGCTTTACATTAAGTGTTGAACTCGGATACTTCGTATTAAGTACATGGCGTTAGTTTAACAAACAAGAATCTAAGGTTAAACTAATTGTTGTTACGTGGAAAATTACGAAATTTCATATTGTGTTTTCATTAGCGATTTTCGGTTAACATATTTCTTATTAGAGTTCACAGCATTTGAGTTTTTCGCTACAGTCGGAAACCCACTATTCAAAACAGGATCCAAGATTTGTAACCAATGCAAATTAGGTTAACGTCTTTACCATAGTGGAGGGTTTCTAAACCTGTGGTCCGTGGACCCTCGGGTCTATGAATGGATTCATTAAGGACATCTAGTGAGCGGAAAGGAGTGGTCTTGATTTCGAACTTGATAGGAGTGGACAGAATGCACCAAGGAATTCTTATTCTTTTACTATTGGTGGCATAGTAAGTCTGTGCTTGCTTTTCTACGCATAACTACTCGGACAGTTCAGAAAATCGTGAATGAATATTAAAAAAACAACAACAAACAAAAATAGAGACTGGTCACAATCTTTTTCTTTCCTTAGTTTAATTGAGCGATGTATATACCGTAGTTATTCGTAGGTGACTCTAGACAACTGTTATAATTAGAAATAACAGTCACCAAGTGCGCTGTATAGTTAGTTATTCGTACGGGACTCTAGAAACCTGTTATAACTAGAAATAAGAGTCACTCAGAGCGATGTAGAGGTTTTCGTATGTGACTCTAGAGTCTAGACAACTGTTATAATTAGAAATAACAGTCACCTAGTGCGCTGTATAGTTATTCGTAGGTGACTCTAGACATATGTTATAACTAGAAATAACAGTCACCTAGAGCGCTGTAGGGAACCGCGGTAGCATAGTGGTTAGTGCACTGGCTTCCTAGCTCAGTGGTCTATGGTTCGATCCCCAGATGAGGTGGGATTTTGTTAGGCCGCAAACGGCTCCTGGGTCGACCCAGCCCTAAATGGGTACCAGAGTAACTCTGTGAAGGTTAAGGCGGCCGGCGTGATGCTGACCACCCCTAGTGTGCCGACCGTCGAGAAAATATGGGCCTAACACCATTTTCACAATATGCCTCAATAGGGCGTGTAATGGGATCCTTTAGAGCACTGTATATTTATTCGTAAGTGACTCTAGACATCTGTTATAACTAGAAATAATAGTCACACAGAGCGCTGTATAGTTAGTTATTCGTAGAGGACTCTAGACATCTGTTATAACTAGAAATAACAATCACACATAGCGCTGTATAGTAGTTATTCGTAGAAGACTCTAGACATCTGTTGTAACTAGAAAAAACAGTCACCCAGATACTGGCTAAAACATCGTCGCCACCGAAATACTGATATTATTAATATACCAGACCTCCAAAACCTCACTGCCCTGTAATGCAACATTTTAAACAGCTAAATCATAAAACTATCACATTTCACGCAACCTTATCAGAGAGGTTAAGAAAAGGTTACTGATATCTTCTATCACTGCTTTAGCGGGTTAACTCTACGTATCTGTTACTGTAGTTTTGGGTCATCCCTTCTATTACAGGCCACACAGGCCATCACTTCTGTTGCATGACTCTTTTGGCTGCCACTTCTGTTGGTGTATGTGTGGGGGTTGTATGAAAGAGATAGTGCTATTGTCTGGCACAACTGACAAGGTTGACGTCAGCAATGTCGGGCTTACTGTTAGTGGCCGACAGGTGTGTAAACATAATGGGCGAATGTCGTGAGTTCTTTAAATTCGTACGTCTCTGATGTCACCCACACAACAGTAACGTTAGGTCAGGAAATAGACCAACGGATAATGAGAATTAAGTTTTCAACTATTACACAGTTTATTAATACGACAGCAACATCGACATCATGGACAGCAAATCACAAGTTAGAACAGCAGGTATAATCCATGGCAAATAGGTTGCAGAAAACAACAACTCATCATAAATTGTGAAAGTACATATAATCCATCAGAAATTGGTTGCATTAACAGCAATTCATTATAAATGGTAATGGCCGGTATAATCCATGGCATTAATAATATATTGAATCTCTTCCCTTCAGAAAACACTCTGGACACACTAGCGAGACTATCAAAACCCGTCTCTAAGCTCTGCCAGATACCTAATGACCGAGATTATTGTTTCTCAATACAACTCAGTACATCTTCACTCAAGCGCGAACTAACAGCTTGAGATGTGAGCTCAGCTCACCCGTATCTCTCCCCCAACTACTCAGAACATTTGAACACTTTCTTTATGATTAATAAAAACGAACACATACTCAGTTGAGCTATGTTCAAGCACCCAAATAAAAAATCATCTCATAACTTTAAACGTGCTTACTAGCGTGTCTATAAAAAATCAGACCCGTACTTAAAAATCCCAAACACTTAACTCCCACTCAAAAACATGACTTAACAATCCAAAGGGCCGTATGGTGCGCCACGATGTGGTAGATTATTCTCCCAAGAGCCGTCAAATACGCCCGTTTGGTTGTAGTCAATTTCATCATGTCCGCACTTTCCACGATAAAACAAAAGCGGTAGTTGCTTCTTTTGAGCACCTTGCAAAGCACAGATACACCACTGCAGTTGGCCCCCTTGCAATAAGCCTGCACCCACCAAGAAGTCACGTGTGCTTGTAGCGGTAGTTTATAGAGCAATTTGTTTCATATGATGCGGTTGCCATCCTCATGCACAGCCTCATATCAGCTGCCTTGTACGACATGCCTTCGGGCGCAGAAGTCCTGTTCTAACGACCCTCGGGAACCGCACGGGGCTTTTGTGTGTTTACTACGAGACATGTTATCATCAACATCTCGTATGTCTACAGCCTGTTTAAAACATTGGCTGTAGAAAACAATGGCATGCACTGTTTCTACCTCTCTTTCCCTGGGGATTCCAGAATAAGGACTACCTTGTAATGCTACTAACAGGCTTTCTCAGTGTGTATCATGTCCATCTCATGCGCCTTCCTCTCCCTTTCGAAGTTCTCTGCGCTCTGTCACCAGCCTCCTTAATGCCCTATATATCACTCATCAAATATTAGCTAATATTCAGTTTTATAATACCCCATATATTAACACTTATAGTATTATATATGGGTCGTTTCATAAGTAAGTGAATGTCCTTCTGGTTTATAAAACAGTTTACATTCTAAAATCAGCCTAGTGTGTTAAAGGCAAAAAAAAAAAAAAAAAACTGTATACAATTTAACAGTCCAGCATATCAATTCTTGAGCTTCAAGAGGTTAATAGAGGACCTTCTTTTGTCTTAGATGGCCAAGTAAAATTTAATTGTTGTTTGTTTTTTTTGTCGGCCAAAGAACACACGGAACAGAAATCTGACGATAGCCATGAAGAGGATGAAGAAAACATGCACATACCCTGAGCTAATGGTACTGGGCAGGTCGGACTTAGAACAAGTTAGAACAAGTTTGATGAAGAAAACATGAACATACCTTGAGCTAATGGTACTGGGCAGGTCGGACTTAGAACAAGTTTGATAAAGAAAACATGCACATACCCTGAGCTAATGGTACGAGGCAGGTCGGACTTAGAACAAGTTTGATAAAGAAAACATGCACATACCCTGAGCTAATGGTACGAGGCAGGTCGGACTTAGAACAAGTTTGATGAAGAAAATATACATATACCTTGAGCTAATGGTACTGGGCAGGTCGGACTTAGAACAAATTTGATGAAGAAGACAGACATACCTTGAGCTAATGGTACTGGGCAGGTCGGACTTAGAACAAGTTTGATGAAGAAGACAGACATACCTTGAGCTAATGGTACTGGGCAGGTCGGACTTAGAACAAATTTGATGAAGAAGACAGACATACCTTGAGCTAATGGTACGGGACAGGCCGGACTTAGAACAAGTTTGATGAAGAAAACATGAACATACCTTGAGCTAATGGTACTGGGCAGGTCGGACTTAGAACAAGTTTGATGAAGAAGACAGACATACCTTGAGCTAATGGTACTGGGCAGGTCGGACTTAGAACAAGTTTGATGAAGAAGACAGACATACCTTGAGCTAATTATGGGCTCGGGACTTACTTAGAACATATGTTGATGAAGAAGACAGACATCCTTGAGAGACTGGTAGGTCGGACTTAGAACAAATTTGATGAAGAAGACTACATTACCTCTAATGGTACGGACAGGCCGGACTTAGAACAAGTTTTTGATGAAGAAAACATGCTAGAGTAATGGTGTGGATTTAGAACAAGTTTGATGAAGAAGACAGACATACCTTGAGCTAATGGTACTGGGCAGGTGGGACTTAGAACAAGTTTGATGAAGAAGACAGACATACCTTGAGCTAATGGTACTGGGCAGGTCGGACTTAGAACAAGTGTGATGAAGAAGACAGACTGTTACGTGCAGTCTTTGATATCTTACAATATTATACATTGGTATTCTTGTTATCTTCGCAAATATTTTGAAAGCAAAATAGTGCTTAAGGGAAAGTCATTATTGAGTTACTTCCCTTGAAAGTTGTGCCGTCTTTTCGATCAAACTCCGCGGATAAATCCATTTTACTGCGATTTATTCGTTGTTTGGGTAATAATAGATTGTTCTTGCTTCAGAATATCTATGGCCTGAATTTATGTGTATTGTTTGTCTGAGTAGGACGAGTCTGTCTTATATCTGTATATCTTTACATATCTAAGTCGAACTATATGTTCTGTTGTCTCTAGAGAGGTCAAAGGCTATTCGGCGGATGTGTCGCTAGAGTGTGGTGTGATTTGGCTTCGTCCAAGGAATGTGTTTTTCCATGTCAGTTTCATATTTGTGGGGAAGGTGATAGTCGTATATCGTGTATGCTTTACCCCAGTGTTTTTCGTATTGCCAAAGTTTCATATTTCTTATACCAAGGTAATCAAAGATACTCTTATGAACTCTCGATCGAAGCCACCATTTTCGATAAGAGAATGTCTAAGAGAATATATTTGACTCGATGAAAACGACTTCGATTCCTAGCAGCACTATATTCTGTAGAATGCAGTCAATTGTTCATGATCAAATCTACAGAGCAATGAAATGTTTTATGAATGACTAACTTTAGGACAGATTCATTATCTGTATCCAAACGTGAGTGACAGCTCACGAGTGAAGCCATCTTGGAACCAAAACATGTAGTGACTTTCAAGAAGAGAAAAGGGATGCCCGTATTATCGCTTGATCAGTCCAGAGATCACTGCTACACATGAGAACCCATTGCTAGCGGTTCAATATTATTATATGGAAAAATATGTGCTGAACATTATGTTGAAGAATCGTCGCTAGACGAGATTAGGTTTAGAAGCCATCTGAAATATTGTTTATAAGCTGACGTGCTCAGTCAGTGAAGTCAGATGATATATATGTATGGGCGATACTGAGTGCTTGGCTACTGACAGTCCATTATACACTTATTCTACATGAGTGCCCATGTAACATTGCAAGACCATTTATCCACTGTACTATGATGTATTATGGCAACCTGTGATTTGTCACTATCTGTGCTGTCGAGTGTGTACGTCCAATTAAACTTTAGAAAAGGTACACAGTCGTTGGTGTCGATGACTTCCAGCCATACATGAGTGTGAGAAAAGAACATTTTTTGTCAACACCACGAACCTTTATCATCATTCGCACATTATACACTCAATCCATGTCTACACACACCACTGCGTAGGTCAAGTTGACATTCCATACACTACAGTGGAGCAAACAACACCATAGAGATCTTATCAACTGATGATGATGATGATGTCTGCTTCCATCCACTTATATCTATCTTTTGGTGGATATCATTAACGGGAATAAAAATCCAACCTTATCAACTTTATCAACTGGTGGACCAGCTTTCTGGGTTTGACCTCGCAGAAGTTCAGAAGTCAACAGATTACCGATACCAGACCGTTTCCTGTGGCTGATACGACACACTTGCAGTATTGGTTTGCTCTTTGTCAACACTTCGTCACGTGACCTGTCAGGTGAATGCAGTATGTAGGTCAGCGTTGTTGACATTTTTTACATTAGACATTATAGAGTTTCACAGAACAGTTGGATCAATTCTTGTCAATGTTAACAGGAAGACAGTATGAGTGAACTAAGAAGTCCTATTTTCATCGATGGATCTTCTTGTTTTCCATATATGAACTTTAATATTTAAGGCCAGAATGTTTAATTGAATAAAGTGGCAGTTTGTTTATTTTCATAAAAATAACTTTGCCATTACTGTAAAAACTGAGCCTATTTTGCAACACATACTATCATACACATAATTTATATATATTTATGTTTACATGTTATTTGTTTGTATAGTATGTTAGTTTCTATGTCAGCGGGTTGTGTTTAAGGTTGGGCGGCGTCCTCACAACAGAATATCCCACGTCATAGAGGGTCCGTTGTGGGCGTTTTCTATAGGTGCAATTTTCTTGATTGAAAATTTGCTGCGACAACTGTTGCTTTTGTGTTAGCTGTGAAGTCTGTAATTATTGTTATTTTTGTAATATTTCTTTGTTCTTTAGTTTTGTTTTGATTTGTTTGTAATTTGTTGGTCTAACCTTTTCTATCTTTCAGTTCTATTCACAATTTATATTCATATATTGTGACGTTGTTGCGTGCATATTTTTGACGCACATATTACAAAAAAATCGATATGGTTATTTAATATGGGAAAAATATAGTCATGCATCCATCTGTGTATGAAAATGCTGTTTATTGTAAAAGCGAGATAATCCATGTTTGATTCACACTTTTGATTATAGGAGTAATCGGTCTGGATATCGATCCAGCGCAAGAATAGTACGCTTGCGTTTGTACTTAATTTTAGGGCCAGAAAATATATTAATTTGCTTATTGTGTTTATGGCCTGAATTCATATGTATTACATATTATTAGTACAAGTAGAATCAGTCCTATATTGTATATTTTGGATGGGTATGAGGGACTAGATTCTTGTTAGCGGAAGTATGAGTTGTCTTAACAAGTCGTGATGAGTTCCGATGTACTGCTAAGAATGGCGGGGTACGTTTTTCAAGAGCTGATCCCTTCGTCAAGAAAAAATGTCTTACGAAGTGGTTTTTTCTTCTGGAGGAGATAGTGTCTCTACGATAGTTTGTGTTAGAGACTCTCCTTATGTCAGTATATAGATGATTCGGACTCCAGGTAAACCCAGCTCGTATTTTTGATGATCTCTCGTCGGTTAGGCCTAGCTTGACTTTTGGGTGCTTCGATATGCTAGTGTCGTGTTTTGTATCGACGAAGATGACAGATTTTCCTGCAGCGGTTATGGCTACGTGAACTAACCTGATCACCGTAGTGCTGCATGGAACCATTCATGAAATCCTTTATATATCCATTGTAAATTAACTTTGGCTGATATTCTTCCTATGAATGAGTGAACGACAACTCAGGAAGGTAGCCATGTTGGATTTCGGTCATCGTCTGTTTTGATCACTGCCAAGAGAACAGATCATCTTATTATCGGACAGTGACAGAGAGATCTCAATCCTGCTAGAAACCCCCTTTTCGTGGTTTCATAAGATGATGTATCATGACATTGAACTTTGATGTACTACCCATTATTTCTGCATGTGTCATGACTTCAGATCTGCTATGTATACCTACAAATTGTTATGTCAACAAAGCCTGATGTACTCGTATGTCCCAGTGTGTACGTCTGAATAAATTGAGTAAACTAAGATTCCAGCAGTCTGCATTGGTGCCTTGTAGACACATGTGTATGAGTGATTATATTGGTCAGCACACGAACAGTACACCATTCGCGGTAATCACACTCTACACTACTACTTCATACATACACCATCCTGCGTCGGCTGAAGTGACCAAGTTTAGGGCCTGCTTCCCCTGGAGCCTTTGCCTTCCCTAACTCAGGACTAGGGTGAGTTACCCATTTACAGCTGGGTAGACTGGAGCATGCCTGATCTCAACAACACACCACTCTTCCTTACAGAGCAGACAGACTGATACTTTACAGTGGTGTACTACAGGTGTAGTAAGAAATAACGTCTTTACAGACGTCATTTGTGTTGTTATTCTTTGCAGATTCAGTGATTATTTTCATTGATTTCCCTATTTGATTTATTTTGATTTCTGCAAACGTTCTTGTATTGTCAGTCCTATTTGTACTTTATGTATTCTGTTGGTTGACATATGTTTTATATAGGTATATTTCATAAGACACAATTGCCTGTGCACTGCACTTGGATTATGGTATAAACCAGTACCTGATTATTATTACTATTATACAAGACCTTATTTAAGGCTTGTGACCCACAGATATTGGGATAGTATACTGATTAATCAAGTCATTGAGAACTTGTGGTATTATTATTGGTTCAGGTGATTAGTATTATTGTTAGACATCATGTCTACTTTAGATTACTTCATTACACAAGGGAAAGCCCTTGATAAGACTGGTCAACAATTAGAACAATGGGCTGTTGCTCAATATGACAAAGCATTAGCTGCAGAAGAGAGAAGAGCTATGGCAGAAGAGAAAAGAGTAGCTGCAGAAGAAAGAAAAGCTATGGCGGAAGAGAAAAGATTAGAAAGAGAAGCTGAGGCTGCTGCTGAACAAAAGAAATTGCAGATGCAGGTGGAGGAAAGGAGATTTGAAGCTGAACAAAAAAAAAAAATTGGAAAGAGAAGCTGCGCTGAACAAAAAAGATTAGACAGTGAAGCTGAACAAAAAAGATTAGACAGGGAAGCTGAACAAAAAAGATTAGACAGGGAAGCTGAACAAAAAAGATTAGACAGAGAGGCTGAAGAAAAAAAAGCAATAAGAGAACATGAATTTGAGTTAGAGAAATTGAGATTGACATGTATGAGTAATGTTAATCAGGCATCTAGTGGTAATGGTAAACCTTCTACTTACAAGGTTAAGGTTCCACCGTTCAATCAGTCCAGTGACGATATTACATTCTGGCTGGATAGATTTGAACGTTCTTGTCGTACACATAATGTGGATAAATCACAATACGCTAATCAATTATCAGAAAACTTGAAAGGTGAATCTTTGACTAGATTATGCCTTGTAGGAGAAGCAGATAAGGATAATTATGATGTCATTAGGGCGGCTTTGATAAAAAAAAATATCAGCTAAGTGAGGAAGGCTATCGCCTTTTATTTAAAACGATGGTACCTGAGACGGGTGTAGAATTCTCAGAATTCACTGCAAAGGCACGTCTCACAGTTGATCGTTGGATTGAGCTTTCCAAAACAGAAAAAACGTATGAAGGACTTATGGATTTGTTGCTCAGAGATAAGATTATGTCATGTGTGAACAAACCTTTCCTTGAATTTATACATGAGCGTAAACCCAAATCTCTAAAAGAAATGGAAGAATATTGTTCCCAATATGTCACTGCACACCCCGACGTGACTTTTGGCAACACTAAGATTAAGGAGAGTATGCCAGTTGCTTCAGCAACACCATACAATCCCAATTATTCACACAGATTTCAGGGACCTCAAAACAGATTTGATAAAAAAGGTAACCATAATAGTTATCAAAACCAAGGTAACCAATCATTTCAGGGTTCTTCTTCAAAGAACTGGAGACGACCTGATAGCTCTCGACACAGGGGTGGTCATAATTATAGGAATTTCCGTAGAGGAAGTAATTATAGAAACTATCAGGGTTATCCGTCTTGGAGTCAACAAGATCATAATTACAGAGATACTCATTATAATGAATATGATAATGGTAACCAAGGGAACTATGACTCAAACCCAAATAGGGGTTACAATAGAGGTAACAATAACTACAGAGGTGATAATAACCGAGGTAGATCTCAAAACAAAAGACATAAAACCACATTTTCAGGCAAACTCTGCACAACAAGAGTCCCATGAAGCCTATAAACAGAGTAAAGATAATAATGATGCTAGTAATATGGCATGTGCCGCTTTTGATTTTGGGAGAGCATCTCAGTGCCCCCAATGCAAAACGTTATTTGAGCCAACCACAGTGTCTACTTTAAGCTGTGGCCATCCTCTTCCTGCTCTTCCAGCATCAGTCGCGCATGATGGAAGAGGTTCTCTTGTCTTACATAAGGGTTTAGTGAATAACAATCCAGTCTCTGTGCTATTTGATTCTGGATGCACCACAATTGGTGTTAGGCAGTCACTCGTAGATCCTTCCCGTGCCACTGGACAAGTAGTCAAATGTGTAACATTTGGCGGCACATTAGAGAAATACTCTACTGCTATCATTAGGATTGCTACTCCTTTCTTTACAGGAGATGTACACGCATGTCTTCTTCCGAATCCGATCGCTGACCTCATCATCGGTCGCATTCATGGAGTCAAGGAATGCACTCCGCAACAAATTTCCACGTGGGAAAGGCAAAACATGCAGATTGCTAACGCTGTAGTCATTAGAGCTCAGGCTCTTAATATGCCTCAAACTTCATCTATTGAAGATAATGAAGTGCATAACCAAGATAATCCCTTGGTAATTTCTCGTGACTCGTTTATAAAACAGCAAGAAGATGATCCCACTCTGAAGAAATTCTTCATTCTTGCAACTAAAGGTGATCCGAATAAAGACACAAGTCGTAAATCGTGGATTACAAAGAAGAATGGCGTACTTGTACGTATGGTTCAAGACTCCATTACGTCAAGTCATTCTCAAGTCCTGGTTCCCAAGAATTTGAGAGTTAAAATTTTGCAGCACGCTCACGACTCTCAGTGTGCTGGACACATGGGTTTTTCCCGTACTAAGTCAAGAGTCCTTGCGGCTTTCTTTTGGCCATTGGTAAACAAGGACATACGTATTTATTGTCGATCTTGTAAAGTATGTCAGGAAGTTAAATCCAAAGGTCCACGGCATGCTGCACCCATTCAGGCGGCGGACATTCCTATTCGGCCGTTTCAAAAAATGGCCATAGACATTATTGGTCCATTTAAGATCAAGTCTGCCAGAGGACATCAGTTTATCTTGACGTGTGTTGATATGTGCACACGTTGGCCAGAGGCTATTCCTCTGAAGAGCATTACTACTGCTGATATTGCAGATGCTCTTTGGCTTATATTTTCTCGTCTGGGGTTCCCCGGAGAGATATTGTCAGACCATCGCACCCAACTAATATCAGATACCATGTCTCAAGTAATGTCTACTCTGCAGATAGATAGATCTTTAAGTAGTATCTACCATCCAATGTCTAATGGTATGGTCGAACGCCTTAATAGAACACTTAAAAACTTACTGGGGAAGATAACTGAGGATCATCCTCAAGACTGGGACAGAGTTTTACCTGCGGCCCTCTTCGCTTACAGAGAGGTACCCAATGAACATACGGGATTTTCTCCCTTTGAACTCGTCTTTGGCGCGCGTCCGCGTGGCCCTATGTCGTTGCTTCACGATCTCATAACATCTGACAATATTGACGATGACACAAAGTCATCCTACGAATATGTCATCGCGTTGAGACAAAAAATTATCGAAGCATGCAAATTAGCAACTTCTTCTTCTGAATTTGCGAAACAGAAGGCAAGGCAATTTGCCAATAAGAAGAGATGCTTACGACAACTTTGTCCTGGTGACAAAGCATTTGTATTACTACCTTGTAGGGAAAACAGATTACTTATTTCTTGGAAAGGTCCGTACGATATAATATCGAAAATTTCCGATGTCGACTATATTGTCGATATTGATGGGAAGCATAAAACCTTCCACATCAATATGCTTACTGAATTCCATGAACGTCCGGATTATTTGCAACCCATTTTCCAAGCAACGGACAATTCTCCAGTACAACATGGTCATTACTCATCACTGTCCGTGATACAGGATGAGGAAACAAGTTTTTCAGATGTAAATCTTCCTCTTCCAATGATCCCACTTCATTCCAGTGAATCATGGAAGAACGTTACTGTCTCTCCTGATTTGTCTCTAGGAGAACAGCGACAAGTTTCAACTATGTTGCAAACATTTCAGGATGTACTCACTGACATCCCTGGACAAACGAATGTCATTCAGCATGACATTGTTCTAACTGACCATACTCCTATTAGGGTTAGACCTTATCCTATACCTATACATTTTCAAGCACAGGTCGAGAAAGAGTTGGATGAGATGATAGATTTGAAAATAATCGAACCATCCACCTCTGCATATTCTTCGCCGATGGTTATTGTGCGTAAAAAAAAGACAATAACATACGTCTTTGCGTTGACTATCGAAAATTGAATCAAGTAACGAAGTTCGATGCCGAACCTATGCCTTTACTGGAAGAGCTACTTACTCGACTCTCCAAATCTCATTTTTTCACTAAACTTGATTTGTCTAAAGGATATTGGCAAGTTCCTTTATCTGAACGCGCCAAACCTCTCACGGCTTTTTCAACACCTAGAGGTTTGTTCCAATGGAATTTTATGCCTTTCGGTCTTATGAACGCACCAGCTACATTCGTACGCATGATGCGCCGAATCCTATCTTATCGGTCAGATGTCATTGCATATCTAGACGACATCTGTCTTTTCAGCGATACTTGGGAAGATCACTATTCAGGGTTAGATGAATTGCTGTCTACTTTGCGTGAGCACAACCTGACAGCGAAACCCTCTAAAGCCTATATTGGTTTTAGCGAAATTTCTTTCCTAGGCCACCGAGTTGGTCATGGTTTCCTAAAGACAGAGGACCATAATACTAGTAAGATACTTAACATCTCAATCCCTAAGACTAAAAAAAACAGGTGAGAAGTCTGTTAGGTCTTATTCAATTTTATGGCAGATTCATTCAGAATCTATCCTCTTTCATGGCACCTCTCTCAACACTTCTAAAGAAAGGTTCGCCTAATGTGGTCCACTGGTCTCAGGAATGCCAATGCTCTCTGGATAAGATTAAAACACTGTTTTCAACACCACCTATTTTAGTGCTACCTACTAAAGATAAGACATTCGTTCTTCGTAGTGACGCTTCATCCACTGGGATTGGAGCGGCACTAATGCAAGAGTACTCTGGAACTCTGCATCCTGTAATGTATATTTCCAGAAAACTTAATGCGGCAGAAAGGAATTATTCGGTTTTAGACCGTGAGCTATTAGCTATGGTTTGGTCGATCCTCAAACTACAGAGATTCCTTCTAGGCGCACATTTCATAGTAGAAACCGACCAAAAAGCTCTTACTGCTATACAGAGTAAGAATTTGAAGAGCTCGAGGTCTACTCGATATGCAATTGCTCTTCAACCTTTTCATTTCTCTGTGCGAGCTATTCGTGGATCAGATAATGTGATGGCAGACATTCTGTCAAGATGCCCACATGATTCCACATAACTATTAGGGCTTAGACTTCTTGATATGTCTAGTTCTATAGTAGTTCCTTTTCTATATCATGATAGATACACATTTGTAATTTAATAATATAATGATTGTATCACTACATAGCGGTTCATTGATGTTTATTCACCGCTGTGCTTTGATGATTTTTTCTTCATAAATCATAAATTTAAGATATCTAATACGAAATGATGATATGAATTTTTTTAGGCATTGTGTAATTGCCAGAATTGTATTATACTTTGATGACACCTTCCTGGAAAAATATACTTGTAGAGAAATAATTTCTCTCAGTTTATGAGACACATTCTCACCAGTCGCTCCATAAGTCGACTTAGCCTCATATTAGGCGTTATAGGTATTCCTGATATTTTCATCTGCGCATTATTCATGCGTTGTGAGCCTATTGTACGTTGCTCCTAGATGTATTTCAAAAAGAAAAAAAAATGTTCCATTTTTTTTTCCGGGAGGTGTGGTAAGACTGTTACGTGCAGTCTTTGATATCTTACAATATTATACATTGGTATTCTTGTTATCTTCGCAAATATTTTGAAAGCAAAATAGTGCTTAAGGGAAAGTCATTATTGAGTTACTTCCCTTGAAAGTTGTGCCGTCTTTTCGATCAAACTCCGCGGATAAATCCATTTTACTGCGATTTATTCGTTGTTTGGGTAATAATAGATTGTTCTTGCTTCAGAATATCTATGGCCTGAATTTATGTGTATTGTTTGTCTGAGTAGGACGAGTCTGTCTTATATCTGTATATCTTTACATATCTAAGTCGAACTATATGTTCTGTTGTCTCTAGAGAGGTCGAAGGCTATTCGGCGGATGTGTCGCTAGAGTGTGGTGTGATTTGGCTTCGTCCTGATAAGGACTGTGTTTTTCCATGTCGGCCTGTCGCCGGGGAAAAAGTGATCTCAGTATTTGTGGGGAAGGTGATAGTCGTCTAAACCTATCGTGTATGCTTTACCCCAGTGTTTATTCGTATTGCCAAGGAATGGCAGTTTCATATTTCCTATACCAAGGTAATCAAAGATACTCTTATGAACTCTCGATCGAAGCCACCATTTTCGATAAGAGAATATATTTGACTCGATGAAAACGACTTCGATTCCTAGCAGCACTATATTCTGTAGAATGCAGTCAATTGTTCATGATCAAATCTACAGAGCAATGAAATGTTTTATGAATGACTAACTTTAGGACAGATTCATTATCTGTATCCAAACGTGAGTGACAGCTCACGAGTGAAGCCATCTTGGAACCAAAACATGTAGTGACTTTCAAGAAGAGAAAAGGGATGCCCGTATTATCGCTTGATCAGTCCAGAGATCACTGCTACACATGAGAACCCATTGCTAGCGGTTCAATATTATTATATGGAAAAATATGTGCTGAACATTATGTTGAAGAATCGTCGCTAGACGAGATTAGGTTTAGAAGCCATCTGAAATATTGTTTATAAGCTGACGTGCTCAGTCAGTGAAGTCAGATGATATATATGTATGGGCGATACTGAGTGCTTGGCTACTGACAGTCCATTATACACTTATTCTACATGAGTGCCCATGTAACATTGCAAGACCATTTATCCACTGTACTATGATGTATTATGGCAACCTGTGATTTGTCACTATCTGTGCTGTCGAGTGTGTACGTCCAATTAAACTTTAGAAAAGGTACACAGTCGTTGGTGTCGATGACTTCCAGCCATACATGAGTGTGAGAAAAGAACATTTTTTGTCAACACCACGAACCTTTATCATCATTCGCACATTATACACTCAATCCATGTCTACACACCACTGCGTAGGTCAAGTTGACATTCCATACACTACAGTGGAGCAAACAACACCATAGAGATCTTATCAACTGATGATGATGATGATGTCTGCTTCCATCCACTTATATCTATCTTTTGGTGGATATCATTAACGGGAATAAAAATCCAACCTTATCAACTTTATCACAGACATACCTTGAGCTAATGGTACTGGGTAGGTCGGACTTAGAACAAGTTTGATGAAGAAGACAGACATACCTTGAGCTAATGGTACGGGACAGGTCGGACTTAGAACAAGTTTGATGAAGAAGACAGACATACCTTGAGCTAATGGTACGGGACAGGCCGGACTTAGAACAAGTTTGATGAAGAAGACAGACATACCTTGAGCTAATGGTACGGGACAGGCCGGACTTAGAACAAGTTTGATGAAGAAGACAGACATACCTTGAGCTAATGGTACGGGACAGGTCGGACTTAGAACAAGTTTGATGAAGGCTGATGCTCCTTTGGGAGTTTAAAGGTAACGATAATAATGAAAATGGCAAAAATTTCTTCCGTAAAACCACAGCTCTCTACTTTCTTGGATCTTCCCCTTTGTTTATTGATAATTATGATTGCCCCCCCCCCCCTCTTTTTCCAGTCAGCTATGATTATGTCTGCGTGATTTCCCCCTATTATATAATTATGTTTGTTTTTTGTACCTCCTAGTTAATTATGTTTATCGCCCAAATTTCTTCTTGTTTCCAGTTACCGTTATTTATTTTTTAAGCTTGCACGTGCCACTTGCCGCTCAAGTGGGACTGGTGATAAGAAACAGACAAGAGCAGTGCAACACACACGAGGTAGCAAGAAGACGCTGACGTTGAATATGGCACACAATGAGGGAACCTCTTGATCTTACAAGATGGTTCTAGTTCTAGAATCTATACAACAACAGTGGTAGAGGGAAAATAATACGCGGAGAAGGGAAACGGCGAGAGACATAAAAGGGAAAGAGAAAGCAAGTAAAGACCTTTAATGGATGGCACATGGCAGGAAGATTTGGCATGCATTTTCGAAGGCCCATGCTCCTTAGGCGGCTGAAAGGATAACAATGATGATGATGATATATGCAATGGAAATTTATCTCAGCGCGTCTCAGGCGTGGCTTTATCCCATACGCAAACATCGCTGAGCATCCATTGTATTAATTACATGGAGCATCTTAACGATCAATTGGTTCCATGTTGTTGGTTATTTAACTGAGAAAAAAATTACATTGTTTCACGCTTAAAAGTTGTTCGTGCGAGAAAGAGGGAGTAAGGGGGCTGAATATATTGAACATAGAGAAAAGTCAATAACTTTCAGCTCCCCGCGAAGTACAGGTCCTCAACAAAGACATGTTAAACCCTCCTGTTATGTGTCATCCGTTCTAGATCTTTCCATGTCCTCTTTTGGGGGTCGAGTCGGAGTGTTTCAGAGGTATAGCGTCCGCCTCTAATTCTAAAAGTACCGGGTTCACTCCCAGTACAGGGACTTGATGGACATTTTTTTTTCATAATCAGTGGTTCCTAATGATGTCATACTCCCACACGATCTCCTGAGTAGTGAGATTGGATGCCTAGCCTTCTCGGATAAGAGTGAGTAAATAGGAGGTCCCGCGTGCAAGTTGCGCACTTCAAAAATCCATTTCAATTAGAAGTCGTAAAGAGTAGGCCATACGGCCGCTGCCCTGACAACATTGAAAAATTTGGAATTCTACCCACCACAAAAATATTTATAGAATGTGTGATTCCTGTATCCACACATTGGAATCCTGGCCGGTGCTGCGGAGTTCATGCACTGTGCTGAGATCCTCATTGTGTGATGTAAGGGAGGAGATCGGAGTACTGATGGAATTGTCTGTGAGCAATTAAGATGGCCTTAAACCCAAACCAAACCATGTCTTCTATATATACTTACTTACTTAGTCGTTCCTCTTCTACGGTGAGGTGTATAGGTTTGGAAGAGAGAGCGCCAGACTATCCTATCGGCTGACTTCCTCCTGGCCTGGTTCCATTCTAGTCCTCGGTCCTTCAAAGATTGTCTAATGTTGTCCTCCCAGCGGACTCTGGGTCGTCCTGGGGGTCTGGATCCCTGGCTCTTTGTTTCCCATGCTTGTCGTGGTATCCGATCTTCTCCCATTCTGCAGACATGGCCAAACCATCTTAGTTGGGACTGTTCTACTTGGGTCTGCAGGGGGTGGGATTTTAGGCCTTGACGTATCGTTCTATATATTCCTATCATTACTATCTCCAGTTGTGTATTTCCCATATGTTGTTTGGTCTCTCTCTCTCTTTATTCTTTTACCGTGGGTATTATATACTAGCCGCCATTAAAAACGCATCGAAATCGTGACACGTTTTCACTGTTGAAATTTTTATGCAAGTGAGCGATTTTCAAATCCCGAAAGTGTGCAAGTGATGAAGTTCATGTATTCCCACTTTACTGTCGATGTGATGTTTACTTCAAATGTTGCGTGCTTCACGTGCAAAACAAGGTTTTTGATAAATTCTGGCTTTATTACAAGTCGAATCACAACTGAAATTTGGCACACGCATTAGTCAAGTTTCAGCGAGTAAAAAGCCATTATCTGTTTTAATCGAAAGAAAGTCTCTTAATGTTTTTGTCATGCCTCGACTGTCGTCACAAGAGCGATAGCAAGCTGTTGGTATGCTCAGCGGTGGAATGGTGACCAGAGAAGTTGCCAGACATTTCAATTGTGACCAGTCCACTATAGTGAGGCTGAACCAGCGATTTCGGGTGACAGGTACCACCAATGACCGTCCCAGGCTTGGTCAACCTCGTGTAACAACACTAGCTCAAGATCGCCAAATTCGATTGTTACATCTGCGCAATCGCTTCCAAACAGCAACTCAGACAGCAGCTCATACACCTGGCACTCGGAGACTTGTCAGCGCAAACACTGCGACGGAGACTTCGCGCCGCTAGCTTGCAAAAGAGACGTCCCAACATCGGTCCTATCCTTACTAGACGGCACCGGACCAACAGACTGGCTTGGGCCCTACAAAATATTCGTCGTCCAAGGGCGGGATGAAGATCAACAATGTTCTCCGATGAAAGCCGGTTTAATGTCTCCTTTGCTGATAGGAGAAATCGCGTCTGGCAAACTCTCCTGACATGAATCCGATTGAACACGCATGGGATGAACTGAACAGAAGGGTCCACCAGTATGACATCAACAATGTGAATGATCTCGAGCGAGCACTCATTGCAGAATGGAACGCCATACCCCAAACAGTTTTCAAAACACTCTGCAATAGCATGAGACGCCGATGCCAAGCCTGTATTGATGCTGTAGGGAGTCATACACGGTAATAATGATGGCTGTGACTGAATGACAGTGAGTGCAACTTTTGTTTTTACACCTAGAGTTGACAACTGCTTAGGAGCCGGTTCTGGATTGTCTCATGTTTAATAATACAGCAAATTTGGGTTAGTAAATGGATCAGAAATGTAAAATCAGTGGTTTCATGTATTTTAAATTTAGCACAACGAGTTATGGTTCATAAACTAATGCGATGCGTTTTTAATGGCGGCTAGTATATAACGATGACTGCCTTGTAATCCATTAGCGTCTTTCTGGCTTTCTCCATCAGCTCCACATTGGCCATCCTGTCACATCCCTTCAATCCATCCTCTCTGCGCAAGCACGCATCCACGAACCATATATTCTTCTCTCCCCTACCTTTTCCTTCTACATCCACGTTTCTTCATTACATTTACCGATGGCATCGGCGACAGAGCACGATCCCCGTAGCTCCCGCGATAATTCTGGTTTGTTACATAAGTTCTGTTGTTCTCCATGCCTTACAGCCACACAATAGGACTGACCATACACCTGTACTGAAGATTCTTAGTTTTGTGTTGTACTTGATGTCCCTGCATGTATTTGCCAATGAAATTAAAGCTCCTCTCACCTCATGTCACCTTGATAGCATTATCTGTCCCTCCAACTTCGTCCATATCGCCGCTACAATACATATATGATTTCACTGGGAGATATATCCCTACACGATGTGGGATATTTAGAAAAGCATAGTATAAAAAAATATATATACGCACAAACAGACACACTAGAGCCAGTGTCTAGGCAAGTAAAGATCGCCTTACTCTCAAGATTTTGTTATCAAGTCATGTTGGATATAGTTCTATCTTTGATACTTCGTGAAATGTTTGTAGTGCGGGAATTTTGGCTAAGAAAGAAATACAAACACACGTACAGTATATTCTCGATTATCCGTTATCGCATTAACCGGAATGCGAAGCCAAATGCACAACAACAATAATAATAATAATAATAATAATAATAATAATAAATAAATAATTATAATATAATAATACAAAAATAATTTGGAACAGAAGATGCTGAATCTTATTACGTAATAATAATCGAATATGTAATCGTATTATGTAAAATATTACGTAATTATACGATGATGAAATCATGGTGAATGAATGAACAGAACAAGACAGCCACAGCAAGACAGCACCGTTGCTGAGAAACTAATGCTGAGAAATCTGCGCAGCACCAGTGGCTGAAAGAAGGGAAGAACATTATTATTTTTCGTTGGTATAAACATTTTTTGATATGTATGATCATTTTTTTGACTGAAGTGTGTATTATGTTTTCTATGGTCAAAGGGACATAATCCGAGTTATCGAAACTACAATTTTTTAGGAGTTTGCCTTCTCTTGTATAGAGACACGTTCGGTCTATAATTTCTTGAACGAAGCGTGACCACATCTCCTTATTTGGTAGTACCAGTCAACTATGGTAGATGTCTGAAACCTTTCTTAACGCTTCTTTTCATGACCATAAAAGGCGCGATTCTATAAGACTTTTATCTCGAATGTTCTTAGAATCGTCTTATTGTGAACGGCAACTCAGAGATTGTCGTTCTGCGCATGTCAAAAGCTGGGAGTTCGTTCTGTGTGTTCCGCCCAGTTGGGGCAGTTGAGAAATGGTTTAAGAAGCGAGCAGACGCGACCTGCGTCTTGTGATTTTCTGAGGGAAATACAGTGTCTTTGTGAGTTAGTTAGCTAACTAGACTATTTCCCAGTATTATTCACGCCTGCCTGGAGGCATATGTTCATGGTTGATTTTCCGAAATAAGGTAATTCCTCTTGTATCGAACTTTATGCTATCATCTAGAGGTTCGTCATTTTGTCGCCTATTTGCTCGCCTGTGTGATGCAAAATGGAGAGGTACTTTGACTAGGATTAAGTCACCGGTATCTGTATACCTGAACTAGTTAAATATATATGGGTCGCTCTAGACCAACAAGACTATTGTCTGTGTTCCAGGATTCGTTATATCAGAGATCACGTCCAAGTCAGATGGTTAGACTTAGGAACATTATAAAGGTTGAGCTGACCAGTAGCCCATGTATGCTATTCACGTGCAGACAGTGAACGGACTTATTGTATACAACTGATCTGCTAGCATCAGAATGGGAGCATTTATTATTGTTTATGAACATTGAAGATCTGTAGCTGACACTGTTGCAGAAGTTATAGAAATTATTATTATTTATACAGCTTCACGAACTAGAACTCTATGATTTATGAATTTCTGAATCTATTGAACTGTGATGTCTTATGACGCATATATACAACAGCTGTCATTGCTGACTACAGAAATTGTTTTCAATGTGCCATATCATCTTGCTGAACTCGTTAACTATGTTGATGTCATAAGTATCATGACTGTTTTGTGGCGTGCAATAAATGAAAGAAACTTATACAACGAAGTTACCCTTTCTATGACTCTACACGTCATGTTGCCTGTGTGATAACCCTGTGAACTGTTCCACTACCACATACACAGCAACATCCTAAATCAGAGAAGACACCTACATCTTGCACTTTAATACCAGGTGTCGATAAGGGTGGCAAGTTACCACTTCAGCTCAAATCCACCCTTATCATTTTTGGTGGCCAGAGCTGGTTCTATCATCTGATATTTTGGCGCACCATATCATTTTTGGTGGCCATAGGTTGGTTCACTCTGATTCCAGCTATCAAGGGGGTCAGCAAACCCAGACATCATCATCATACTAGATACAACTACAGCATCAACTACCACCTTACAAGAAATTTTATTGAAAGTATCCGGATTTTCTGACAGTTGCTGATTTTGAAACTACCCGGCGCTGCTCGGCAATATTGAAGTTTATGTAAAATTAGAAGGACAAGTACCGAGCAAATGGATTTCCTGATCTGGTGAAAAGAAGGACAAGTGCCGTAACAACTGTTCCGGTCTCAGGGGTACTGTTGCGGGTTCAGAAGGTCAAGTGCCGGTTAAATCAATTTAGAAGATTCAGAAGGTCAAGTGCCGTAACAACTGTTGCAGTATTAGAAGCTCTTTTCCTTCGTCATGGCTGTTTATGGGAGCAGAAGTTAATCAACGTTGGATCATTATCCTCAGAATGCTGATTACATCCTGTTCTGCACCGTGCTGACGCTGGATTTATAGAAGTTAAGTGGCCTGTTTTGTTTGTGAACTGTGCCCTTATGTTCTAACTGAGCCTTCTGTACTTTCACACTTTCTCCTATTGTTTTCATGATACATGTTTATATGTTATATGTTATTTGTTATTTGTATATTTATATGTTTATATTTCAGCGGGTTTTCTCGGTTGGGCGGAGTCTTGCAGTAGAAGATACCACGTCACAGAGGTTCTACTGTTAGCGTTTTCGTTAGGGACTGTGCGAATTTCCTACAGTGAAATTTGCTAGCGACAATCGTTGCTATATCTGTTTAGTTGTGACGAGTTGTGCTTTATTTTTGTTTCTTATATATATATATTTTTTTTCTTTTTTCTTTTCTCTCTTTCTTTGTGTTTTTTAGTTTCGATTTCGATTGTTTGTATTTGTAGGTCTCCCCTTTGCTATTATTCAGTTCTTTACGTATATTTTTGTGTATACACTGTAGCGTCATTTGTTAGTCATATCTTCGCATATTTCTTTTTAGTTTTGCTGTTTGTGTATTTGACTTATGCGAATGTTTTCGTATTGTTTGATCTTTGTTGTTGTTTACATTGACTTTGATCTTTGTTGATTGTTTACATTGACTCTGATCTTTGTTATTGTTTACATTGACTCTGATCTTTGTTGTTGTTTACATTGACTCTGATCTTTGTTGTTGTTTACATTGACTTTGATCTTTGTTATTGTTTACATTGTTGGTGACCTTTGTTATTGTTTACATTGTCTTGTTATTGTTTACATAGTTCTTGCATAGTTAGCTTTCACTATTGTTAATATATGCTCATGCACTATTGGTCTATAGTGCACTTATCATAACAAACTGGTGGTTTTTTGCTTATGCACTATTGTAGTGCAGTTATGATAAATAACTGATGGTTATGCACTGATTTGGGTAGTGCACTGATGATTAAGAAGTGACTTGTGATATTATTATACATTTGATAATACAAGTTGGTGTCAACTCCTGTTTCCCACAGAGATTGGGTTCAACATAGAGATTATACAAGCACTTTATTAAGTCTTGTTGCTATTTAACATTGAAATAAGATAATTAATTATTTCAGGTTCTGTACTCACATTTTAGACATCATGTCTACATTTGAGTACTTTATTGAGCAGGGTAAAGCCCTTGGGAAGACAGGTGATAAATTAGAAGAATTTGCGACTGTTCAATATGCCAAGGCATTGAAGTCGGAAGAAAAGAAAATGAAAGAACAAACTGAACAAAAGAGAATAGAGGCTGAAATAGAACAAAAGAAACTGCAGATGCAGGTGGAGGAAAAAAGATTTCAAATGGAAATGGAAAAACAAAAAAGAGAAGCAGAATTTCAGGAGAAGAGGCTTCAGGCTGAAGCTGAAAATAAGAGACTTGAAAAAGAAGCTGAAAATAAGAGACTTGAAAAAGAAGCTGAAAATAAGAGACTTGAAAAAGAAGCTGAAAATAAGAGACTTGAAAAAGAAGCTGAAAATAAGAGACTTGAAATAGAGGCTGAAGAAAAAAAGTTACAGGCGGAAGAAAGAAGGTTACAAAGAGAGGCTGATGAGAGAAAAGCAAAAATGGAACATGATGAAAAAGTCTTAGCTTTAGAGTTAGAGAAGTTAAAGTTATTGAACACTGGTAATGCTAATGATGCAAATAAGGTGTCAAATAAGACTAATGCTAAGGATTTCAAGCTTAATCTACCAGCATTTAATCCCTCAATCGATGATATAACATTTTATCTAGATAGATTTGAAAGTGCATGTAATGTGCATAATATAGATAAAACATTATATGTGTATCATCTGTCCAAGATACTTAGAGGTGATGCTTTGACTTTGTTGAGTATGGTAGATGTGCCTGACAAAAACAACTATGAGGTTGTCAGGGCGGCATTGTTAAAGAAGTACCAACTTAACGAGGACGGATATCGTCTTAAATTTAAAACCATGTTACCAGAAACTGGAGTTGAATTCTCTGAATTCATCTCAGGCATCCGTCTTACTTTTTTACGATGGGTTGAGTTGTCTAAGACAGAAAATACATTTGAAGCTCTTATGGATTTACTACTTAGAGATAAGGTTATGTCTTCTGTTAATGAAGCTTTTCTATCTTTTCTTCATGAGCGTAAGCCTAAAAACATAAAAGAAATGGAAGAATACTGTAGCCAGTATGTTACTGCGCATCCGCACATAACCATTAGTAACTCTAAGGTGAAAGAAGGTCTGCCAGTTGCTTCGGCAGCACCTTATGGCCCAAATTTTATGCGTAAATTTCAGGGTAGCCAGAAAAATTTCAATAAAAAGAGTAATCGTAATTATGCCCAGAACCATAGTGATCAATTCCAGGGTGATTCTTCTTCCCAGAACTGGAGACAACCGAATACTACACGTTATTCTACTCCGGTTAACTTTAGAAATTTTCACAAAGGTAATCGGTATAGAGGAAATATTTTATGCAGAGACCTCAATACCAAGATAATAGAGGTTCTCAACAGCATAGAGATAGTAATGACAGTTATGGAAACTGGAACTCAAACCAGGATAAAAATTACAGTAGGGACTTTAATGATAATTGCAGAGGCAATAATGGTCGCGGTAGATCGCAACATAAGAGAAAAAGATATCAACAGACAAACTCTGTTCAACAAGAATCTCAGGGAGCAGATAAACAGGTTAATAATGATAAAGACCATAATGCTATCGGATGCTCATCTTTTGATTTTGGTAGGGCAAATAAATGTATCCAATGCAGTACTTTATTTGATCCGAAAACCGTTAGTACTCTAAGCTGTGGTCATCCTTTGCCCGCTCTTCCTGCTAATATATATGACAGAAGAATCATGTGGAATCGTGTGGACATCTGGACAGAATGTCTGCCATTACATTATCCGAACCACGGATAGCTCGAACCGAGAAATGAAATGGTTGAAGAGCTATGGCATAACGAGTGGACCTCGAGCTCTTCAAGTTTTTGCTCTGAATAGCAGTAAGCGCTTTCTGGTCGGTTTCCACAATGAAATGTGCGCCTAGAAGAAATCTTTGTAACTTTAGAATAGACCATACCATAGCCAATAACTCACGGTCTAAAACCGAGTAATTCTTTTCTGCAGCGTTTAATTTCCTAGAGATATACATCACCGGATGCAAAGTATCAGAATACTCCTGCATTAGTGCTGCCCCAATCCCTGTTGACGAGGCGTCACTTCGAAGAACAAAAGTCTTCTCAATAGTAGGTAACTTAAGAATAGGTGGAGATGAAAATAGGGCTTTAACCTGGTCCAATGAGGATTGACATTCTTTAGACCAGCGGATCAGATTAGGCGACCCTTTCTTCAATAAAGTAGAAAGCGGTGCCATAATGGAGGACAGATTCGGAATGAATCGTCCGTAGAATTGAATCAAACCTAATAGACTCCTTACTTGTTTCTTCGTCTTAGGGACCGAAATGTTAAGTATTTTTGAAACATTGTGGTCCTCTGTCTTTAAAAAGACCATGACCAACCCGATGACCTAGGAAAGAAATCTCGCTAAATCCTATAAAGGCTTTAGAGGGTTTTGCAGTCAAGTTATACTCGCGAAGAGTAGACAGTAATTCGTATAAACCCAAATAATGATCTTCCCAAGAATCACTGAATAGACAGATATCATCTAGGTATGCTATGACATCTGTACGATATGCGAGAATTCGCCGCATCATGCGTACGAATGTAGCAGGGGCGTTCATAAGACCAAAAGGCATGAAATTCCATTGGAATAAACCCCTAGTGTAGAAAAAGCTGTAAAAGGTTTGGCACGTTCAGTTAGCGGGACTTGCCAATAACCTTTAGACAAATCTAGTTTGGTAAAGAATCTAGAATTAGAAAGTTTATTGAGTAGCTCTTCTAATGAAGGCATAGGTTCAGCATCGAACTTCGTAACTTGGTTCAATTTGCGATAATCTACGCAAATGCGAATGTTATTATCCTTCTTTCGAACAATAACCATAGACGAAGAGTATGCTGAAGTGGATGGTTCAATGATTTGCAAACGTATCATTTCATCCAACTCTTTTTCGACTTGAGACTGGAAATGGATAGGTATTGGATATGGTCTGACTCTGATAGGATTGTGATCAGTTAGCACAATGTCATGTTCTATGACATGTGTGTGCCCCGGGATGTCTGTAAGAACATCCTGAAATGTTTGCAACATCGAAGAAACTTGTCGATGTTCCTCAGCGGAAAGATTTGGAGAAACGGTCACGTTTTTCCAAGATTCCGTAGAATAAAGTGGGACCATAGAAAGAGGAAGATTGACATCAGAAAAAGTAGTTTCCTCATCCTGTATAACTGACAGAGATGAGTACTGACCATGAGTTGCTTGTGAATTGCCCGTAGCCTGGAAAATAGGCTGCAAATAGTCAGGTCTTTCATAAAATTCTGTGAGCATATTTATGTGGAAAGTTTTATGCTTTCCATCAATATCGACAACATAGTCGACATCAGAAATTTTGGAGACTATTGCATATGGACCTTTCCATGCAATTAGAAGTCTGTTCTCCCTTGAAGGAAGTAGAACGAGAGCTTTGTCACCTGGACAAAGTTGTCGTAGACATCTATTCTTATTTGCAAACTGCCTTGCCTTTTCTTTAGCAAATTCTGAAGACGAAGTTGCTAGTTTGCATGCCTCGATGATCTTTTGCCTAAGAGCAATGACGTACTCATAAGAAGATTGAGTCTCATCGCTAATATTATCGGCAGTGATTAGATCGTGAAGTAAAGACATAGGGCCGCGCGGTTGCGCGCCAAAGACAAGTTCAAAAGGGGAAAACCCCGTATGTTCATTGGGGACCTCTCTATACGCAAAGAGAGCCGCGGGTAAGACCCTGTCCCAATCCTGAGGATGATCCTCAGTTATTTTACCAAGTAAAGTTTTCAGAGTCCTATTTAAACGTTCGACCAACCCATTAGACATTGGGTGATAGATACTGCTGAGAGACCTTTTAATGTGTAGCATAGACATTACCTGTGACATAGTGTCTGATATAAGTTGAGTGCCATGGTCTGACAATATTTCTCCCAAGCGAGAAAATATCAGCCAAAGAGCGTCTGCGATATCAGCAGTTGAGATGCTCTTGAGAGGTATTGCCTCTGGCCAACGTGTGCACATATCGACACATGTAAGGATAAATTGATGTCCTCTAGCCGACTTAATTCTAAAAGGACCGATAATATCTATTGCCATTTTTTGAAAAGGGCGAATAGGAATGTCAGCAGCCTGGATAGGCGCAGCATGTCGTGGTCCTTTAGATTTGACCTCCTGACATACTTTGCAAGAGCGACAGTACATTCGTATGTCCTTGCTCACAAATGGCCAAAAGAAAGCCGCAAGAACCCTCGACTTTGTACGGGAAAAACCCATATGTCCAGCACATTGCGAGTTATGAGCATGTTGCAATATTTGCAATCTCATGCTCTTAGGCACAAGAATTTGTGAATGAGTGGACGTAGTCGAGTCTTGTACCATACGTACAAGTACGCCGTTCTTCATAGAAATCCAAGATTTCCTATTAGTGTTCTGATTAGGATCACCTTTTTTTGCTAGAATGAAGAATTTTTGTAAAGAAGGATCTTCTTCTTGCAATTTGATAAATGAGTCACGTGTAATAGTCAAGTGACTATCTTGGTCATTTACTTCATCATTATTAGTTAATGAAGTTTGAGGTGGATCCAGAGCATGTGCTCTTGTGACCACCGCATTGGTAGCTTCAATGTTTTGCTCTTCCCAAACAGCAATCTGCTGTGGGGTACATTCCCTAACTCCGTGAATACGACCAATAATAAGGTCCGCAATAGGGTTTGGAAGTAGACACGCGTGGACCTCTCCCGTGAAGAAAGGAGTAGCAATGTGTATTATAGCAGTAGGATACTTTTCTAACGTGCCACCAAATGTGACACATTTGATGACTTTTCCTGAAGCACAGGATGGATCTACAAGAGATTGCCTAACGCCGACAGTAGTACATCCAGAATCAAACAACACTGAGACTGGATTACTATTTACTAGCCCCTTATGTAATATAAGAGAACCTCTCCCATCATGAGCAACATTAGCATAAAGTTCGATACAAGAGGAATTACCTTATTTCGGAAAATCAACCATGAACATATGCCTCCAGGCAGGCGTGAATAATACTGGGAAATAGTCTAGTTAGCTAACTAACTCACAAAGACACTGTATTTCCCTCAGAGAATCACAAGACGCAGGTCGCGTCTGCTCGCTTCTTAAACCATTTCTCAACTGCCCCAACTGGGCGGAACACACAGAACGAACTCCCAGCTTTTGACATGCGCAGAACGACAATCTCTGAGTTGCCGTTCACAATAAGACGATTCTAAGAACATTCGAGATAAAAGTCTTATAGAATCGCGCCTTTTATGGTCATGAAAAGAAGCGTTAAGAAAGGTTTCAGACATCTACCATAGTTGACTGGTACTACCAAATAAGGAGATGTGGTCACGCTTCGTTCAAGAAATTATAGACCGAACGTGTCTCTATACAAGAGAAGGCAAACTCCTAAAAAATTGTAGTTTCGATAACTCGGATTATGTCCCTTTGACCATAGAAAACATAATACACACTTCAGTCAAAAAATGATCATACATATCAAAAAATGTTTATACCAACGAAAAATAATAATGATCCGTGCGTAACAACGTGGTTGACGAATTTTCTCCCCCCCCCCCCACCCCAGCGCCCCGTTAATGCTAATCTATTGTACATTTGAGACACGAAGGCACTGGACATAAATCCAGCAGCCTGTGAGGATGAAGCTGCCGATCGCACCAAGTGGGATGCTCCCAACGGCGCCACCTCAGATTGAGCGAAAAGAAGCTCTCACAACAAGCAGAAGTGAAAAGAACACGTAGAAAGGTACACCAGGAAAAAAAACGGAGGAGGTCTATCACCTCAGGGGCGCAATACCATAGTCAGTTAAGACTGAAAGTGACTACTACTGTGCCTTATAAAACTGATATTCGTACCATTTTTACATCAATTCATTGGGTCTGAAGTGTTAAGCTAATTATACGCAAATTTCCAACAGGAATTTTAAAAAGAGAAACATACCCGCAGGAACCTTAACCTACGAGGTTAAAGGGGCGTGACGCAGATTATATGATCTGCTATGGCGCCAGATATTGATAACTAATGTGGGTGCGTGTGGAAAGGTCGCTCCTGATATTACATACCTTAATTTAAAGCATATAAACCCGGTACCTGCTGCTGCTCAGCAGATGACTCTGACAACTGTTTTAGTAACAAGAAAAAAAAATGCAGTAGAATCAACAGACCAGTCAACTTCAATATACAAGATACAGATATGGAAAGATCATTATACAGGGTGTCCCATACGTTTGGCATCATAAGAATTAATGCACTATTGACGCATGTAATATTCCTAGGAATACCACCATTCACTGTGTGCTTGTTGATTGGGTATCACGTCTGGATTTATGCATTAAGGAAAATGATGATACACTGAATACGTTCTTTGAATAAAAGCTTTAGTGTTGTCTTTTGTTTTTAAGTACATTTCCTATGATGCCAGACTTACGGGACAACCGGCAGAATTATGCCCAACTTTGACGTCTCCCAACTCCGGGCCAGCGACAGGTCGGCTGACGGCGAACAACCGCTAATTTGGACTTTTCACCGGACACCAGCTCTGCCCTGTGAGGAGTTTCTGCCGCGGAGGAATATACAAATACACGACATTCGATTCGTCTTCCATTCACTAGCAGTCGCCCGCCATAATTACGGGAAGTTTTTGTTCCTGAGTTCCAGCCAAGATATTTATTTCTATTTTATTTTGATGCTGCTCACTTTTCTTATATATATATATATATATATATATATATATATATATTATATATATATATATATATATATATATATATATATATTTATATATATATATATATATATATATATATATATATATATATATAAAGTAAGTGAACCATACATTCAATTGAATTACTTCCACTCAAAACCGGTTCTTCCTAAAACTATACTGTATCTACATTTTACAACACCAGGAACTAAAATGAAAACTGGTGACAAAAATAAGAATAAGGAAGGTGTAGAAAAATCTAGGACCGACTTCGATAGACGTAGCTGAATCTTATGCTCCTCAGGCAGCATATAAACGAAGAACAAGAAGGTCACGAAGAACCAATCGCAACTTCAAACTATGACACTCATGAGCAGCATCGCAGACACAAATCTGATATATTTCTCTATCTATGCTGTACAGACGACAAATGCTAATTAAACACAGACCCGTTTATCTAGAAACCAGCATCCATATTCCTGCTACTGCATCGTCTCGCGCTGTCCTCGCGTTGTCCGATTATCGATTGGCGTGACAGAAACATCAGGTTGCCAATGCTAAAAGTGGAGACTGCATGACGTAACAGAATAACGCCTTCTAAAACTCGGGTTCTTAACCTTTGTTGCGCCATAGATCCTTTTCATTGTCCGGTAAAGGCTATGGACCTCTTGATTGTCTGGTAAAGGCTACGGACCTCTTGATTGTCTGGTAATGGCTACGGACCTCTTGATTGTCCGGTAAAGGCTACGGACCTCTTGATTGTCCGGTAAAGGCTACGGACCTTTTGATTGTCCGGTAATGGCTACGGACCTCTTGATTGTCCGGTAATGGCTACGGACCTTTTGATTGTCCGGTAATGGCTACGGACCTATTGATTGTCTGGTAATGGCTACGGACCTCTTGATTGCCCGGTAAAGGCTACGGACCTTTTGATTGTCCGGTAAAGGCTACGGACCTCTTGATTCTCCGGTAATGGCTTCGGACCTTTTGATTGTCCGGTAATGGCTACAGACCTCTTGGTTGTCCGGTAATGGCTACGGACCTCTTGATTGTCCGGTAATGGCTACAGACCTCTTGATTGTCCGGTAATGGCTACAGACCTCTTGATTATCCGGTAATGGCTACTGACCTTTTGATTGTCCGGTAATGACTATAGACCTGGTCTTAAAAAAATCTACAAAGACGTGTAACTAAAATTTTTGCATTCAAATAATTAAGGCTGGGATTGATTACAAGAATCTTAATAGATTAATCGAATTTCTTTAACCGAAGATTAATTGATCACTTTCGAACAATTTAAAATTGTAAAAAATACTAAACAACATTTTTTTTAAATCACTGGGACTTTATTTATTTTACTTGTTATAATGCAACATTGTAATTACAATATAATGAAAATACCGAAAAGTAACAACCAAGCAATTAATTTGTATTCACCAAACTTGCAAAATTATTAAAGATCCCAGCCCTACAAATAATACATTTTATTACACAGAAAAATAATTAACCTTACATGTAGTCATAGTGAAATAAAAACAAAAACAACCAAACAAACAGAAAATCTGTTTAAAAAATAACACATTTCTTCAAATGCAAAAATCCATGACAGTTTTCCGAGTAAAAATTTTGGCGAATATGAAATTCAAATACTTTTATTACGTGCACGGACCCCCCTCCCCCCAGAAACCATTTCAGGACACCTAAGGCATCTGTGGATCACAGGTTAAGAATCCCTGCTCTAAAAGAACTGGCGACCTCGAAACTAAACGAGAGTTTAAAATAACACATACACTTAATTATTCGTGATGTTCCAGATATTCTGACGTCACGATGATTAAGTTCTGTGTCAAATAATGACAGCTTTATGTGCTTATTAATATAACACTTTGACAGCATATCTTCTATTTCACAATATTAATTATTTCTCCGCCAGTTTCCCTTCGTCTATATTTGTATATTATTTTTTACTGTCATTATTACAGTTCATGTTATCTTTTCCTTTTTCCTTTTACTGCCGTTAACTAATTCGTTCTCGTAATTAATATCTTATTATTTAATAATGTAAAAGACAATGAGACATGAAATCACGAGATGTCTAGAATCAGACAACACCAAGAGTCAGTACCAGATTCTACAATATAAGAACTGATCACCGCCATATATAAGTTTGGACTTGATAATTTATCAATCTTCTGAATTGTTTTTATTTTTATCATCATCTCAGCCCGTAACCCGTCATGGGTCGTAGGGGTGCCATGGTGGAAGCATCAGCAGACAGGGTCCTCCACTGCTCTCTATCCTCAGCAATGCGTACAAGTGTGGAAAAACCGTGTCCTGCCCATTCTTTGATGTTATCAGCCCAGGATTTTCTCTGCCTTCCTCTTCTCCGTTTACCTTCGACTGTTCCCTGAAGGATCGTTTTCGAAAGGGAGTCATGACGAGTTACATGCCCAAACCAGGCAAGCTTTCGACGTTTCACTGTTGACAAAAGTGGTTCTTGGTGGCCTGCATAGGTGTTTATCTTCTCTCTAACATAGACATTTGTTTTGTGCTCTTTATAGCAAATGCGCAAAATTCTTCTATAACATTTATGCTCGAAAGCCTGAATCCTTCGCTCCGTATCTGCAGTGAGTGTCCAGCTCTCACACCCATACAAGAGAATAGATAATACAGGTGATTTGTATAATTTGATCTTCACAGGAAAACTGATGTTACTTTTCCAGATCACATTCAACCTTGTCATGGCAGCTGAGGCCATCTCAAGTCTTGTCTTGATTTCTTTAATTGATCTTCCATCACTGCATATAGTGGACCCGAGATATTTAAAGGTGTTAACTTCTTCTAACGTTTGCCCATTTAACGTAATGTTGGTCGGAACATGTTTCTTATGGCTATTCACCAATATCTTGCTTTTTTCTATATTAATTTCCATCCCATACGTTCTTGTTACTTTCTCCAGTCTAGAGGTAAGGTCTTGAAGTTCTGATTCTGATCCAGCTATCAGATCAATATCATCAGCAAAACGTAGGTTGCACAGAGGTCGGCCTCCAATCGATATGGTTGATTTATAATCGTAGAGAGCCTCTTGCATAATATGTTCTAGATAAATATTAAAGAGCACTGGGGACAGGATACATCCCTGCCGAACTCCTACAGTTGTTTTGAAAAATTCTCCAATGTCGTTGCTTGCAAAAACAGCACTGCTTGCGTCCTTGTATAGTGCTTCAATGATATCTATGATGTTGGTATCAAAATTGAGTTTTTTCATTACTTGCCATAAGCCTTCATGCCAGACTCGATCGAAGGCTTTTGTGAAATCGATGAAGTTATGGTATAAATCGTGTTGATGTTGGAGATGTTTTTCGATAAGTAATCTAATATTGAAGATTTGTTCTGAGGTACTTCTTTTTGGTCTAAAGCCAGCCTGTTTTTATACATTTATATTAATTCTCACTTTTCTTTTCTCTTCTGTTTTAGTACGTTTGTCCCCCAACGAAGGATTTGTGAGTCAGAGATAACAGAAGCATGGTACTCCTTACCAAAAAGAAATGGAATAAATATTTCCAGACTGAGAACCGGCCACGACAGACTCAAATACTATCTGTTCAACACATGAAAAATCCGACAAACAGACGTGTCCATGTGAGCCAGACGAACAAACAGAGCAGCAGCATGTTCTCCAAGACTTTTAAGTCTACTTCTTCTTCTTCTTCCGTCCTTAGCCACCGACCGTCAAAGCAGTCAGTGGCCATTACGCCTAGTGGCGTCTTAGGGCAAAAGCAGATAGGTTTTCTTTGCCATTGTTTCCCATCACGCCTATTGGCGTCTTTAGGGCAATGGCAAATCAATCCATTTGCTGTTGTTTCCGTAATCGAAGTGACTGGCAAACGGGTGATCAGCCCGTTGGTTTTTAAGTCTACGAGAGGAGATAAATGACATCATCTCCTACACGAACCCTATAGAGGGAGAACATTTTCGGCGACGAGGGAAGCATGAGACAGAGTGCCCACATTTTGAGTGAAATAGACGTGGTTAGACAATGAAGGAAGAAGTACAATAGCCTGATGTCTGTGCAGCACAAACTAGACTGAAAAAAAAAGAAGAAATTAACCGTTCAAGGACATTGGAAAAAGCAGTAGCAATGTTTAAAAAATATACAAGCATTCATAATGCAATCTCGAAAGCAGTAGGAATATTTGTTTGTTATTATATTCGTCGGTTACGAAGCGTCACTTGCCAAATGCAGCAAAGAAGAGCTGTTGTACCGAATGTTTGCTTTTAAGCGGGGTATAATGAGGGAGATTTTAAATTGTATCCCTGGCAGAAATACACAAGGGACTGCTAATGCAGTTTATTTACCATATACGTGGAACTGTTGGTTATATCATGACGTGTTTCATGTAGTGAGATATTTTCTTTATTGTTTATATTCTATGCTCTGTAATTTATTATTCCTCTCAATGGTGTTTTTACATTTTAGTTATAGTTATAGTTCAAACTGTTGTATTGTTCAGAAGTTTGGCTGTGTCTTTTTTAAGGGATTCGTATTTATAACAGCGCCCGACTGGCTAAGCGATTAGAGCGCCTTTCTTTCGCGTGACAATTACCGGGCTTCCGGAGTGAAATCTGGTATCGTCAGGCTTTAGTCTACCAAGCTGTAAATGCGTACCTCACTCTGTTCGTGAACTGAAGAAGGAAAAGGCATCGAGGAAGGCAACTGGTCACACCCCACCTCACAAAAAAAGTTGGAACTTTGTGGTGAAGTCTCTAACACTTACGGCAGTTTCTGCTATGGGGTTACCTTTAACTTAGTATGTATAAACGCTGCAAATGCTCGCGTCCTTTTCAGGACTAGCCCTTGTCAGGACGTCGCAAAGCTTGGTAATATACGCTAGTAGTCAGGGCCGGTGCTACCATTAGACCAACTAGGCGGCCGCCTAGGGCGCATACCTCAGAGGGGCGCAGAATGTAACGTGTCAGTGTGTTAAGAGAGTGAGAAGTGTGAGAAACCATAATAATTACTTAGCCTTGCCTAGGGCGCAAAATAGTCTGGCACCGGTCCTGCTAGTAATATTTCTCTGGACTTAGTATTTATCAACACTGTACTAGAGTTTAACGCGTTCACATTTATTATTTTTGTTTTTTTTTTAATATACAAATGGAAATTGTGCTCCGATATAACCGACGGACTTTCGGTCCAGGCTGAAATGGACATGCCCTCAACAAAAAGACAAAAACCTCAAGGAAGCAAAAAAAGCTACCTGCGTACATGATGGCATGTACATTAATGGTATGTACATGAATGACATTTTCAGAAAGGCTGCATAAAAATAAGCAATGAGAAACGATAATGGGGAGTGTCGTACGGATAGGTTTGAGCGTTATTGTTGGCCCGTCTGGGTAGAGTGGATGTTGATAAGTACGTGAGAAAAAGGTGTGAGAAATAGATTTTTCACAGGTGATAGTTTAAGGAGAAGATATGTCTTTGGAATGAGTGAGTTTCTCTATTCCATCCTATATATATACGACTATAATTTAGTACAAGACAATCTTGCCCCTCCTTATACATAGAAATATAAGTTTACACACACACACAGCTATGTGACAACAAGACACACAAACGTGAAAAACTACGGTTAATTGGGTATGGGTCTGACCAACACACAAAGTAAGTTTTCTTTGTTGTTTATTATCATTAAACTTGACAACATCAAATATCTAAAGAAAGATCAAATAAATCAGATTTACATACATAGGAAAATACCGAATAAATGTGCCCTCCCCCTCTTGAGAAAAGAACCCAAAAAGTTAATAACCCAAAGGTCAAAGGTTAGCACTATGTTACAGAACGGACAGTAAGGTAAACAAAGTTCCTACTAAGTCCTACACAGTAAAGTAAACAATTTTAGAGCAAAATAACCAGGTTGATACAAGTTACCGTAACAAGAAAATATTCATTTTCTCACTGTCATACGTGGCAACTCACTCGCTCCATACCTACTCTTGGTGATATTCCCTTGGACATACAATTATCCTGAATATATATATATATATATATATATATATATATATATATATATATATATATATATATATATATATATATATATATATCTATATATATATATATATATATATATATATATATATATATATATATATATGTCAATGTTCAGTGCCAAATTGGACCACAGTCCATCCTTGACAATAAATTAATAAGGTGGACGCCAATTTTGGTGGTTTATTCCTGGATATACTGTACAAATGTCACCTCGAATAGTTGGTGTAGAAAACCCGAGATCTTGTGGTTCACAGTAATCAAAGAAAAATACTTCCAGTATTGGGAAACATCTGGTTGCTAGAACTGTTAGTATTGATAAATGATGGTAAATCCTATCGACTGGCTCTGTGGTGAGTGCCGATTTTGAAACAGCGTAACTTTCTGGATAAATCCACTAATACGACTGTCAAATGTCAGATAGTGTTATATTTTTTGCACAACCCCTGTGGGGTGATAAATTGGAAAAAAATTTATGGGTATTGATAAGTCCAGTTAATTTTACAGGTCAAAATGTTTTATGGTATATCTTTGGCCAATCCTGTTCACCAATGAACTTGGGGATTCACAAGCCAAAAAAAAAAAAAAAAACGACAACATTAATCCATCAGTAAATGAAGAAAAAGGACCAAAATAGACCGCTGGTCGTCCTTGATCAGGTCTGCTCAGAATAAAAGAACATTTATGAAAAAAATGCTACTCTTCTATATAACTACATATTTGTACACAGACAGGGACAAGACGATCTCTTATCCACTCCGTCAGTCCTGACTAAATTTAAAAGGCACACAGTGTCCTTAGCCTATTCCTATCTGGTCAGCTTTCGCTAGCGCGGCGTCTCTATGTCGGGTGAAGGTATGCGCCCTGCCCGCCCTTGCGCGCGCGTTAACGATCAGCGTACAATATCTATTACTATTTAATTATCCATACGCGCACTTAACAAATATCGCCAGTCATTAATAGCTATTAGATTGTCGGCGTCTGTTTGTTTAGTCGCATGATACCAAACAATAGTCACTTATAATAACTACACAAAATGAAATAAACGTGAATTCTTTTCTGTCACTTATCAGTCGCGCCTAGTGTATTAATTAGTCAACTAAAACGTCTCTTCTTGTGTGAGGAAGCAGGTGGTAAAATTAACATTAAACTGAACAACTGGTAAAAAAATATCTACGTGTTATTATTTCCCACAAAGAAAATCCAGGGCTGATAACATCAAAGAATGGGCAGGACACGGCTTTTCCACACTTGTACGCATTGCTGAGGATAGAGAGCAGTGGAGGACCCTGTCTGCTGATGCTTCCACCATGGCACCCCTACGACCCATGACGGGTTGAGATGATGATGATGATTATTTCCCTGGTCTTAATGCTAGAAAATCATAGTGAATTATAATGGTAAAAGCTTTAACACTTTAACGCTTAAGCACAAATTTCTATTACCAGAAAATCCGAATGAAATCCCCACGAAATGCTATTAACACATCTTCCACAGTGGTTCTAGACTACGTGTTTAGACTATCCGAAAAATTCTGAGTGACAACTGATATCTGGTTTGGGAAGCCACAGTTTATATATCATCATGCTATTATGATCTCTAGGAGATGTTAATTTTCACACTACTGTGCATAGCAGAGAAATCAGAAACCTAAGTTCCCAAGATAAAAGGTTTTCACGGTCGCTCTGTCGGCGTTGCTACTAGACAACAGAGACTTAAAACCGTGTAACGGGTTTCTTCCGAGATTTTCCCCGCTTCTGACGATCAAAGCGTTAACAACCCTCTGTGTATGAACATCAAAGGGTAGTCGGGAAAATATTTCTGCCCGAGCCTCTCACTTCAAAAGGTCCGTTGTTATTCACGCGCAGTCTGTCTGATATCCGATGATATCCGATGGGACTACACCAGATCAGCTTCGCGTGAGAAACTCAGGTAAACAAACCAGATTCGCTCCCAGTTATGACTGGCAGGTCGCGGAAGTTTGTAAACAACTTCGTTTGTTTACGTCTCAAAGAAAAGAGGCGTGGATTAAAAATGAGTAAGCGCAGGCTGTCAATGCATGGCTTTGCTAGCGAATCATAGAACGCCAACGAGGTCACGAAAGACTGTCAGATACTGTAGGCTATATTTCCATTATACGTCACTGGGAGATTGTTTACGGCTTCTACTGATAGAACACTGAAAGGAGTGAGCATAGAAAACGGATGGCTTGCTGACGAAGTGACGTGTCGTGGGCGAATCGGTTTTGGTTCCACCTTCGTTCATATCAGTCACAGGTAATCTAGTGTGACGGTATTGCCTCCCCTGCTTTGCAGTAGTGGTCCAACAGTGGCCAAAACTCAAGAGTATCTAATATGGGCTTCAAAGGTATCTACCTTCGCATAAGATTACTCTTGGCAGAGATGTAGATAGTAGGGTGATGACAAAGGGAGTCTTCACAAGATATTCAGATGAAGCGAGAGCAATACTGCTTTGGCTGAGTATGTTAACTCTGTAATTCTGCCGACGCTTTTGTGAAGGATTTAAGCACTTATTACTTTCAGCTCGTTTAAACCCCCACCCCACCCCCGCCGATTTACTCAGTGGAATTCTATTATTTTAGTATAGCTCTGTTTAGAGTGTGTGCAGTAATTTGACTGAGGCAACCATGCAGTAACTTTAAAATGATTAAATCGAAGTTAAATTTGTAACATTACAAATAACAAAATTTAATAATCACTTTAGGTTTTAACAGTTGGAAATAATTTGAATAGTTATGGATCAAGAAAAGTTATCATCACAGTCTTTAGGGAATATGAGATATTACAAGAAGTTCAAGTGGCAGCATATATTTGAACTTAGCTGCCATGACGGTTCTGTTTCTTCTTAAGGGTTGGTTCTTTTCACTCTGCTCGCTCTCGTCTCTGATCAAGGTTGTCGGGGGTAGCTCGTTTCCCATAAATGTCAAGGAGAGTCTACCACGTGGGTCCTTCGTGGTTCCCTTCTTGTTCCAGATATAGTACTTTCTGCTGGTACCACCAATAACTATGGTAAAAGAATAGAACGAAACGCTCTTCTGAGTATGGCGTTTTCCACCCCAAAGTCATCGGTTCCTATCTTTCCATACCACCATCCCGATTACTCAGACTTTACCCTCGATGAGAATTAAATTTAATCCCTCGCGATAAAACTTCCTTTGCATTTAAATAGAATAGCTTTCATAGTTACTTTATATTTAAATGAAAAGGTTAATAAGACAGATAGAGTCTGTTCACATTTACATCTCCACTGATTGAAAAGTGTTCACAATATAAATTGAATATGTTTTAATTTATGTATTACACTGATTGAAAAGTTTGAAACTTCCATTACTTTAAAATTAATATTTTCACATAGATATTTACACTGGTTTACAGCTTGAAAACTTACATTAATTTTAAAGTGACTATGTTTATATGGACATTTACACTGCTTTGAAAATGTAAGTATTATACTTAGAATGTACATTTTTTTCATCTTTCCCTCCCTGCTCCATAGGGAACCTGGTACTACTTTATGCTTTTAGTTCTCTGTACGAAACTATCAATAAAGCAATCACCAGCCCGTGCAGTGGTGGTTCATGAACTAATCATTCTAGATACTGAGGTTGCCAGCCTCAAATGACTTTGACATCCAATAGCGAGTTTCACACATTAGACTTCACATGGTAATATATACAAATATATGTTAGTTCACATGTTAGTAATAAAATATGAAATGTAAATCACAACTTACGCCAATCCTGACTCACAGACTTTTTGCTCAAACGAATAAAAGAGACTTGAATCGGACTCTTACACGCGTCTGGGGTGTCGTTCATTTTAACTTCAACTCCCTCTGACTCCGTGTCTTTCTTCAGTTTCCTAGTCCCGGTGTTCCTTATTAAAATGTAGAGATTTCCTGTGCTTTGTAAGTCTTATTTGGTTCTCCAATAAAAGGTCCGGTTAAAAAAAGGAATTATGAATCTAATCTTCACTCTGGAGAGGTCTGATGTTGTCTTGGCGAGCGTGAAATTCATAGTGAAATAAAACTGCGAAATCGTCAGACTATATTTCTATCTTCCCACGCATTGTTGTTATGAATCTAAGCAGAAAGAACCAATCATTTCAAATCATGCAGATAGGGTGTGATATTTTCAAAATAGTCCCACGTGAAATAAGGTGCGTGCCTGCAAAGGTCACGTATTACCATATATGGACATCTTATGCCTTGCATACTCTCTCACAGCCAGATCGGTAGACACACACGACAACATGGGTAAGCTGTAATACTTATTACTTCATTAAAAAGTAATGTTGGTGTATCAAGGATGACCCAGAAGCGCTTATGTCACATTTGTCTGCCCACATGTCACACAGTCAGTAATCTCATTATCTGTCGTATTAGTATGCAAAAACTCCGTATTTGCCCAGCTTGTTAACAAACGAGTCGCTTATCAGCGGTTTAATCTAAACACGCTGGCGCTCATCTTATTTAGTTGTTTCTCGCAGGCTAGGATAAACATTATCTGCAAGGAGTGCCACAAATGTTTGAACATAGAAACTACTTGCTCCTTAGCCGATAATGAGAAGAAATTGGTACTTTTAAAAGTACACAAATAAAAATCAGTACAAAATATATCTCTGATTCTGTCGGAGTGAAACAGAGATCGTGAAGAGGTCGTCCATTTCGTCACATCTAGTCTGAAGAAAGCAGACGTGCGAAAATCTGTTTTTAAAAAAAAAAGGTAAAGGTGGTCCAATTGCATATACTGCCGTAGAGAAAAATGCATAATGCAACATGGATATCGCTAGACCATGGAACAAACAATTAGATTGATCATATATGTATAAAAAGAAGTTCTGGTCATCATTAAAGATAGCCCAATAGCAAAAACTGCCGTAGGGGAGTGAAGTGTTAGAGACTTCACTTTACCACGACCACCTTCGAAAGGTGGGGTGACCAGTTTCCTTCCTCACTGCCTTCTTAAATCAAGAGCAGAGTCAGGTACCCATTTACAGCTGGATAGACTGGAGCGTGACGCCACCGTGTTTTTTTAACCCAGCAACTTTACTGCGAAAGACAGCGCTCTAACCACTCGGGCAAAGGAATGCTCAGTCGTCTAAATTTGAAATCAGAACTACGTGACGACTCTCTTTGACGTAACTGTAAGAGAAGAAAAATAAAACGTCTGCACTTTGAAGTGCTAGTCTCTTCTCCGTAATGTCTAACTTTTCTCGTACTTACTTAGTCGTTCCTCTTCTAGCGTGAGGTGTAGATGTTTGGATGAGAGAGCGCCATACTATCTTATCGGCTGTCTTCCGCCTGGCCTGGTCCAATTCTAGTCCTCGGTCCTTCAGAGATTGTCTAATGTTGTCCTCCCAGCGGACCTATCTATTATCCAGCCGTTTATTATTTTTTGTTTACAGATTAATGGCGGTAGTAGAGGCTACCCACTTCGCCCTAACAAAAGTGTACATAAAGTAAAAAATCAATCCGCAGAAAAACGTATTTCTTTCCCGGCGCCTATAAACTCGTATGAATAAAATAAGGGCTTTGGGGGGGTGGGGGGGGGGTGGGGGGGGGAGGGGGGGGGGGGGGAGAATTACGGTAATGTTTATAAAGATTACTAGTTTTTGTTTTGAAATGAATAATGGGGATACTGAAATACTGTTACCACTCACTTTGCACACAGGCTTGTTAAGTCATCGATGTGCGCAACTGAGCAGAGCACGAAAACGCACCGATTGTGAAAAGCGCACCATTGATTAAAATTGTGACGTATATTTAATTATAATGTGACGTATGCGACGTCTGCTGCTGAAAGCTAACGGTTTCGGCTGGTGTATTTCGAAGAGGATTGATGTGTTTCTATGAGCTCCAGACCAGTGCTCGACATTTACTATTTCATTGTCAGATTATGTACTGACTGCACTTTTATGTGTGCCTGATGTGTGTGGCTAAGGAAGGACAAAAGGTATTTGATTAATACAGCTCAGATTTTTACAACGATGCTGTTATAGACTATTCGAGGACAGTTTTGATTTTCTAACGGCTCATCTACCTAAATCGTTCATGTCTGCTGACGAATCTATTATTAATTATTATGGAGCTTCATGCCATCCTACATTCACAATGTGTGGAGTATCTCAATGTTGTACTTTGTCAAATTAAATCGTCTTAATCGTACGACAGTCTGATCTCCGATATTTTCAAGTTTGGGTGATCCTATATTTTTATTTTGAACTTTATTCTAGCAGGAAACAACCTTCAACAAATACCCCTTCTACCACGGGTCGCAAATGCAAATGGTCTATGCATATGATGCCTTCGCCAGGACAACTCGCGTGCTCTCACAATAGTTATTTATGTAGCTATTCGTTTTACATAATAAAGTTGCCTCCCCATCTATAACCTCACTTTTGTCACCCCTTAAAACACGCGTGTTTACTCAACAGTCCTATTCTTTACCTGGGTGGAGAGTGGAAGAAGGTGTTGATGCTGCCCAAGAGGCGCTCAAACTGAGAGAGGTAATCGGATACAGTCAAACGAATAGACGGGGATTTGGTCATGGAGACATCCGCTGGTGGTCTAATGCATCAAGCAGGAAGCGTAGAGACATGGTAGTTCAGGAGATACGATGAGCTGAGAATGATAAGAGGTTGCAAAAAGCAGTGCAGCAGGCCCAACAAGGCCAATGGACTACATGGGAAGGAGCCCTGCAAAGGTCCTTGACATGGAATGATATATGGCATATGGCACCTCTTAGGCTCAGCTTCGTTGTTAGATCAATGTATGACCTCCTGCCATCGGCCACAAACCTTGTGAGATGGGGAAAGTCGGATGATGAGCAGTGCCCCCTGTGCCATGGGAGGCAGACACTTGAACACGTGCTCTCAGCTTGCAATGTGTCATTAGGACAAGGGCGATACACATGGCGCCACAACAAAGTGCTAAATGAGCTGGCTGCGACAATACATCTGGCAAGGATGAAGGCGAATAGCAATGTCAGGCCAAACACCGCAAACACATACTTTCTGAGAGCAGGAAAGTCAGCACACCCAAAACCGAGTAAATCAGGTAGAAGTGTACCATCTCTCACTGACTGTGCAAATGACTGGGAGATAGCGGTAGACCTACCTGGACGAGGGGCATATCCAGAGAGTATCAGGAAATCTCGAAGACGGTCGGATATAGTGCTGCATTCTTCATCATCGCACCAGGTTATATTGATTGAACTGACCGTGCCATTTGAATCCAGATTGGAAGAGCAACATTTGTTCAAACCGGCCAAGTATATTGATCTGGCCGCGGATCTGAGACACGATGGGTTCACTGCAAGGGTCATGGCTGTTGAGGTTGGTGCAAGAGGGCTCGTGGCTGCATCAGTGTATGATTTATTGAAACTGTTGGGGCTGAGGGGACAGTCGAGAACAAGGGCACTGAAGAGGCTTAGTGAAACTGCGGAAAAGGCATCATGCTGGCTGTGGAACAACCGCAATGGGCTATGGAACTCGGAACAGTAAACTCTGCGGTACAGAAAACATCAGGAATTTTTCCACAATACGTTGAGTTTTTCGGTGTACTGGTGAAAGGGCTGTGACTGACGGGCAACACGCGGCGCATATTATAAGAGGTGTTGGGCGCAGAATTACAGTTGCTAGCGCGCAGTGGCTAGCCTCATCGGCTTCGCGC